>OZ005661.1:206345657-206819657 GCA_963930645.1 Salticus scenicus
AACCGAAGATTGTGCTGTTCCTTAATTGAATACTCTATAAAATACTTTTTTAGACAGGAAATTAAACTTTATAACATATTGTAGTTATAGTATTACATTTCGAGTGGGATTCCTATCAATTGCTCGAAATATTTTGGGTAAAAAAAACGCAACTGAAGGCAGCTGGGACCTGAAGCAAGTGTTTGAGCGATTTATATGGATTCTAGTTCTTAAAGGTTTCATTTATAAAATAAATAAAATGTTTATAAAAAAAAAAAAAAAAAAAAAAAAACTTTTTCTATTCGCGTGATTCGCACTAAAAAGTATGAGAAGATTAAAATGAAGTGCTTCCACTTAAATTTCATACTTTAGTTAATTTTTAAAAATCTAATTGTCGTGTCGAAAAACTGTTTCCGCCCCTGGATTAAAAAAAATCGCAGCTTTCATTTGGTACAGGACTTGTAACGGTAGGACTGATATTTCTAATTTATTTTCCCCTCTTTCCCTTTTTAACCCGGATTCGCCAGAAGGTTTATTACAGGGAATATAAGCTAAAAAAAGTTTAACAAAATTAATGATTCTTTTTTAGCACGTTTTCATTAACTCGCTTTCTTGTTTGTTCAAATATTAACTACTAGCAGGCAACGCCCGCTTCGCTGGTCCCTATTTTCAAATGAATCACTATAATGAATTCTCAAAATTGCATTAATTTTTATCACATGAAAAAAAAAGAGAAACAAAATCTGAGTAGGAAAAATGTCGCACCGGGTTCTCACTGCCTTCGGAAAAAATTCCCAAAATGCTCTAACTCTTATTTCTATTATTTTCCCACTTCGCCCCCCCTCCTGTCTATCCTAATAATTTTACAAATTTGAAAATATCCGCAATCGATTTGTAAGTATCAAAAACCTCTATGCACCAGTTTCGAACGATATATGTCTATTTTTATTTTTTTACCGCTCTACTCCCCCCCTCCCAATAATTTTAAAAATTCGAAAATATCCGCAATCTATTTGTAGGTATGGGAAACCTCTATGTACCAATTTTGAATGATCTAACTCTATTTTCTTTTTTTTTTTGCCCCTCTGCCCCCCCTTCCCGGCCCTCCTAATAACTTTACTCTTTCGAAAAAATCCCCATTCGACTTGCAGGCCTCTAAAATCTATCTGTACCGATTTTGAACGGCCTAACTGTATTTCTATTTGTTTTTGACCATAGCCCCCCCTTCCCGCCCCACCTAATAATTTTAAAAATTCGAAAGTATCCGCAATCGATTTGTAAGTATCGAAAACATCTAAATACCAATTTTGAACGATCTAACTCTATTTTTATTTTTTTGCCCCCCTCTCCCCTCCCCCTTTCCCGGCCCTCCTAATAACTTTACTCTTTCGAAAATATCCCCATTCGACTTGCAGGCATCTAAAACCTAACTGTACCAATTTTGAACGGCCTAACTGTATTTCTATTTGTTTTTGCCCCATAGCCCCCCCCCTTGCCGCCCCCCTTCCCGCCCCTCCTAATAATTTTACAAATTCGAAAATATCCGAAATCGATTTGTAGGTATCGAAAACCTCTATATAACAATTTTGAACGATCTAACTCTCTTTTTATTTTTTGCCCCCCCTCTCCCCCCCCCTGCTGCCCCACCTGGGGGCTGAATTTCTAAAATTCCAGAAATTAGTTTTTAGATATTTGCATCAGCTATATTTTAGAGCAAAAACTTCACGCATATCTATTTTTTTGTTTGAGATATATAGGATTATGCGAAATCACGTTTTTACGCATGTGAAATCACGTTTTGCCCCCCCCCCCGCCCCCCTTGGGGACCGAATTTTGAAAATTTCAGAAATTGGTTTTTTCACATTTGTATTAGCTATATTTTAAAGCAAAAATTTTACGGATATCTGTTTTTTTGTTTGAGATATGAAGGATTTTGTGAAATCACGTTTTGCCCCCCCCTCCCCCCTTGGGGGCGAATTTTGTAAAATCGCTTCTGAGTGGATGCGTACGTCATATCCGAAATCGATTTGTAGGTATCGAAAACCTCTATATACCAATTTTGAACGATCTAACTCTCTTTTTATTTTTTGCCCCCCCCTCTCCCCCCCCCTGCTGCCCCACCTGGGAGCTGAATTTCTAAAATTCCAGAAATTGGTTTTTAGATAGTTGCATCAGCTATATTTTAGAGCAAAAACTTCACGCATATCTATTTTTTTGCTTGAGATATATAGGATTATGCGAAATCACGTTTTTACACATGTGAAATCACGTTTTGCCCCCCCGCCCCCCTTGGGGACCGAATTTTAGAAATTTCAGAAATTGGTTTTTTGACATTTGTATTAGCTATATTTTAAAGCAAAAATTTTACGGATATCTGTTTTTTTGTTTGAGATATGAAGGATTTTGTGAAATCACGTTTTGCCCCCCCCACCCCCCCTTGGGGGGGCGAATTTTGTAAAATCGCTTCTTAGTGGATGCCTACGTCATATCCGAAATTGATTTGTAGGTATCGAAAACCTCTATATACCAATTTTGAACGATCTAACTCTCTTTTTATTTTTTGCCCCCCCTCTCCCCCCCCCTGCTGCCCCACCTGGGGGCTGAATTTCTAAAATTCCAGAAATTGGTTTTTAGATATTTGCATCAGCTATATTTTAGAGCAAAAACTTCACGCATATCTATTTTTTTGTTTGAGATATATAGGATTATGCGAAATCACGTTTTTACGCATGTGAAATCACGTTTTGCCCCCCCGCCCCCCTTGGGGACCGAATTTTGAAAATTCCAGAAATTGGTTTTTTGACATTTGTATTAGCTATATTTTAAAGCAAGAATTTTACGGATATCTGTTTTTTTGTTTGAGATATGAAGGATTTTGTGAAATCACGTTTTGCCCCCCCTCCCCCCCTTGGGGGGCGAATTTTGTAAAATCGCTTCTTAGTGGATGCCTACGTCATAGAAAGAACATTGTCACAAAATTTCATGCTTCTAGGTCCAGGGGTTTGGTCTGGGCGTTGATAGATCACCCCCTCACTCACTAACTCACTCAGGAAGTGTTCTTTTATATATATAGATAATTTAATTGTTGCCAAAAAAAAAAAAAAAATGTTTAATTGATCATGAACATTAAAAATTTATAAAAAGTTAAATTAGGCATCTCACAAACATTGACGTCATTATAACTTAAATTTTTTTTTACGCATTTCTAAAGTGCTAATGTAGTTCATCATATTAATATTATTATTTTATTATTAAAACCAACGTTTTTTTCGTATCGCTTTCTTGTTTTTTGTCCAGCACAAATCTCGCAATCGATTTTTAGCTAACTTTCCGACTAGCTAGACACTGGAAAGTCTAAGAATAGCTGAGAACACGATGCATTTTTGTAATTATTCGGGTAATCTGTCAATTTCATATGATTCAACAAAAAATTTAAAAACATGGAATATAAAAAGTTATTATTATTATTATTATTATTTTTTTATCTTAGAATTGTTATTGTATGTTTTTTTTTTTTTTTTTTTTCAAATCACAAATTAAATTATTGAATGTAAACGACAAAAATGTTTAAAATGTAAAAGAATTTGCGCAAAGTACATTTCATTTTCGAATTTATCATGCTATAACTAATGGATTTTAACATTATGCTGTTTCTCAGATTAATAAGTCATTAAATATTAGATACGGATTTTTTTTTTTTTTTAACTAAATTATACAGACATTAATGCATATAAAACATTATTGGTATTAATAAAATTTCATATTATCGGCTTTTTCACTCACCAGATTATTGCATATTTAAAAAAAAAATTAAAAGATTTTATCATTATTAATTTACAGTTTGTTAAGAGCTAAATTTGGCACTTTTCATATTTCCAAATTTGCTTTCCGCCCTTTCTTTTAAATTAAAATATTTTGTTAACGAAGCCAGGGCAAATTCTAACATTAGAGAACAAACTATAACTAATTAAGAGCTAAATATTGGCACTTTCGAAATTTCGTTATTCGAAATATAGTCCAGGCAACGAAGGCCAAAATTTGACGAATAGAGGAAAAAAATCGTGTAGTCTTGAAATTTCACATACTCATAGAAGAGAGGGTCCTGAACAACATACTAAAAGTCCCCAACCGTTGTGGATGAGCGGGGCACAGGGGGGGGGGGGGGGCATTTAAAAGGGGCAATTTTCAGTTTTTATTAAATATTTTGAAAACTATCCCATTTAGAGAAAAAATGTCAATTATAAAATTAATCTACGTGAAATTTCCTACAAAAATGTACTGTACATTTTGTTTGTACAATCAAAAGTTTAGAAGATATAGGGGGATGATATAACACATTTTCTTGAAAAATACTTTTACTTCCTTATACAAAGTATAAAGAAGTATAGTAATCCCGATTTGCGAAATGGATTTTGTATTTCACATTGCTCGAAAACGAATGATCGCTGAATGTTGCTAATTTATACGTGTGACTTTCATGATGTCTAGTTGCACACCTGCAAGTGTCATCTTAACACGAGCTCTCGTTTTAGAGATATAAGGGATTTTACACGATTTTTCGTGACGTCTGTATGTGTGTGTGTGTGTCTGTGTGTGTGTATGTCGCATAACTCAAAAACGGTTGGACGTAGAAAGTTGCGAATTGGTACATAGGTTTGTTATAACATCTACTTGTGCACCTCCCTTTTTGGACTTTCTATGATTTTCCGTTTTGGAGATATTTAGGAAAATTAGGTTCATAATGACAAAAATTTGGCCATAATGTATCAAAAAACGGTAATAACTCAAAAACGGTTTAGACAAATCTTGCAATTTAACTGACTTTCCGATTAGCTAGACATTTGAAACTTTCAGAAAAGCTCAGAACACGTTGGCAATGCATTTTTTTAAATATTTTTAGCCAACTGTTTCTGATACCTGCTGCCTTCAGCAGCGTTTATGCGACTCAACAGAAAATTTATTTAACTAACTTTCCGACTAGCTAGACATTTGAAACTTTCAGATTAGATCAGAACACGGTGAAAATGCATTTTTTAAATACTTTTAGCCAACTGTATAGGGTCCCTGCTGCCTTCGGCAGCGTTACCAGTTCAAATCTTGGAATCGATTTGTAACTAACTTCCCGACTAGCTAGACATTTAAAACTTCCGGAAAAGCTCAAAATACGGTGACAATGCATTTTAAAAATATTTTTGGCCAATTGTTTCGTGTCACTGCTGCCTTCGGCAGCGTTTACATGGTTCAACAGAAAATTTATTTAACTAACTTCCCGACTAGCTAGACATTTGAAACATTCAGAATAGTTCAGAACACGGTGAATATGCATCTTTTTAATACTTTTAGCCAACTGTTTCAGATCCCTGCTGCCTTCGGCAGCGTTTATATGGTCCAACAAAAAATTATTTAACTAACTTCCCGACTAGGTAGATATTTGAAACTTTCAGAATAGTTCAGAACAGGGTAAAATTCCTTTTTTTAATACTTTTAGCCAATTTTTTCGGGTCCCTGCTGCCTTCGTCAGCGTTACCAGTACAAATCTTGCAATCGGTTTTTAGCTAACTTTCAGAAAAGCTCAGAACACGGTGATAATTCATTTTTTAAAAATATTTTTAGCCAACTGTTTCGGATCCAATGTCAATGTTTTTTAACATTATGTATATTTCTAAAGGTGTATAAGGAAGTCATGTGGTGCCCACATCAGATTTTTTCACGATGCTTTTATATAGAAATAGAAATTCAAACAAAATCGAGTTAAAGATGTAAAACCATACAAATTTAAGGTTCATTTAAGGTTATTACCCTGGGCCCGGGAAACGCCGGACGGGTCAGCTAACATGTACTTTTAGTATTAATCGAAATAGAAAATGAAAGGTAGGAACTGCTTATTTGGAGTCAATTTAACGTCACATTGACTGTATTTTGCAGAAAGTGATGCCATATATAGTATTTCTATTTATAAGCATTTTTCTGACTTTCTTTCTTTTAAGTGAAATGTCTTAAATTATATTAGATGTTTTAACTTGAAATACATTTAAATAATGATGCGACGTTTTTTGAAACATTACGGTCAATAAAATGATCGTTGAATTCGACGGGTTCCAGCTAGTCAATTTATTAATTCAAAGTGGTTAACTATAGACGTTTTCGTAAGACCTTTCCTTTTACACTGCGAGGTGAAAAACCGAAGATTGTGCTGTTCCTTAATTGAATACTCTATAAAATACTTTTTTAGACAGGAAATTAAACTTTATAACATATTGTAGTTATAGTATTACATTTCGAGTGGGATTCCTATCAATTGCTCGAAATATTTTGGGTAAAAAAAACGCAACTGAAGGCAGCTGGGACCTGAAGCAAGTGTTTGAGCAATTTATATGGATTCTTGTTCTTAAAGGTTTCATTTATAAAATAAATAAAATGTTTATAAAAAAAAAAAAAAAAAAAAAAACTTTTTCTATTCGCGTGATTCGCACTAAAAAGTATGAGAAGATTAAAATAAAGTGCTTCCACTTAAATTTCATACTTTAGTTAATTTTTCAAAATCTAATTGTCGTGTCGAAAAACTCTTTCCGCCCCTGGATTAAAAAATCGCAGCTTTCATTTGTTACAGGACTTGTAACGGTAGGACTGATATTTCTAATTTATTTTCCCCTCTTTCCCTTTTTAACCCGGATTCGCCAGAAGGTTTATTACAGGGAATATAAGCTAAAAAAAGTTTAACAAAATTAATGATTCTTTTTTAGCACGTTTTCATTAACTCGCTTTCTTGTTTTTTTGTCCAGTACAAATCTTGCAATCGATTTTTAAATAACTTCCCGACAAACTAGACATTTAAAACTTTTGA
Organism: Salticus scenicus; assembly: GCA_963930645.1. NCBI lineage: Eukaryota > Metazoa > Arthropoda > Arachnida > Araneae > Salticidae > Salticus > Salticus scenicus. The sequence continues at coordinate 206,352,481 of OZ005661.1, forward strand.
ATAGCTCAGAACACTATGACAACGCAATACCTCGAAGCCCGATTTTCGAATTTTTGATTAGTTTTCTTTTCATTAATTAAAATATGAAAATAATATTCTCCTACTTGCTTTAAAATTAGCCATTCAAATATTAACTATAATTTAATTGTTGCCAAAAAAAAAAAAAAAAAATGTTTAATTGATCATGAACATTAAAAATTTATAAAAAGTTAAATTAGACATCTCACAAACATTGACGTCATTATAACTTAAATTTTTTTACGCATTTCTAAAGTGCTAATGTAGTTCATCATATTAATATTATTATTTTATTATTAAAACCAACGTTTTTTTCGTATCGCTTTCAACTCGCTTTCTTGTTTTTTGTCCAGCACAAATCTCGCAATCGATTTTTAGCTGACTTTCCGACTAGCTAGACACTGGAAAGTCTAAGAATAGCTGAGAACACGATGCCTTTTTGTAATTATTCGGGTAATGTGTCAATTTCATATGATTCAACAAAAAATTTAAAAACATGGAATATAAAAAGTTATTATTATTATTATTATTATTTTTTATCTTAGAATTATTATTGTATGCTCGAAAACGAATGATCGCTGAATGTTGCCAATATATACATGTGACTGTCATGATGTCTAGTTGCACACCTGCAAGTGTCGTCTTAACACAAGCTCTCGTTTTAGAGATATAAAGGATTTTACACGATTTTTCGTGACGTCTGTATGTGTGTGTGTGTATGTCGCATAACTCAAAAACGGTTGGACGTAGAAAGTTGCGAATTGGTACATAGGTTTGTTATAACATCTACTTGTGCACCTCCCTTTTTTGACTTTCTATGATTTTCCGTTTTGGAGATATTTAGGAAAATTAGGTTCATAATGACAAAAATACATAGGTTTTGGCCATAATGTATCAAAAAACGGTAATAACTCAAAAACGGTTTAGACAAATCTTGCAATTTAACTGACTTTCCAACTAGCTAGACATTTGAAACTTTCAGAAAAGCTCAGAGCACGTTGACAATGCATTATTTAAATAATCTTAGCCAACTGTTTCCGATACCTGCTGCCTTCAGCAACGTTTATGCGATTCAACAGAAAATTTATTTAACTAACTTCCCGACTAGCTAGACATTTGAAACTTTCAGACTAGATCAGAACACGGTGAAAATGCATTTTTTAAATACTTTTAGCCAACTGTGTAGGGTCCCTGCTGCCTTCAGCAGCGTTACCAGTTCAAATCTTGTAATCGATTTTTAACTAACTTCCCGACTAGCTAAACATATAAAACTTCCGAAAAAGCTCAGAACATGGTGACAATGCATTTTTTATATATTTTTGGCCAATTGTTTCGGGTCACTGCTGCCTTCGGCAGCGTTTACATGGTTCAACAGAAAATTTATTTAACTAACTTCCCGACTAGCTAGACATTTGAAACTTTCAGAATAGTTCAGAACCCGGTGAATATGCATCTTTTTGATACTTTTAGCCAACTGTTTCAGGTCCCTGCTGCCTTCGGCAGCGTTTACATGGTTCAACAAAAAAAATTATTTAACTAAATTCCCGACTAGGTCGACATTTGGAATAGTTCAGAACACGATGAAAATGCCTTTTTTTAATACTTTCAGACAATGTTTTCGGTTCCCTGCTGCCTTCGTCAGCGTTACCAGTACAAATCTTGCAATCGGTTTTTAACTCACTATCAGAAAAGCTCAGAACACGGTGATAATTCATTTTTTTAAATAATTTTAGCCAACTGTTTCGGGTCCAATGTCAATGTTTTTTAACATTATGTATATTTCTAAAATTGTATAAGGAAGTCATGTGGTGCCCACATCAGATTTTTTTTTTTTATGTTGATCGGTTTTGGGTCTTCGTTATCTAGATTTTTACTCAAGCCGCCACTTGCGCCTGCTAGCCTTAAAATTATTTAAAACTTACAAAACATGCTGTATTATCCTTGCATATTCCCTGTGTATATATTTGTTTTTAACATTAGAAAATATTTGTCAAGAACCCTTTTAATTGTACACTTTAGTTGATTTTACTATTGCAAAAAAGAATTTTTCAAGAAAATGTGTTATTTCATCTCCCTATATCTTCTAAACTAATGATCGTACAAACAAAATGTAATACACATTTTTGTAGGAAAATGTGCGTAAATTAATTTTGTAAATGACATTTTTTCTCTAAATGCGATAGTTTTTAAGATATGTAATAAAAACTGAAAATTCTCCCCCTTAAATGCCCTCCTGCCCCCCTGCCCCCCGCTCACCCCCCGCGGACGGGGACTTTTAGTATGTTGTTCAGGACCCTCTTGGCTATGAGTGTGCAAAACTTCAAAACTACACGTTTTTTTTTTCCTATTTTTCCTATTTTGACTGGACTTATCCAGATTTTTACTCAAACCGCCACTTGCGCCTACTAGCCTTAAAATTATTTAAAACTTACAAAACATGCTGTATTATCCTTGCATATTCCCTATGTATATATTTGTTTTTTACATTAGAAAATATTTGACAAGAACCCTTTTAATTGCACACTTTAGTTGATTTTACTATTGCAAAAAACAATTTTTCAAGAAAACGTGTTATTTCATCTCCCTATATCTTCTAAACTAATGATCGTACAAACAAAATGTAATATACATTTTTGTAGGAAATGTTACGTAGATTAATTTTGTAATTGACATTTTATTTCTAAATGCGATAGTTTTCAAGATATTGAATAAAAACTGAAAATTGCCCCCCTTAAATGCCCCCCCCCTGCCGCCCGCTCACCCCCCACGGGCGGGGACTTTTAGTATGTTGTTCAAGACCCCCTCGGCTACGAGTATGCAAAATTTCAAAACTACACGATTTTTTTCTTCTATTTTTCCTATTTTGACTGGACTAATAGGAGTCTCGGTGGGACTAGCGTTAAGTCCCACGCCCTTCCCCCATCCTCACCCCGCAATAAAACTGATATATCTCGATATCTAAGCCAGAGCGAATTCTAATATTATACAGAAAATTAGAGCTCATTCAGAGCTAAATTTTGGCACATTTGAACTTTCGATTTTTTCAATTTTGCTCCCTCTCCCCCCCCCCCCCCCCGTATCTCTTTTTTTTTTACATTGAAATATCTCGTTAACGAACCTGGAGTATATTCTGATATTAGGCAGCAAATTAGAGTTAATTGAGAGCAAAATATTGGCATTACATATATATATATATATATATATTTTTTTTTTTGTAATAGGGATTCGGGTGTACCAGGGTTAACTTAACCCTCCATCCACCCCCCCTCAAAAAAAACTGATGCATCTCGATACCTAACCCAGAGCGAATTCTAATATTAGAGAGCAAATTAGAGCTAGTTGAGAGCTAAAATTTGGCATATTTAAAAATTTGAGAGCTAAATATTGGCATTACCGATTTTTTTTTTTTTTTTCTTTTTATAATAGGGAGTCGGGTGTACCAGCGTTAACCTAGCCCTCCATCCCCCACCCCACAAAAAAACTGATACATCTCAATACCTAACCCAGAGCGAATTCTAATATTAGAGAGCAAATTAGAGCTAGTTGAGAGCTAAAATTTGGCATATTTAAAAATTTGAGAGCTAAATATTGGCATTACCGATTTTTTTTTTTTTCTTTTTGTAATAGGGAGTCGGGTGTACCAGCGTTAACTTAGCCCTCCATCCCCCACCTCACAAAAAAACTGATACATCTCAATACCTAACCCAGAGCGAATTCTAATATTAGACTATATCTGTAATTTTGCTTTCCCCCCTTCCTTCCCCCTTTTCTTCAAATTGAAATATCTCGTTAACGAAGCTGATATTACAAATTCTGATATTACACAGCAAATTAGAGCTAATTGAGAGCTAAATATTGGCAATACCGAAATTTTTTTATTTGTGATAGGGAGTCGGGTGTACTAGCGTTAACTTACCCCCCCCCCCCCCCACCACCACCAAACAAAAAATCTGATATATCTCGATAACTTAATCAGATAGAATTCTAATGTTATAGAGCAAATTAGAGCTAATTGAGAGCTAAAATCTGATGTGGGCACCACATGACTTCCTTATACAATTTTAGAAATATACATAATGTTAAAAAACATTGACATTGGACCCGAAACAGTTGGCTAAAATTATTTAAAAAAATGAATTATCACCGTATTCTGAGCTTTTCTGAAAGTTAGTTAAAAACCGATTGCAAGATTTGTACTGGTAACGCTGACGAAGGCAGCAGGGGATCGAAAACATTGTCTGAAAGTATTAAAAAAAGGCATTTTCATCGTGTTCTGAACTATTCCAAATGTCGACCTAGTCGGGAAGTTAGTTAAATAATTTTTTTGTTGAACCATGTAAACGCTGCCGAAGGCAGCAGGGACCTGAAACATTTGGCTAAAAGTATTAAAAAGATGCATATTCACTGTGTTCTGAACTATTCTGAAAGTTTCAAATGTCTAGCTAGTCGGGAAGTTAGTTAAATAAATTTTCTGTTGAACCATGTAAACGCTGCCGAAGGCAGCAGTGACCCGAAACAATTGGCCAAAAATATATAAAAAATGCATTGTCACCATGTTCTGAGCTTTTTCGGAAGTTTTATATGTTTAGCTAGTCGGGAAGTTAGTTAAAAATCGATTACAAGATTTGCACTGGTAACGCTGCCGAAGGCAGCAGGGACCCTACACAGTTGGCTAAAAGTATTTAAAAAATGCATTTTCACCGTGTTCTGATCTAGTCTGAAAGTTTCAAATGTCTAGCTAGTCGGGAAGTTAGTTAAATAAATTTTCTGTTGAATCGCATAAACGCTGCTGAAGGCAGCAGGTATGGGAAACAGTTGGCTAAGATTATTTAAAAAATTCATTGTCAACGTGCTCTGAGCTTTTCTGAAAGTTTCAAATGTCTAGCTAGTTGGAAAGTCAGTTAAATTGCAAGATTTGTCTAAACCGTTTTTGAGTTATTACCGTTTTTTGATACATTATGGCCAAAACCTATGTATTTTTGTCATTATGAACCTAATTTTCCTAAATATCTCCAAAACGGAAAATCATAGAAAGTCCAAAAAGGGAGGTGCACAAGTAGATGTTATAACAAACCTATGTACCAATTCGCAACTTTCTACGTCCAACCGTTTTTGAGTTATGCGACATACACACACACAGACACACACACACACATACAGACGTCACGAAAAATCGTGTAAAATCCCTTATATCTCTAAAACGAGAGCTTGTGTTAAGACGACACTTGCAGGTGTGCAACTAGACATCATGACAGTCACATGTATAAATTGGCAACATTCAGCGATCATTCGTTTTCGAGTAATGTGAAATACAAAATCCATTTCGCAAATCGGGATTACTATACTTCCTTAAACTTTGTATAATGAAGTAAAAAAATCGTGTAGCTTAGAAATTGAGCACAGTTATAAAGTTAAGTGCCCTGAATAACAAACTATAAGTCCCTAACAATGGGGTGTAGGCATTTAAAGGGGTTACATGTCAGTTTTTATTAAGTATCTTGAAAACTATCGCATTTAGAAAAAAAAAATCTCAATTGTAAATTAATGTACGTGAAATTTCCTAAAAAAATTGTATATTCTATTTTGTTTGTATGATCAATAGTTTAGAAGATATAGGGGAACGAAATAACACATTTTCTTGAAAAATTCTTTTTTTTTTTTTTTTTTTTTTTTTTTTTTGCAATAGTAAAATCAACTAAATTGTGGCATTAAAAGGTTTCTGATAAAATATTTTCTAATGCACAAAACGAATATATGCATAGAAAATATGTAAGGATAATACAGCATGTTTCGTACGTTTTAAATAATTTTAAGGTTAGTAGGCGCAAGTGGTGTGGTGTTTAGGTAAAAATCCAGATAACGAAGACCCAAAACCGATCAATATAAAAAAAAAAAATCTTATAGCTTTGATGCTGAGCACAGTTATAAGGTTAAGTGTCTTGAACAACATACTAAAAGTTGCATTTTCTTAAATCCTCTGTAAGTGACAGTAGATATAAAATACATAAAATGTGAATGTTATGATACATTAAAATACTTTAAAATTACTTATAGCAAGCATGCATTAAAAAAATTAACAATATTTTAGTATAAATATTTAGATTACTCTCTATTTATTTTAAAGTATAAAAAATTTACATTACAAAGCGAAGGGGTATCCTTATCGAAACTTGTCCATTACCCTTCGTTTAACCTTTACATTTGAAATATAAGTATTGTATTTTACACATTAGTTACATCTTCCACATGTTTTTTCAGTCTTTAATTTAACGATTAAAATTCGGAGAATTTGCTCCGTTCTATTGCAGTACTAGCGAAAACCCTTTGTTTCGCTTCCCCATGCATCCTTTGTGATAGCCGTTGCTTTGTATTTACGGATATCTTACAGAAAAGTGGAATTTTTCAATTTGTATATTTTGACTTCCACTCTTTAAACTTGGTGCATTGCGCGCGCACACACATGCAAATATTTATATACAAATATTTATTTATATGAGTAAAAAATATTTAACCTGAACCTTTTTAATTACGAAATATAGTTTTTATTACTATTGCAAATAACTTAAAAAATTAATGAAAAAACACAGAATAGGGTTGGGGACTTTTAGTATGTTGTTCAGTAAACTTAACCTTATAACTGTGCTCAATTTCAAATCTACACGATATTTTTTATTGTTGATCGTTTTTGGGTCTTCGTTATCTGGATTTTTACTCAAACCACCACTTACGCCTACTAGCCTAAAATTATTTAAAACGTACAAAACATGCTGTATTATCCTTACATATTCCCTATGTATATATTTATTTTGTATATTAGAAAATATTTGAGCAGAACCCTTTTAATTACACACTTCAGTTGATTTTACTATTGCAAAAAAGTATTTTTTAAGAAAATGTGTTATATCATCCGCCTATATCTTCTAAACTTTTGATCGTACAAACAAAATGTACTACACATTTTTGTAGGAAATTTCACGTAGATTAATTTTATAATTGACATTTTTTTCTCTAAATGCGATAGTTTTCAAAATATTTAATAAAAACTGAAAATTGCCCCTTTTAAATGCCCCCCCCCCCCCCCTGTGCCCCGCTCATCCACAACGGTTGGGGACTTTTAGTTTGTTGTTCAGGAAACTTAACCTTATAACTGTGCTCAATTTCAAAGCTACACTATATTTTTTAATGTTGATCGATTTTGGGTCTTCGTTATCTGGATTTTTACTCAAACCACCACTTACGCCTACTAGCCTTAAAATTATTTAAAACGTACAGTCGGGGAAAAAAAAAACGCAGCACTTGATGGTATTTCGTTATTAATTGACGCAGAAAAACTTAATAGACACCATTCAACAGGAAATGAAATGCACTTTCTGAAAATGTCGTCGAATTTTGAATTAGGGGTCATCTACATATAAAAATGAGCGCCAACTTTGATTTTTTCAATGGTAATACCCAATTTTGATTTCATATTCAAATTTCTGAGAGTCTGGCAGTGCGGAAAAGTATGCTGTTTGTATACTTTATCTTTAGTATTCATAGAGTTATGATCAAAAATGTGTTAGGGGGCTATCTCTAAATATAGAAAAATAAAATTAAGATCCTACAAGAACTAGACAAAATTATACTGTTTCACACCGGAAATATTTCAAGAAAAAAAGAGTTATAAAAAGAAATAAATATATTAACACCTTTGCAGTATCTTAATTAGCATGAATTTAGTTTTTTGGATATGTATATACTTTAGTACTTTTTTAGATAATTTTAGGTATATTTAAATACATTACACTTACGATTGGTCAGACAATACTTTTTATAAAAGTGCAATTTTTTTCAATTAAAAAGTATCTATCATGGATATACTGATCACCAATAAAGCTTAAATTTTCTTTCGTACGTATAACATAATATACAAACTGAAATAATATAATTATATATATATATATATATATATAGTACAACAACGCATAAACTAAATCTTTTCGGATAAATTATTGTAAGGTTTCATAAAGTAAATATTAAACAATTTTAATAGCACTTACCAGTTTTGGGTCAGTTGAACTCTTTGGAACTGTACGATTTGTTTTATAATTTCTATGAAAATATAATTTCTTAATTAACGCTTTCGCGACTGCTGACGTAGATTCACATCATTTGAAAATCTGTAACAATGCCAGTGGGCGTTTCTTTCGTAATTTGTGTGTTACTTATTTCTTAAGCATGTACCCAGTGTTCATATTTTTGCAATAAAATATACTATGGATAGAAATATATTAATTAGAAAGAATGTAGTTATAATGTATATCCATCTGTAATATAATTGTGGTACAGAAAATTTGTTTTGAAATATTTTATTTTGAGAGTATTTCAAACAGTAAATCCCGCCTATTTAGTTAATTTTTTCTTCTAGTGTTCGTTTAAAAGATTCTAAATTTATCACCAGTAATCGATGAAGTAAATACTACTTGTGTATATTTTTGTCAATGTAAAATAAGGGGTTTAACACGAATACTCAAAGTCACATTCACTTTTCGTTTCTGTATTGTTTTGTCTTGAAGAACGATAAAAGGCGGGGCTTTAGAAAACAGGAATTCTTGATACTAACACAAATGTCTAAAAATCAACATTTTTGTTTCATTTCTTTGCATTTGACATTGTTGTTATATAATTTGACCCTTAAATAAAAAAAAAAAGTATTTTGTTCAATTTTCTCCGTTATTTTTAAAGATTTGCTTCGTTATCTCATTCAAAATATTTTAAGAGACGGCCCCCTAAACTACTCCAAAAGAAAGATTTATTTATATCTCGAAAACTAATAACTGGAATGAGCTGCAAATTTGCACACCCATATTTTTCAGCATTAGGATTCATTTTATGTAAAAATTAATATAGGTCATAATTCATAATTTTTATGAATATGAATTTATTAATATTTTTCAGAATTAAAAATATTTTTCAGAATCAAAATTAATGGTGGATTATGTTTGGGTTTCTTCACTGTATCTCGTAAAAAAAGAATTATATCGATGAAGTTATTTTTTGTGAAGATATTAATAAAAGTTTGAAATATGAATTTAAAATTAGCACCTTCAAACTTTGAAAGCTTATAACTCTGTGAAAAAATAAGCAAAATATACAACCAATATACTTTTTCGCATTGTCGCGATCCCAGGAATTCAAATATAAAATAAAAATGGGGCATTACCATTGAAAAAATCAAAGTTGGTGCGCGTTTTAATATGTAGACGACCCCCAATTCAAAATTTCCGTTCATTTTCTGAATCTACTCTCAATTCCCCGTCGAATGATACCTATTACATTTTTGTGCATTGAAAAGCAACGGAGTTACATCGAGTGCTGCGTTTTTTTTTTCCCCGACTGTACAAAACATGCTGTATTATCCTTGCATATTCCCTATGTATATATTTGTTTTTTACATTAGAAAATATTTGAAAAGAACCCTTTTAATTGCACACTTTAGTTGATTTTACTATTGCAAAAAAGAATTTTTCAAGAAAATGTGTTATTTCATCTCCCTATATCTTCTAAACTAATGATCGTACAAACAAAATGTAATGTACATTTTTGTAGGAAATGTTACGTAGATTAATTTTGTAATTGACATTTTTTATGTAAATGCGATACTTTTCAAGATATTTAATAAAAACTGAAAATTGCCCCCCTGCCCCCCGCTCACCCCCCACGGGCGGGGACTTTTAGTATGTTGTTCAGGACCCTCTCTTCTATGAGTATGTGAAATTTCAAAACTACACGATTTTTTTCATCTATTCGTCAAATTTTGGACTTCGTTGCCTGGACTATATTTCGAATAACGAAATTTCGAAAGTGCCAATATTTAGCTCTTAATTAGTTATAGTTTGTTCTCTAATGTTAGAATTTGCCCTGGCTTCGTTAACAAAATATTTTAATTTAAAGGAAAGGGCGGAAAGCAAATTTGGAAATATGAAAAGTGCCAAATTTAGCTCTTAACAAAGTGTAAATTAATAATAATAAAATCTTTTAATTTTTTTTTTAAATATGCAATAATCTGGTGAGTGAAAAAACCGATAATACGAAATTTTATTAATACCAATAATGTTTTATATGCATTAATGTCTGTATAATTTAGTTAAAAAAAAAAAAAAAATCCGTATCTAATATTTAATGACTTATTAATCTGAGAAACAGCATAATGTTAAAATCCATTAGTTATAGCATGATAAATTCGAAAATGAAATGTACTTTGCGCAAATTCTTTTACAATTTAAACATTTTTGTCTTTTACATTCAATAATTTAATTTGTGATTTGAAAAAAAAAAAAAAAAAAAAAAACATACAATAATAATTCTTTAACTCTTTAATTCTTTAACTCGATTTTGTTTGAATTTCTATTTCTATATAAAAGCATCGTGAAAAAATCTGATGTGGGCACCACATGACTTCCTTATACACTTTTAGAAATATACATAATGTTAAAAAACATTTACATTGGACCCGAAACAGTTGGCTAAAAATATTTAAAAAAAATGAATTATCACCGTGTTCTGAGCTTTTCTGGAAGTTAGCTAAAAACCGATTGCAAGATTTGTTCTGGTAACGCTGACGAAGGCAGCAGGGACCCGAAAAAATTGGCTAAAAGTATTAAAAAAAGGAATTATACCATGTTCTGAACTATTCTGAAAGTTTCAAATGTCTACCTAGTCGGGAAGTTAGTTAAATAATTTTTTTTGTTGGACCATATAAACGCAGCCGAAGGCAGCAGGGATCTGAAACAGTTGGCTAAAAGTATTAAAAAGATGCATATTCACGTGTTCTGAACTAGTCTGAATGTTTCAAATGTCTAGCTAGTCGGGAAGTTAGTGCAGTGACCCGAAACAATTGGCCAAAAATATTTAAAAAATGCATTGTCACCGTATTTTGAGCTTTTCCGGAAGTTTTAAATGTCTAGCTAGTCGGGAAGTTAGTTACAAATCGATTCCAAGATTTGAACTGGTAACGCTGCCGAAGGCAGCAGGGACCCTATACAGTTGGCTAAAAGTATTTAAAAAATGCATTTTCACCGTGTTCTGATCTAATCTGAAAGTTTCAAATGTCTAGCTAGTATGGAAGTTAGTTAAATAAACTTCCTGTTGAAACGCATAAACGATGCTGAAGGCAGCACGTATCGGAAACAGTTGGCTAAAAATATTAAAAAAATGCATTGCCAACGTGTTCTGAGCTTTTCTGAAAGTTTCAAATGTGTAGCTAATCGGAAAGTCAGTTAAATTGCAAGATTTGTCTAAACCGTTTTTGAGTTATTACCGTTTTTTGATACATTATGGCCAAATTTTTGTCATTATGAACCTAATTTTCCTAAATATCTCCAAAACGGAAAATCATAGAAAGTCCAAAAAGGGAGGTGCACAACTAGATGTTATAACAATCCTATGTACCAATTCGCAACTTTCTACGTCCAACCGTTTTTGAGTTATGCGACATACCCACACACAGACACACACACACACATACAGACGTCACGAAAAATCGTGTAAAATCCCTTATATCTCTAAAACGAGAGCTCGTGTTAAGATGACACTTGCAGGTGTGCAACTAGACATCATGAAAGTCACACGTATAAATTAGCAACATTCAGCGATCATTCGTTTTCGAGCAATGTGAAATACAAAATCCATTTCGCAAATCGGGATTACTATACTTCCTTATACTTTGTATAAGGAAGTAAAAAATAATCAGCTGTAAAAAAAAAAAAAAATTACCTCGAACCGAACGAAACTCTGCCTTGTGACTCTGGTGCCTTCGTCAGCGCATACGCCGGCCGCTAATAACATAAAAATATTCCCAAAAATTAACCTGGAACCGAACGAAACCACTCGGTGTTGCCCGGGCCCATGATACCTTAAATGAACCTTAAATTTGTATGAGTTTATACATTTAACTCGATTTAGTTTGAATTTCTGTTTTTAAATGAAAGCATCACGAAAAAACTAATCAGCTGTAACAAAAAAAATTTCATCGAACCGAACGAAACTCTGCCTTGTGACCCCGGTGCCTGCGGCAGCGCATACGCGGGCCGCTAATAGCATAAAAAAATTGCAAAAAATTAACCTGGAACCAAACGAACCCGCCCGGCAATGTCCGGGCCCATGATAATAACCTTAAATGAACCTTAAATTTCTATGGTTTTATATCTTTAACTCGATTTTGTTTGAATTTCTATTTTTAAATAACAGCATCACAATAATAATAATAATAATAATAATAATAATAAAATCATTTGTAAAAAAAAATAAGAAAAAGAAAAAGAAACCCTCAAACAGAACGGAACTCGGGCTCGTGACCCGGTGCCTGCGGCAGCGTATATACAGGTCGCTAATAACATGAAAAAATTCAGAAAAATGAACCATGAACCGAGCGAACCTCTGACTCGTGTTACCTCTGCTTGTGGCTGCTGCACTGTATAGCAGGCATGCATGCTACGCACGCGTTGCAAAATCCACTTTCCTCCACCAGGGGTGCAGTATGTAGTATACGAACATCACCAATCGCCTTGAATTTCCAAGACTTTTCAAATACGTTGTCACTGGTGGTGTCAACTGCAAAATCCATTAGTTGCACTTTCCACCACCTGGGGGCGCAGTGTGTTCTGTACGAACATCACCAACGGTCAGGAAATACCAAGACCTTCAAAATAAGATGTAACATGATAGGGTCAACAGCAAAATCACCTAGTTTCATTTTTCACCACCAGGAGTCGCACTATATTGTATACAAACATCCCAAATCGGCATGAAATTTCAAGACCTTTAGAATGAGGTGCTACATGTGCGGGTCTAGAATGGATTTCCCTCTCAAACTAATTTCTCCCCTTTCCCCCCCCCCCTCCAAATCTACTTTCCCTATTTTTTCCCCCTTTAAAATCGAAAATTCCAAATTCGCCGATATTTATTTTTTAGTATTCGACTCTAGTCCCCATATGTACAATTTCGTCACCGTGAAGTAATTTGAAGCTTAGTTAAGCTCGTAAACGTGTTTTTAACCCAAACGGGTGGGAAACGGTTTCCCACCCGTTTCCCGTTCGACTTTTTTTTATTTTCTCTTCTCATAGCACATCTACAACCCAAGACCTTTTTTTAGACACCTCAACCGAATTTTTACACCTAGCCGTTCTCTCAATATAGTGGAGACAGACAAAAACATGCTTCAAATTAATATATAAATTCGTAATTAAAAGTATAAAATTCGGTTTCGAGGTGCGCTTATAGACGTTGCAGACGGTATCGTGCTGTAGAGTTTTCTGGAGACATTTGACAGAGGGAAAGGCAGACGCTATTAAGGTTTTATTAAAAATCAATTAGAATAAACTAAATAAGCATTTACAATAGAGAACAGCGATACTATAGGACATCGTCGGCGAACTTTGAAATTTAAACAATAGCTGGGACATTTCTAGGCAATGACTTTGCTTATGCAAAAGTGTCGTGACAGCTATATTTTTACTTCCATTACCCGACTACCGTAGTTAATGGAAGTATTGTATTCAGTCCAAAAATTCGATAACAAGTTTTCACCTGATTTATCCGTTTTAAAGTCTTCTGAGTCAAAAAATTTACTTTTTGGAAACTGGTCAGTGTGTGTGTGTGTGTGTGTGTGTGAAGGGGGGGGGGGATCTTCTGGCTATCGTATCTCAGATAAAGATAGAATTACGAAACTTCAGAATTGAGGCAGGTCTGGTGTACAGATGATTTTTCCAAATTTTGGTGAAAATTGGATAATCGGAAGTGGAACATAGGAAACCGGAAGTGGGATCGAGTCCGTATCTAAGAAACGGCTTTGACGATTTTCTTCAAAGTTGCTACATAAACACTCTATTAGATGCCTTTTTCAATGATATAGTTGGTTTGTCCAGGAAAATTAATAGACGTCGTGTATAAATAACTCAATTTTAGGTCTCGCAAGTGCGTTCTTTAAAAACCGTTCTACGGATTTTTTTCAAACTTGCCATAATAACTCCCTTTTAAATATCCTTCTGTATGTAATTATTGTTTCTATTTAATAATTGAGTTGTACAATTTTTGGTAAATGTTGATACCTCAAAAAAGGCTCTAACGATTTTCTTTAAAATTATTACTTAAATCCGTTTTAGATATCCTTTTTCATATCCTTTTTCATGTAAAACGTGGCTGTTACAAGAAAATTAACAGTCATACTAATTAGGTAGATTCGTTTTAGATTACGGAAATTGGTGTTTCAAAAAATAACATTAAAATATTAGCTATAATTTAATTGTTACCAAAAAAAAAAAAATTACGAGTTCATTTCCTTTTGACATAAAAATAAATACATTTAATTAAACGTGAACGTTAAAAAATTGTAAAAAAAATTTAAATTATGCATCTTACAAAAATTGATGTCATTATCGCTTTAAATGTTTTATTTGCTGTAAAATTGATAAAAATTTTAATTTTAAATTTCAAAACAGTAGAAAAAAAAATCTCTAACTTCCATTTTCGAATGTAAGCATAAACATTTCATTTCAATCTAAAAAAAAAAAAAAAAAAAAAAAAAATGCTTTGAAAAAAAAAAAATCTCCTCGAAAATTTCTCCGTGTAAGCAACGAAAAATTTTCTTGTATCAGGTGACACCTTTCCTACAAATTATCTGCCAAAATTATCACGCTGGACCTTCCGGGGACCGAACTCACGACCACCGCGCTACTAACGGGACGCTCTTACCCACTGAGCCACAGGGCGACGAACGAAACAGCTTATATTTACTTTAAAATAATTATAAGATAAAAAAAAAAGTTTTATATAACATGTTTTTAAATAGCTTAAACTTCTCTTTAAAACGCATTAAAAAGCTCCAATAGGCAGGTAATGGATTTGGCGCCAAATTTGACAACTTCTTGCCCTTGGCGATTTTTTTGGCGACTTTTGGCGAGAAAATTCTTATTATCGATATTCCAAAGATAGACGTTCTAATGTGATTGGTTAAAGATTTACCGGAAATTTGAATTAAAAAAAAAAAAAAAAGTTGGTTTTAAAAATAAAATATTAATCCTTTCCGAACAACACATATTTGCATCATGAACTACATTAGCACTTTATCATTGTGTAGAAGATCTTTAAAATGATAACGACGTCAATTTTTGCCAAATGCATAATTTAACTTTTAACAATTTTTTAACGCTCACGTTTAATTAAATGTATTTATTTTTAGGTCGAAAGAAAATGAACTCGTAAATTTTTTTGGCAACAATTAATATATAGTTAATATTTTAATGGCGATTTTTATTGCTATTAGGAGCTTATCATTTTCACATTTTAATTAATTAAAAGAAAACTATTCGAAAATTCGAAAATCTGACTTCGAAGTATTGTGTTGTCACCGGGTTCTGAGCTACTGTGAAAGTTTCAAATGTCTAGCTAGTCTGGAAGTTAGTTAAAAATCGATTGCAAGATTTGTCCCTGACAAACACACAAGAATCGAAGTTAATAAAAACATGGTAATGAAGGCGCCTTGTTTACTAGCGTGACACGAAGACACGATGACCAAGTCAATTTCAATTAAAAACCTTCTAAAGAAAATTAATATAATACGTTTAATAGTAGATAACAAAAAGTCGTGTGATTGTCTCACACCAGACTTTTTTCATCGCCAAAATGACAAAAATTATTAAAACTCACCGAGAAATTTCTAGACTAAAGTTGTAACCAGATTACTTTGTGAAGGATTAAAGGACGCAACAATATATATATATATATATATATATATATATATATATATTGTTGCGTACTTGGGGGTTAGTGAGTTGTCCAAGAATAAAAAGCGAATCTTGCAAAAGCTGGAAACTTTATGTACAAAAAATTCCAGAAGAATACAGGTCTACAAAATAAGTATCAACTGCACTTTCACCAGTAAACACAGCTTAGATGACAGCTGTCAACAGTAAATTCACAGTACGAATTGTATTAGAGCAGCACACAGCAGCACACAGCGAGCTTTGGCATTAATCCAAAGAGACTCAGAGCTCATTCAGTAATAATGAAAGTAGTTGGCGAAACTCAACTCAGACTGACTTCATTTTATAACCCTATATCAAATCCAGAATGTTCTGGTAACTCGTAGAATATTGCAGCCATAGAATAATAATAAAAGAAGAAGGAGCATAAGTGTTTCTACATAAGCTGTTGTGTTACCACAAAAAACAGCAATTATTAACAAGCCTTTATTAACAAACTTCAATGTTGAGAGGAGCAAAAGTATCTTTCGCTGGCATTTCATTAGAAGGGGTTTGTAAGCATTAAGACTATTGGCGTGCTCCTTCTTCCTTTATTATTATTCTATGATTGCAGCTAGACCTTCCATATTTGGTATATCGATAAAAAGGATTTTGTCACCGAAATCGCTAAAAAATCGCCAAGGAGGAAAAAATCTCCACATTTGGCGCCAAATCCATTACCTGCTTAATTGGAGTTTTTTAATGCGTTTTTAAGGGAAAGTTAGCAATCTTAACGCGAAAAGGAGCTAGAAATGCAGAATTTACATAAAGATAACTACGAATTATTTACAAATTCGTAACGTCAAGTGTGATATAGATTATCACATATTATAAAATTTATATTTTTCTCTTTAAAGGAATAGGTAAATTATCTAAAACAAATTAAATTATAAATTAAATTCTTTAATAAATTAACTATTTAAAATATAATGGAATAACGATTTTATCCTATAAATAATAAAATTTACAATATGCATTTTCTAATTTTTATATCTTCCCTTTCATCCCGTTATCAATGTAACTGAAACAAAATCTTTGATCTGTTCCCAGTATTCACTCAACAAGCTTAACGTACTGAAAATTCTTTTCGCTCTGTAGATAATAATGTTTTGACTTTTTTTTATCCTTTTGTTTTGGGAAACCAGAAAATAGCTAATTCGGTCTCTTTTAATCTTACATCGAAATGTAACTCCTACAACCTCTTGTCACCAATTTTACATCAACGATCAAAGAAAATATGTGCTTAGTTAGTTATGTTCCCATGGGTCTAAATCTTGGCGAAATCATGCCAACATTCTCTATCAACGGTCAATAAAGTACTCGTCACTTTTTAAAAATATACATGTGAATGTTCATAAAGTAAAGCAACCATTCCCTTTGTTCATACTTTGAACTTGGCCAGTAAATTAAGCGCCAAATGCATTGTCATTTCTTTTGCTTCAGTTTTGAAGGAACACTTTCTTACTGTTTGCTGACTACGAAAGATGTAAAAACCTCAAGAGCGATTCGGGCCAAGGGCCCGGCCTGATCCTCCGTACTGTTTCCCCACTCCAGAATGTTTTCGTTAAAAACTTGTTACGCTCTGTTCATTGACTCTGGTCACGTATATTGAAATATTTTAATAAACTGGCATGAGAACAAAATATGTCTCTGAGTTAATTCCGAGCCTGGACCTTTTAATGGAAATTCTGTTCTAATATTGTTTTTACTTTACAGCCAAAGCCATCAACAAAAAATACTTTCTTTTACGACGGCCGCTCATCTTCTTTACATACTGGTGCCGAAAGGGTCAGAGACATTTGTTCTAATATAATTTTAATGGAGTGGGGGAACGAAAAATTTTTGCGAATTTCTGCACCTTTATTCACTCAAATTTTTCTTTGTGAATACTTCAATATGATTTGCAAGATGTCGAAATAAAAGGAGACCTCCAAAAAAAAATTTCATTGATGATGTGATTTTAAAATGATCGCTGAAAGCACCAAAATAAACCGCAGTTGTTCTCCTAGTAGAAAAATATTGTGCATAGACATTATTATATGCTTACACAAGAAAAGAAAAAGAAAGAGACGGAGCAACAATTTTCGTGTTCAAAATACAGAGAGAAGTTATACAAATGATTTTGTGGATTTATCGACATACATGCTAAGTAATTTTTATGGCTGGAATATACGTAAAGTATTGAAAACTACATATTTTGTTAATGCGATTATTTTTAATTTCATGAGGAATCATCGCAAGTGTCAGTGATCAAGAAAACTATTTGTGCCGCTATTCATTCATTAAGTGGATTCCAGTTTCCTGCTTTCGAAAAGTACTTTTGAATAATGAATCTGCGAGTAGAAATTTTTGAAGAATGATTTGTGATACATCTCTTTCGCTTCTTAGATTTGCGGTTACATCCTTTTACAATCGACGAGACTTTATATTCTTTTTCATGATGAAACAGCAAGTCTTGCAGCGACAAGCGTTTCTACATCTGTCTCTTATAAAAAGAAGAGAAATAAAACTTCCAAATTAGTTCTCATTTCATTATACCGCAAGAAAAAGTTCTGATGCTCCTGAATAATTTTTTTCTTTTCATCAGATCGAATAATTTTATGATTAACGAAATTATGCTTGCGTTGTAGTTACAAATGTTAAGAAACAGTTAAAGATTTTTACAGTGTAGAACGACAATGTAGCATAAATCCTCGCTATTAAATCATAATCATATCACATTTGCATTGTGATGATGCAATTTATCAACTATATACCAAATTTCTTCTTCTGTTGAAGCTACAAATAAAAAGTAAACAAATGAGACTTATGATAAAAAGAAGTCAATGAATAAACAAAATAAATTTTATATGCAATCTGATTAACAATGTGAGTCTCCAGTCAGAGTGATTGCATCCTACTTTTACTTTTTTTTTAAAACTTCGTTTAGCGTATTTTTTTTTCTTTTAAAGTACTCAAGACACAGACTGCCTATAAACTGAAATTAGATAATCATTGATTTAAAATAAATAAATAAATAAATAAATAAAATGAAATCGTTTTGGATTGTCAATAGGTAAGTACTTTTTTCTATAAAACATTATTCAAAATTAAATTAAGAATAACATTTTGTTTAAAAAAAAAAAAAATTGCAATTTTTTCTATAATTATTACTGTGTTCATACCATAGTATAGACATTTCTCAATTTTAAATTTTTACAATGCATAAATTTGCATATTTTTTGCTAATTTAATAAATAATATTACTTACATATTTAACTGAAATATAAGTAAGTAAGTTCTAATATTTTATTTTCAATTTCTTTATTACTTTTTGTATATGTTGCAATTAATATTTTTACATCTGCTAATGATTAATAAGGTGTAAAAATATCTCATATATTTTTCTTATGTATATGTTTTTAATGTTTGTTACATTTTATTATACCGTTGGTAATTTATGTGAAAGATTTTTAATCAATTCAGTTAGTTTCATGAAGAGCAACGAATAGTGATATAAATCACATATGTTCAAGTTAACAAGCCAATATATAATTATGTGCTGAATTTTTAATACAAGTTCACAGAATTTTTTCCCAATAATATTTGAAATCAATTAGTTGTTTTTTTAAAAAAAAAAAAAAAAGGTCACAAATTTTACAAATACTAGGCAACTAATTGTACATTTTTACCTTCTTGAATATTTCTTTAAGGAGTGAGTTACCACTGCAGGGGTAAACTTATTACCATAAAAATCATATTCTCATAATTGACCTTTACACTTTGTTTATTTAATATTTATCATTTGAAATTTTTTAATTTACAATCAATAAATCAGTTCCTTAAAAGATATTCTTAACAGAATTTCTATTACATAACTAAAAAAAAAAAGAATATGTAAATGTTTTGCTGCAATTCCTATGCGCAAAGGATCTTTGTTGTGCTTACTGCATCATTGCATGCCATTATTGGCGGGCCCACTTTTTGCATGTTCAAGGGTGCAAGTTTACACAACAATATTGCTCGAAAATGTTGCATGTTCTTTTATTTAAATCAATATTTTTTAACATGTTTAAAAAAAAAAAAAAAATCAAGATATTTCATATTTCAAATAAAAAGTATCAGTAAGCCATAGTTTAAAAATAGATAAATAAATATTTTAAATAATCTGTAGGTGCATGTGTCTTTTGGGAATGTTTGAATTGTCATAGTTATTAATCACTCTTGTCAAAGATATTTACCGTCATAGATGTCATAGTCACTCATTCTTGCATTCTTTTATGAGACACATAATCCTTCCTTCAAAATTCATACATTTTAAATTATCTACACATTTATTTATTTTTTATATACACATATTGGTTTCATTTTTTTTTACAATTGGTGTACAGATTAAATTATTAGGTGGAAGGTCATAATTTGTTTAATATGTATATCTATAATTTTCTTACAGAAGTATTTATTAAGATAAATAATTTACACTTATCTGTTTTTGATGTGATGAGTGTTTTGCAGTATAACATGCATGTTTCTACGTATACGCTTTTATTTTCAGTCAGACCTTCATGTTTTTTAACTGTTTTTGGGGCGCAGTTAAATAACAAATTTTCAAATAGTTTTCTTTTTCTCCTACACATACACATTCACACATTTTTTTCAGTAATCTATGTTATGATAATAGATTCACGACCTATTAATCTGGCATAGTATGTAACTGAGTTTACACATTTTTCTTATCTGACTTGAAATTTAGCAGAACATGTATAACATCATGATTGGGGCAAGATACTTATCGCATGTTTTAAAGCCTTCCAGGTAATAGCAATAATAATGATAAATGATTAATTATTTAAAATAAACAACTTCAAGTATATTTTTCTATAGAATTCATATGGCTTACTTTCCTTTCATATACAAAAAAATTATTAATATACAAATAAATTGATAAAAATACATAAATGGAATTGAATTAAAATAAAATTTTCATTTATTTGTGAAAGAAATATGCTTTTTATATTTGTACTAATGACCAATGCTATTTTTGTTAATAAGTTTTTTTTTGAAATTTTACTTAATGCAATTAAAACAATTTAATTTCATTGACCTATTCGATTGATATTTTTGCTAATTGCTAAACTTTATATACTTTTACATTGACATTTAAAAATGTTTAAATAATTAAAATTATGCTTTTGAGTATACAGGAATATTTAATAATGATTTTTCTTAGTTTACTTTGAAAAATATTTATATACATTATATGTATACGTACATAATTATTTTAGATGTGTAATATTTGATCACATTCTAGTTTGATAGCAATTTCGTTGTGCAGTATCAACAATTAGTATTTATATACAGTTTTTACTTATCTCTATTTCTTGAAAATGAGAGAATTTTTAAATTAAATTTCACACACGCACACACACATATAGGTATTGACTTCACTCATTTGAGAATTACTTCAGTTTTTATTGTTTGTATACAACCAAAAATATTTTTAAATATTTAGTTATTTACACATTACTCATTGTTGTATTTTAATCATTATTTTGTTTTGCATTTCTTTAAATTTATGACACAAAATGCTGCATATTTCACACATGAATAGTGTCACTGAAGTGTAGTATCTGTATTTATATGTTTCAAAATTTCAAATATATTTCATTTTTACAATGACTTTTTCAGACATGTTTTTACAGGTATTGTTCTTACAAACACAATTATTTATATAATAATTAGAATTAAAAAAAAAAAAAAAAAAAAAAAAAAAAAAAGAGAGAGAGAATTTTTTCTGCACATTTACATATCAACATATTTGCAGTGTTCACATATATGAGATACTTCACGTTATTTTATCATATTTTCTGGTATTTGTCAATGTTTGTTTGCTACTACATGGTATTTTAATGATTTGCTGAGTTTTTACACTTGCATTTCTACTATAACAACCATGATACTTTTCACATTGTCCTCTACAACTCATTATAATATTTTATACCTGTCACACATATATTTCTTATATTTTGATATTAAAAAAAAAAAAAAAAAAAAAAAAACTTAAGATTTCTCGAAGCAATCTTTAGTATTGTAATATTTATAAGTTACTTTGGGCAGGACTTCTCCACTCTACACACATTTATTTACACACAATTTTGCAAGTATTTTCTCACACATTGTACAAAAAAAAAAAAAAAAAAAAAAAAAAAAAACCTAACAATTATGTTAAGGTAATTTTTGATCAATCAGAAATTTACATGATTGATTTGCCTTGCTCAGTAACTGTAAAAAAAAAAAAAAAATATTTACTTCTGACTTTTGCATATGAGATAATCTTTGTTTTTCTTAAACATACAGACACACTTTCATATACATACATCATACATAAAATAATTTTGATTTTGAAGCTGATTATAATAAACATTGATCATACTGAAATTGAATATAATAAATATCATAAACATTTTGAATTGAATAACTAAATGAAGGTATTTAATGATATTTATGCACTTAGCAACATTATTTTCAATAATGCTACAGATATTCTATATCTACATATTTTCTCTTACATACACATTATTTTTTATGCGTCTGAAATATATCTAAATGATATTTTAGTTCCAACAATATATTCACATACATTCACATTCTTATTTTGTCAAACATGTAAAAGATAATTTTACATCTTAAGATTATTTAATATTCACATAAAAAAAAAAAAAAAAAAAAAAAAAAAAAAAAAAGCATTTCATCATGTTTTTTTCATTTTAATGTAGATTTGTGCCCTACATTTGTGTTGTGTTGCGCGCGCCAATGCATGTGTGGTAATTTTGTCTTGCATGTTGTTATCCTTGCATTTGAATATCTGGCCAATTTTTCTTTTGTGGGGTGGTAGCATGTATGGCATTAGGTGCATAAATTTACTTTTTCACTAATTTTACGGAAAATATCATGTCATTTGAAATACAGATAATAATTAGTAATGCATTAAAAAAAAAAAAAAAAAAAAATCAATAAATAAATATAGAATGATAAATCTTGTATCTGCAAAATACAATCACATCACATTTCTTATTTATATAACATGTTTTTACTCTTTTTACACAATTTTTGTTTGAATTTTATGATATACTAATATTATATTTTTCATAAACAAACACACACATTAAAACAAAAAAAAAATATATATATATATATAAATAAGTTATTACATTTTACATAAAAAAAAAAAAAAAAAAAAAAAAAAAAAGGAATTGTATATTTCCCAAAAAATACACATTAATACACAATTAATGAAATGCAATTAAATTCACTGTATGTTTATGTAATTTTCTATTCTGTTTGCACTTTGAATTGCTATCATTGATAATGTACATCCTCATTGTGTCAGAGAAATGGAGTAAAGATTTTTATCCGCATTTATCACGGATATGTCTTTTACTACTGCTTGCAAATATTCTAAGTAAAATTTTAGAATTTGTTGCTTAAGATACATATGAAAAATATATTGGTTGCTAATGTAATGTTTGTATTACATGAAATTTGATACTGCAGTTTAAAAATAAATAAATAAATAAATGGTGATGAGCAAAATTATACCTAGCCAAAATAAAGCTATGGTTTATTCATTTTTTAGCAACCTTATGGCTCATCAAGACGTCTTTAAAAAAATTTTTGTCATGACTTATATTGAAGAGTGCACTTATATATGAATATATGAATACTGATGAAAGATATTATAAAATATATCTACTTGGCCTAAGAACCAATGGACTTTAAAAATATATAAAATAAACTGTTATTGACGTGTCATCTTTAGTGTAGCATTTTATAATCATTGCTTGCTTATTATTCAGTTGTATTTGTGTTTATACGTGACCATAGATCCATATTAATCAGTTACTTGTATAATTACATATATGCTTATTTCATTATATTAGTGTGTTATATTTCATTATATTAGTGTGTTATTTTACTATATTTCATTGTTTATTTGTGTTGATTATATTCCTATACATATGTTAATTTAGAAAGAGCATGGTTGCATTTTTGTGGCAAGGGGGAGAAAATATGTGATATAGATTATCACATATTATAAAATTTATATTTTTCTCTTTAAAGGAATAGGTAAATTATCTAAAACAAATTAAATTATAAATTAAATTCTTTAATAAATTAACTATTTAAAATATAATGGAATAACGATTTTATCCTACAAATAATAAATTTTACAATATGCATTTTCTAATTTTTATATCTTCCCTTTCATCCCGTTATCAATGTAACTGAAACAAAATCTTTTATCTGTTCCCAGTATTCACTCAACAAGCTTAACGTACTGAAAATTCTTTTCGCTCTGTAGATAATAATGTTTTGACTTTTTTCTATCCTTTTGTTTTGGGAAACCAGAAAATAGCTAATTCGGTCTCTTTTAATCTTACATCGAAATGTAACTCCTACAACCTCTTGTCACCAATTTTACATCAACGATCAAAGAAAATATGTGCTTAGTTAGTTATGTTCCCATGGGTCTAAATCTTGGCGAAATCATGCCAACATTCTCTATCAACGGTCAATAAAGTACTCGTCACTTTTTAAAAATATACATGTGAATGTTCATAAAGTAAAGCAACCATTCCCTTTGTTCATACTTTGAACTTGGCCAGTAAATTAAGCGCCAAATGCATTGTCATTTCTTTTGCTTCAGTTTTGAAGGAACACTTTCTTACTGTTTGCTGACTACGAAAGATGTAAAAACCTCAAGAGCGATTCGGGCCAAGGGCCCGGCCTGATCCTCCGTACTGTTTCCCCACTCCAGAATGTTTTCGTTAAAAACTTGTTACGCTCTGTTCATTGACTATGGTCACGTATATTGAAATATTTTAATAAACTGGCATGAGAACAAAATATGTCTCTGAGTTAATTCCGAGCCTGGACCTTTTAATGGAAATTCTGTTCTAATATTGTTTTTACTTTACAGCCAAAGCCATCAACAAAAAATACTTTCTTTTACGACGGCCGCTCATCTTCTTTACATCAAGGACTGTACATATCGGGAAGTACAACCGTTGGTCAGAACGCGAAACTAAACAATATAAAATACAAAAACTAAGTTGCATATAACAATAAAATATTAATACAGATTTCAAAATTAAGTGAGAAATATTTACAAAATTTACAAATAAGTACAAATATTTATATACAATTAATTACATTACACATATAACAGATTTAACAAATATTTACATTTCTAATTTCAACATTACCGTTAGCTGTGGTATGTGGCTAACCGATCAAAATGAACCACCTTCGGTTTTGAGGAATGTGTTTCAGCAATTCTCACCACGACATCATTGAGTCATTTTATGACTGTGTAGGGACCGTCCCAGTTACACTGTAGCTTGTCAGTTAGTCCTTTGCGTCGAATAGGGTTCCACAACCAAACTTTGTCTCCTTCCCTGAATTTATGTTGTGTAGCCTTTAGATCATACCTTGTCTTCATTTTCTCCGTTGCCATGTTAATCAGCTACCAAGCAACGCTGTGTACGTCTTCAAATCGTGCCTGAAGATATTGGATGTACTCCTTGGGCGATGACGGCGCATCTGGTGGAAAACCAAACAGGAGATCACATGGGAGACGAAGTTCGCGTCCAAACAGCATCTGAGCTGAAGTATAGCCAGTGGCTTCATGGACTGCACTTCGATCAGCAAAAACAACGGCAACTTCAATCTTGCTGTTTCTTTGATACTAGAAGAGAGAGGTTATTCAGGATGGTGCGGTTATAACCTCTCGACCGTGCCGTCCAACTGGGGATGTAGGGATGTTGTCCGGGTTTTGTCTATGCCGAGTAGTTGACACAGTCCTTTGAAAACATCAGAAGTAAAGTTCCTACCTTGGTCGGTATGAAGTTGTAGGGGCGTGCCGTACCTTGACACCCATTGCTGCACTAGGACTTCTGCGACTGTGCATGCCTCTTGATTGGGAATGGGATATGCCTCAGGCCACTTGGTGAAATAGTCCATTACGACGAGAATGTATTTATTTCCACTGGAGGTCCGTGGCAAAGGACCCAAGATGTCGATTGCAATCCGTTCAAATGGTGCTCCCACGTTATACCGTTGCAGTCTTCCTCGACTTCGTTTCTGCGGGCCTTTACGTGCCGCACAAGCATCACAGGATTTACACCATTTCTCCACATCCTCCTTTGCCTTGCACCAGTAGAAGCGTTCCCGAACTTTCTGCAGAGTCTTCATTACCCCAAAATGGCCTCCGGTAGAGCTACTATGCAGTTGTTCTAAAACAGCTGGAATTTTTGATCTTGGTAATAAAATCTGCCATCTGAAGCTTTTCCCATCATCAGATTGCCACTTTCTGTATAATACGCCGTTTCTAATATAAAGAGAGTCCCAGAGTGCCCAATGAGTTTTTGTAATGGGGCTAAATGTGGAAATGTCCTTCCAGGTAGGTCTGTTGCTGGTCGGCTACTTCAATTGTAATATTGTCTTTATGTCAGGATCATCCAACTGGACTTCTCTAAGTTCCTGGTTCCTCCAATGGTCCAGTCTTGATAGGGTTGAGACTGTAGCTTGTCTAGCAACCGGATTTATCTGCTGGTATTTCTCTTGGGCTTGCAGCTTTCGATCAGGGCTTCCGTGACAAGGCATTTGCATTACCATGTAGAATCCCTTTACGATGGCGTATCTTGAAGTCATATTTCTGGAGGCGTACCTACCTGGTAATTTGGGCCTTCAGGTTTCTTGAAATTAAGCAACCACTTTAACCCTGCTGCTATGTTCATTACGAATGAACAAAGTGGACATTCACTTTTAAATGTACGAAATGGAGTTTAAACGAGACCAAAAGTTGTTAATTTCAATATATAACCGTTCTTTCATTTCCTATTTTTGAATTAAATTTATATGACACTTTATATAATCATTTTACGGAGTGTAGTTTACATAAATACAAATTTTCATGTATGTCGATGCTGGGTCGAAATGGACCCGAACACAGCAGCAGGGTTAAAGATTCGTGGTCTGGTCAGTCCGGAGCAGGAAGCTTCTGCTATAGAGGTAATGATGCAAATGTTCTATAGTTTTTACTATGGCGTGTAGTTATTTCCTGGTGGTACAGTAGTATCGCTCTGGTTCAGACAAGCATTTACTCCGATAGGCAATGAAGCATTCTTGGTCATCAACTTCTTGCGACAGAATAGCACCGACACTTTCATGGCTTGCATCAGTATCAAGTATGAACTGTTTGTCTGGCTGTGGATACGTCAAAATAGGCGATGATGTTAAGGTCTCTTTAAGTCTCTTGAACGCTTTTTCACAATCCTCTGTCCACAGGAACTTCAGTTTATCTTCCGTCAGCTTGTGGAGTGTAGTCTGGCAAAACTCGAGAAACCCTTAATGAACTTCCAGTAGTATGTACATAACCCCAGGAAACTTCGTAGTTGATGGACGTTTTCAAGGTGACTCCAGTCCTTGATTCCATAGATCTTCTCAAAATTAGTTCTCACACCTTCAGCAGAGATGATATGGCCGAAATAACTTACTTCACGACGGAACAAGTTGCACTTGCTAAGACTCAATTTGAGGTTATCCATTTTGAGTTTTTCCAAAACCTTATGGATGTTTCTTAGATGATCTTCAAAGGTACTCCCCACAATGATAATATTATCCAAGTATACCAGACAGACTTCATAGGAAGTTTCAGGTGCATTACATAATCCAAATGGCTTAACTTTGAATTGCCATAATCCTTGTCCCGTAGTGAATGCAGTCTTCTAACGGTCGTCAGGATGTAACTCTACTTGCCAATAACCGCTCTTCAGATCCAACGTCGAGAACCATTCATTGCCAGCAAGTGTGTCCAATGTGTCGTTAATTCTAGGAAGAGAGTAACTATCTTTCTTCGTGATGTCATTCAAACGACGATAATCCACGCAGAATCTTCTTGTTGAACCATCCTTTTTTCTCACAAGAACTATAGCTCAAGGACTCATTGCTGGTTCAATGATATCATTATGCTGTATCTCATTTAAAAGCTCAACCATCTCTTCCTGCTTAGCAAATGGAAGTATTCTTGGGTGTTGCTTAATTGGAGAATGATTTCCTGTGTCAACTCTGTGCTGGGTGATGTTCGTTCTCCCGACGTCTTCAGATGTTCGAGAAAACAGGTCCTTGAATTCATAGAGTAGCTTCTCCGCAGCACTTCTCTGTTCGATCCCTAACTCTGCGTTCTTGAGTAATTCCGTTGTTGAAAACTCAGAAGACTTGGACTGTGTTGATGGCGTGTGCCGGTTAATGCATGTAACAGGAGTGCAAGTTTTTAGTACCTCATCCTTCTTCACGGTCCTTACTATATCGTTTATGTTGGCGACTCTCGCAGGAATACTGTTTTATGTAAAGTCGAGCAGAGATGAAGTCACCAGAACTCCTCTAGGGCTATCGTCTGGATTCGGGTATTCTTTCTGTTCATAGCAGAAGTATTGCTCTTTAGGAGGTGTCCCGGAAACTGTGGTCTCGCTGTGTGAAGGGACGGAGATTTCGGACTTTGCTGTTTTCTGGCAGATTTCTTGAATGTCTGGATTTTCATTGTCAAAGCTGAATGTGTATGGGCCGCGGTAGCCCAGTCGGTAGAGCGCAGGGCTCGTAATAGGAAGATTGCGGGTTCGGTACTCGAGCCGGCCAAAGACCGTCGTGTACACTAATGGTGGCTGGTGCACGTAAGATCTGTCGTGGCCGCAAAGTCATCCATGTTCCGATCAAAATTATACCTCCGGGGGTTTCCAAAGCGTGGGAGCCATCCTCTCCGTGTAGAATCAAAATTGTGATGGCATGTCTCTGGATCACCTCAATTGCCCACTCGCCAATTGCCCACTGCGCATCACTGGTGTGACATAAAACCCAATCAACCAGCCAACCAACTGAATGTGAATGCAGTTCATTATTTTTAAAGTCGAATTTAGAATTATACTTTCTTAGGAAATCAAGTCCAAGGAATAGAGAATCTCTTATGTCAGCTACATAGGCAATATGATGGTAACTGGCTTTTCCAAATGTGATGGTCAAGATCATTTTTCCATATATTTTGACTTCGTCACTGGTCACAGTCTGGAGTTTAATGCAGGGAGCGTCCAGATGATCTTCTCTTTAAAATCATGAGCTTCCTCCGTTCTAACGATGGTTACGTTGGCTCCAGTATCCAGAATCATACGGCAGGTGGTGTTGTTAACTTGATCATAAACATAAAGTCTATTCTCACCACCAATATTCGAAGAAACATAAAATATTGCAAAGTGGGGCTCTTTAATTTTTGGTAACCTCCGGCCCGCGTGATAGCCTTCTCTTAGTTTCTCTCCAGTGATCCTGAAACCGGGTTATTTTCGTGAGGTTGTTGTATGGGGCAGTTCTCTTCACATGTCCGTCTCTTCCACAGCCCCGGCACTTTATTTTCGAATTCTTTACTTCTTTATTAACTTCAAGACTGCGCAACCTCCTTGTGATGTCTGCCAGATTTTTCTTTATTTCCCTCAGAGAAGCTTGGGAATTATCTAAAGATACCGCTCTGATCGTGTAACGGCCTTTACGGGAGGCGTGTTGGGCTGCCTCAATCTTTAATGCATATGACAATTCTGATCCGACGTCCTTGACATTGGCGAGTCTAAGTGCTTTTGAGTCTCTGGATCTCGTACGGAATCGATAAATTACTGATGGGCCAAAACATCTCTAGTTTCAGCTTAACAGTCGGAGAAAGCTAGGTATGATAGTCTCTGAATATCTGATACCAACTCTTGCAAATTTTCACCCGCTTTTTGGAAACGGGACTTTAACTGGAGGCGTCTATAGTCCTTAGATAGGCTGACCAGATCAAAGTACCTTTATAATAGAGAAACGTTAAAACTTCCTACAATTATCAGTTATGGGTGTACTTTTCATTCCTAATAAATAAGGACTAAAAGCAAAGTATTATCGATTAATAATTTACTTTCTACAATTTTTTGAAACTTAGAAAAATGCCTTCAAAAAAAAAAAGTCCCCATTTGTCCCCAGAAAATGGGACATTTGGTCAGCATATCCTTAGAACACTTTTCTCCAAAACGCAGCTCCAGTGCTCTGGAGGCCTCGAATTTATGCCATTCTTCCTTCGAAATAGTTCTCAGTATATCGGCTTCATCGCCCCGTAATGCTGCTGCTAAATGGACTATCTTGGCAGTTGAGTCCCAGCCGTTAGCTTCAGCTACGATGGAAAACTGTGTCTTATATACCTGCCAGGAGGAACTGCCATCGTAGGTAGATAGTTTAATTGATTCTTGATTCTGTATTCTCTTACCTCTGCTTTCATCTTCCCTGGGGCATGGAGGTTAACTTTTCTTCTACTTTTCTCCCAAGATCTTCCTCTATTCTCTTTAATTTTCTTTCTATCTCTGGAAACCTTCTTTTCAGCTGTTGATCAAAATTTTCTTGTACTTTCTCCTCGTAACACTCTGTTCTATCCTCGTAACACTCTCTTTTCCTTTCATAACATTTTCTTCTATCTTCATACTTTTCTCTTCAAAATTCTCTTCTATTTTCATAACTTCCTCTTCAATTTCATCCATTCTATTTTCCATCACTGTTAATTTACCCTCTATTGCTTCTTTTACTGTCGAAAGCTCTCTCTTCATCTCGTCTTGATTAGATTTAATTTCTTCACCCAAACTGTCCTTCATTTCTTCGGTTAATCCCGATTCCATTTTTTCCTGTGCTGCTTTCATTTCTTCACCCAAAGTGTCTTTCATCTCTTTCATTTCTTCACTCAAACTACCTTTTATCTCTTTTTGCAATTCTTTCATTCTTTCCATCAATCCGGTTTCCATGTTTTCCTGTCCTGTTTTCATTTCCCTCGTCTGGGCAGCTAACCCTTCCAGAAGTTTCTTTATTTCTTGCTTCATACCTCTAATTATCACCATTCACAGATAACCCTACTCCTGACACCGGAAATGTTGCGTACTCCGGGGTTCGTGAGCTGTCCGAGAATGAAAAGCGAATCTTACAGAAGCTGCAAACTTTATTTAGAGAAAATTCTAAAAGAATATAGGTCTATACACCAAGTATCAACTTCAATTTCAACCAGTAAACACAGCTTAAATAGCAGCAAATTCACAGTACAAACTATATTAGAGCAACACACCGCAAGGCTGTAATCCAAAGAGGCTCAGAGCTCTTGCAGTAGCAATGAAAGCAGTCTGCGAAACTCAACTGAGACTGACTGATCTGGCGCATTGGGCCTCCTTTTATACACCTTTATCAAACCCAGAATGTTCTGGTGACTCGTAGAATATTGGAGCTAGACTTTCCATATTTGGTATGTCGATAATAAGGATTTTCTCGCGAAATTTGTCGCCAAATACATTACCTGACTTATTGGAGCTTTTTAATGCGTTTTTAAAAGAAAATTAGCTCTATTTTAACGCAAAAATAAGCTAGAAATGCAGAAAATTGACATTTTATCACCTATGCCTCTTTGAATGAATTTACATAAAAATAACTACGAATTATTTACAAATTCGTAACAATATATATATATATATATATATATATATATATATATATATATATATATATATATGTATATATATGCATATAATATGAAAGAGACTATTTGATTAAATGAAATTAATATTTTAAATATTTATGAAAAAAAAAAATAAAAATAAAAGAAAGTGAAATAAAAAAATAAAATGTTATCAGCTTTATCAGAAGTTTTTGATGATACAAGTTTAATGTTGCATTTTTTTTTTTTTTTTTTTTTTTTTTTTTAATGGGCTCTTCCCAGCATCGTCTGTTCAAGCACGTGATATAAAACAACAAAGAATCGAATTCTGATAAGCGAATTCAATTAAATATTGTTCTTAACAACGAAAGTATTAATAGTTAATATGAACTAAAATAAAAGTAATATTGTGCATTTGTAAGCAGTAGAATATTTGTATTTTTAAGTTTAATAATTTTTAAAAACACTTTATGTTTATTTATTTTCACAAGTAAGAATCGATTTTTGTATGTTGTAGTGTAACTGTTACATTAACTGATCTAGCAACAAATAGTGAAATGTTTATGGATTATAACTTGAAATTAAGTTAAAATGTTTTAAGTTAAATTTAATCGCGTAAAGGTGTTACAACAAGTAAATTAACTTAGTTACTATTCGAAATGGCTTTACAGAGTACGATGTTGCATCGTTAATGATATAAGTACCAAACAACAACATTAATAACAAACATAAAGTAAATGATGATTGTAAATGTATACAGCCAACAAAATATGAGGAATAATGATATAAAATGGATTAAAAATTATGATGTATTAAAAAATAACACAAATTAAATCGGATTGATCAAAATAAGAATAGAAAAGGTGTTATTTTAGCAATCGCTATAGATATAGAAGACTTCGTCTGCTCTTTGTTTATCTATGTCATGTGACCTCTGACGTCAGGTGAAAAAAGTCCATTGAGAAATGTTTCATTTTATGTTAGAAAAAATAAGTGAAATAAAAAGTTGTAAGCGTTTTATTTTTGGCAACAGGCTGAAATTACAACGGAAAGAAAAATGTCGCAAAATTTAATAGATTTAAATACGTTAATATATTTAAACTAATAACTTTCTTCCAAATTAAAAATTTTAAAGTCCAACTCCGAGGTGCACACGGAGACGTTGCAGACTAAATGTGTGTAAAATGTCATGTCTTTAAGTGCGGTAGATTTTTCTGGAGACAGCTTACAGACATAGTTCACTTCGCTTTTATTAATCACATGATTGCTATCACTTTTACCTAAATTCTTTAAAATGGTGCTGATTACATATGGGATTTAAACATAGGGGAGAGTTCCCCAAAGCGGGATAGGCGGGCAAAACGGGATATTGAGCCCCGGATCTTGACTGGTGGTGCTACCTCGCGGGAGAAAGGCTAAACTGATTCCCGACCGCCATGACAGCATTCTTAGTTGATCTCTCAACGCTAGCCACGTGTTTCGCAAAGAAATATTTTTTTCATAATTTTCAAGTGAAATTTTTACTTACTTTGTACTTTTTTCAACTGCAAAACAACTATCTTTGTGCTTCTCCGTCTTTCGGAACAATTCCGGTAAGTACTGTGTTTTGTTCATAGCTCTTTTAACAACAATTTCATGTATTTAAATATTGCTAGTGAGTGACGGTTCAGGGGTCAGCCATTTATGTTGTCAAAAGCATCACGGTCGGGCAAAACGGGACACTTTTGGGGTGCCCAAAACGGGACACAATTTTGATGTGTCCCGTTCTACCCGACCATTTCCATTAATGTTTTGGCAATGTGTTTAAGTTATTTTAATTGAAATAAGTAATGAATTAAAATATGTATAATCAATTACAACAATTTATTTTAATTTTAAATGATTATATTTTCAAAATAAAATAATTTACTTTTGGGGTACAAATAATTGGCCTGAGTTATGTACAAAATTTAGTTATAGGTTAAAACTGTAAGTCAGAAAAATGTTTTGACCAAAAATTTAAGTTTTAAATTAAAAAATGTTGAGATTTTTTAAAAATCTTTTTTAGGGGGGCGGCTTATACAAAGATAAACCAGAAAACCTCACGTTGTGCGCAATATAATATTATAAAAACATAAGCTAATCACTTCTAAACTTTGACCATATTTTCTTTGGCAATTTTTAAAAAGCTAATAATTTATTTTGGTTTTAGAATACAAGATGCCTCGCAATTATCAGCGAACTTCATCTAGAAATAGCTGGGATGAGCAGAGCATGGAATAGGCGAAGTGAAAAAAGCTCGCTTAAATGCTTTGACACCAGAAGTTGCTGCTGTAAAAAAGCTGGGCAGGTTTGAAAACGTCTTTACTGCAGATCAGGAAAAAAAGCTAGCTCAACATGTACTGATATTAGAAAAAAGGGCTCTTTGGAATTACCCCAACCGACTTGAGAATCCTAGCTTTTGAGTTAGCTGAAATTAACAATATTCAGCACTGTTTTAACACCGATAAAAAATGGCGGGTAAACACTGGTTGTACAATTTTCTTGGAAAAAATAAAACCCTTAGTCTGAGAAACCCTGAAGCTACATCGATGGCTAGAGCAAAAGGTTTCAATCGCGTTGCCGTGAAAAAGTTTTATGACCTATTGGCCTCTCTCTATGAAAAGTATAAGTTTGCTCCCAATGACATTTACAGTGTTGATGAGACTGGGATTCTCACTGTTCCTAATAAACCTTCTACAGTTCTTGCATTGCGAGGTAAAAAGCAAGTGGGAAGTTTGAAATCAGGTGAGCGAGGAGCCTTGGTCACAGTAGAAACCTGTGTAAGTGCTGCAGGGAATTATCTTCCTCCCATGTTTGTCTTCCCCAGGCAAAGGGAAACCCCAAGGCTAATGGATGATACTCCACCAGGCTCTTTCGCGGCATACAACAAGACAGGCTGGATAAACAAGGAATCATTCATTGTGTGGTTCAAGAAATTCGTTCAGATAGCAAATCCTTCCCATGAAAGACCTGTTCTGCTGTTGCTTGATGGTCACTGCAGCCACACTAAAAGTATCGAACTAATAAATCTGGCAAGAGAAAAAAAATGTTATCATGCTGACTTTCCCTCCGCACACTACTCATCGGCTTCAGCCATTAGATGTTACAGTTATGTCTCCATTGAGCACCTTTTACGAGCAAGAAGTTTGCAAGTGGATGTTCAACCATCCTGGCAGAGGGATTACTATCTACGAAGTAGGAAAGATGTTCAATGCAGTATTTCAACGAACAGCTCTTGTCCAAACTGCTGTGAATGGGTTCAGGAAAACAGCCATTTTTCTATATAACCCAGATGTCTTTCCTGAATATATCTTCGCTCCTTCTCTTCCAACAGATCACCCGTTGCCGGATGCTCAGAACAGGACGTCCCAACAACCATTAAATCTGCAACAAAACGAGGCCAGATCCGAAGGATCTTCAAGTTCAGTCAGAGCATCTAAGAGTTTGCAGTCATCACAACCACTAGCGATAATATTGAATGAATCACCTAGTGATGGGGGCACCGATAACACTAGCACAACTGCAGGATTTATCCAACCGTCCACTTCAACAGGAAACCAAGGACTTGGGCTATACTATCGTCCTTCACTGCCATTTTATATATCACCCAAAGAAATTCTACCTCCACCACGAGTGATTGGACCAAGACCTCAAAATAAACACGATAGGAGAAGAGGGAAAACAGCAATTATAACAGGAAGCCCATATCAACTTGAGTTGGAAGAAGAAGAGCGTGAAAAAAAAGAACGAGAAAGAACTCAAAAGCTGAAAAAAAGGGCTGCCAAAACAAGTCTATTGAATGTTCCGAAGAGAA
Organism: Salticus scenicus; assembly: GCA_963930645.1. Taxonomy (NCBI): domain Eukaryota; kingdom Metazoa; phylum Arthropoda; class Arachnida; order Araneae; family Salticidae; genus Salticus; species Salticus scenicus. The sequence goes on from OZ005661.1 coordinate 206,387,633, forward strand.
AACAAACGAGGCGTAAAAGAAAACCAAGTGGAGATGCAAAACAGGCAGATAAAGTTAAAAAATGTTACTCTGAACCTGAAAAAAAAACCACAATCATCATTTGCAAAAATCGAAGAAAATGGACCTAACATAAGAAAACCTAAAAAAAATAATCATCAGTTAGCCAAGGTTGGAACGTCGTCTTCAGAAGATGAAGCGTGTATTTTCTGCAATGCTCTGTATCTTGAATCGAAATCTGGAGAAGGCTGGATACAATGCTCGAGCTGGGGATGGGCCCACGAAGCCTGTTCCAGAGCAGAAGGAGAAGACGACACATTTTTATGCGATTTCTGTGTTATGTAATTTTTCAAATTTACAATTAAAAAGTTTCTTCCTATAAAAACGTAGCCTATTTTTGTTCTAAAAACTAAATAAAAAGTAAAATCAGCATAAACCTAATAACATGAAAATCCCTATCCCTTTTTACCCACCCTTGGTAGGGTAAAACGGAATCGTGTAAGACTTTGTGAAACCAGTATTTTCCACATAAATATTATTGAACAAATGTGACAAAGGTATTTTAAGTAGTTGAAAAGGTGTATACTTTTAAATGACGTCTAGCTTTGGAATGTACCTTGTACACAATAAGAAATAAAGCGAAGAATAAATAAGCTATCCCGTTTTGGGGTACTTTCCCCTACTACAGGTGCCACTGCAATCTCATTTTATCATAATTATTTATATGACAATATAAAATAAAATAAATTGCACAAATGTACATAATGAAAATTATTTTTTATCTTTTTAATGTTGACTTAATATTGTTGCCTACTCGGGGTTCATGAATTGTTTCTTAATAAAAGTCGAATCTTGCAGGGGCATAAAAAGTTTTTTACGGAAAATTTCAGAAGATTGCAGATCTGGACACCGTGTATCTATTAAGGTTATCATTAATTAATGGGCTAAATAACGAAAAGCTAACATATAAATAAATAATAAGAATGCATTTTCAAAACAAGCAATATAACCGCTATTATTATTGTCGTGTGATTGCAACTTACTAACTGAATCTCTCGTTATCGCAAATATTGCGATTACTCATGTAATGACTACAACTACGACTGTGTGTTCGATGTTTTGTTTTTGAGTTTGTTCTAAATGTTTCTCCGGTCCTGTATGAATCGCCAAGTAAATGTTCTATTAGTGTTCTATAGTTTTGTCTTAAAATACTTTACATAACGCGACAATTATTGCATACTAAAGTCGGGGAATACAATTTAGACAGTGACAGAGTTCAGTTGTAGCTTGTCAATTACAAGAGTTCATTTGTAACTTAACATAACAGTATCAACTTCAGTTTCACCAGAAAATACAGCTTAAATTTTAAATAACAGCTGGCAACATCAATTTTACAGTACAAACAGTAGCAGAGTATTATCATACAGCAATTGGCTGCATTCAACAAGGCTCAGTTAGGAGCATCTTCCAGTAAGGTAGTTGGCGTGAAATCTGTCTGAAGGCCGAAATCCGAATGTTTTATATTATACTCTTCTATTAATCCTGAATTTTCCATTTACTCGTAGAATATTCAAGTCAGAGTTTGGATAATTGGTATATCGATAGCAAGAATTTAGTCTCGCTAAAGTCGGCAAAAAAAAAAAAAAAAGCCAAGAGCAAAAAAGGAGCCAAATTTGGCGCCAAAGCAATTATCTGCTTTGGTGAAGATTTTTAACGTGTTTTTAACGGGAAATGACCACTTTTAATGCAAAAACAAACTAAAAATATCGAAAATTAATATTTGGTAACATGACTAAGCCTCTTTAAATGAATTTACACAAAAACAAATATTATTACAAGTGCTGCCAGATCTGGTGGATTTTTTATTCAATAATCACGAATAATTTTTAATTGTAACGCTTGCCTAATCACTTCGAAGATTGATAGTCTATTATGTATATCAAATATCACATCTCGAAGTGATAGATGATTATTGAATAAAAAATCCGCCAGATCTGGCAACACTGACTATTATTAACAAATTCGTAACAATAGGCGTATTTTGCATGCTTGGGGGGTTCGTGAATTGTCTGTGTATGAAAGGCGGATATTGCAGAGATTTAAAAGTTTATTTACAGAAGTTTCCAGAAACTTACACGCCTGTAAACCAAGTATCGTTTCAGTTTCGTCAGAAAGCCTAGTTTAGATAACAGCTGACAACATAAAATTCGCAGTATGAATTATTCTGTAGCATTAGCGGAGCCCTTCTCGGGTAGATTATGCTAACTTACAAATGGACAACGGATTAATCTTTTGTCCAAAGTTACGACGCAGGATTTCTATCACGACAGTTCCATGTTCAAAAACAACCTATTGCCACACGCACTTTTCTGTATTGGTGACCCGTACTTTCGAATAAACGACACAACTAAGTTTCATTTCGGACAACAGATGGCAGCATCAGACACTGTGAAACGTTCACAGCATAAAGCCTGTCACACTGTGCATCAGCTTTACACGCGGACATTTGACAGCACAATCTGGCCGCAGCTACCGTCCAAACGAGTGACATCTCTCGTACGATTTCGTACTCACTAGGGAGGGGAGTATTGTAGCGGCGCTATTCTCGGGTAGATTATACTAACTTATCGATGGACAACGGGTTAACCTTTTGCCCAAAGGCACGATGCAGGATTTCTATCACGATAGTCCCAGGTTCAGATACAACCTATCGCCACATGCACTTCTACAGTACCATCGCTTTAACACAAATTAACAGACTGTAAACAAAGAGCAAAAATTGTCTCAGTTAGAAGCTCTTTGGAATAAGCTAATTGGGGGACGAATTTGGGGACTTTGTTTAGCGACCTTCACGAGAAACCCTTAATTATCGATTATCTAAGCTGTAACTGGACTATTCTGCTGGATATTGGAGAAGGATATAACTAAGTAAAGGGATAAATATATAAAAGGATCACATTTCGACCATTTGGTCAGTTTTTCGCCAATGCATCGCGGTATAAAGATCTCTGCTTTACAAAGCCTCTGCTATCGATTACAGCTCATTTGCTGTGTTTTGCTTCTGTTACCGTATATGCTGTGATTCTTAAGTTGTCAGCTGTTATTTTAGCTGTGTTTTCTAGTAAAATTTAAACTTATATTTGTTTAAGGGTCCTAAAATTTTCTGGAATATTCTGTAAATAAATTTTTAAGCCTGTTGAAAACCTGTTCATTCACCGACAATTCACGAACCCCGAGTTCGCAACAATTCTGGTGTCAGAAGTGGGATTGTCTGCTGAATGATCAAAACTCGATATATGGAACAAGAAATGAAGAAACGTCTGGAAAGGTAGTTCGCCCAGATGAGCGGATTAAAACCAGATTGACGAAAGAAATGTGTACAGGACAAGAAAAGATGAAAACCGGATTCCATTCAAGAAAAAGTGGGAGCTGCTGAGGAATAAGTGATATCCGTCAAAGAAGAATAAGAAAATAAATTGTGGAAAAATAAATTGGAAAGGAAGTTAAAGTTATGAAGATAAAAGAGAAAAATATAAGGATGTATTGAAGAGAAAAATAGAAGAAAACTTTTATCAAGAGCTGAAAAAAAGATTTTCAAAAACAGAAAGCAAACTTAAAAAAAAAGATGTAGAATTTTTGAGGAAAATGGAATAAAAATGCAACAAAGAATTGATAGGAAAACATGAGAAGAAATTTCAAGAAAGTTTAGGTGATGAAGTGCAAAAGAAGATCCGGAATTTGGAAGGAAAGTTAGCATCCATAACCCAGGAAGATGAAAAGAGATAAAAGAATACAGAATCGAGAATCAATTACGCTATCCATCTACGATGGCAGATCAACTTGGCAAGTATATAAGACACAGTCTACCATCGTAGCTGAAGCTAACACCTGGGACACAACTGCTAAGAAAGTTCATTTAGCATCAGCTTTACTGGGCAATGCAGTTGACATACTAGAAACTATTTCGAAGGAAGAACGGTATAACTTCGAGACCCTGACCAGAGCACTGGAGCTGCGTTTTGGAGGGAAATGTGACGTAAACGTAGCGTCGAGTTAAGGAAATAAAGGTCGTCGAAGGAAGTCAGTATTGAAGGTGATAGCGTCGAGTTCGGATTAAAATGTTGGTTGAGGATGTAAAAGTCTAGTTGAATCGAACATAGTTTGGCGACGTTAAAGGTAAAATTGCTAGATTGAAGGCGTCCAGCAGAGGGAATTTTACGTAAGCATGGAATATCTAGTTATTGGAACGTAGTTAGATAAATTGAAATTAGGACCTACGTAGATTGTGAAAGATGATTGAATATGGTTAAGTTTAAAGAATTATCTGTGGGAAATGAAGTAAATGGTGTTGTCTATTTTGCAGAAGTTTAAATAGTGTGATAGTTGCGTCGTAAAATGTGGTGTATGGTGAGTGGAGCTCCTCCAATACAGACTGGCTCACCAGGCATTTTGTTTCCCACTCAGTGATTGTTGCCCACGCGGTCCGAATTTCAAGTTTTATCAGATCACATAAAATGGAGGTTTTGCAGCCGAAAATTGCTCAAACCAACCAGAACTGCTTTAAGAACGTTTAGATTTCCAACAGATGAAGAAAGGCGAAAGAAATGGGCTATTAATTGCTAAAAAGAAAATTGTACGCTTAGCTTTCAATCACAAATATGAAGTGTAATTATGATATGTTTTCTTGCAATTTTTGTATCAATTATTTCTTTTTATTGCTGTTCGATTATCTAAATATCATGAAAAACGGCAGTTTTTTGAGTGACGCAAGCGGAAGCCCAAGCTGAACGCTGCGAACTCATATATACGGCTAGTTTGACATCAAAGAGATTTGTAAAAGCCGACACTTAATATCTCAGAAAATATGCCGTATTTTGTTCTGAACTTTTGAACATAATCTTTTATCTTCGGTCTTAATCTATCCTGAAAATTTTATATTTCTACATGCAATATGTTTTGAGATCTGAATCTCAATTTAAAGCGAAAAAGGGAAAACGGTTGGAGTAATGAACTCAAATTCTGAAAAATATCTCTAAAACGGCTCGAAGGATTTTTATATAATTAATATGTGTTGTTAATAGGATCTTTCTGAATCTAGTAACGTTTTCGTTTTTTCCAGGAAAACTCTTGTTTTTTATATAAATCGCTTTAAATATGGAACTATATTACTCCGCCAATTACATGTGTTTCTTCGGGTGAAAACGCTGTTATGAGGTTCTTACTTTTGAGGTATGTGGGTTGGTTGCTTGACCGACTTGAATGCAACCAGTGAATTATTTAGATTTTTTTTAACGCAAAAGTACTTTATTACATGTTTAAAATATTAATTGTATATATATTAAATCAAATTTCTATTTATATATTTTTCCTATTTGTTTATGAAGAATATTTATGGATTTTAGAGATTTATATTAATGGATTTATTCAAAAAATATTTTTATTCATTTTTAGTTCCCCATCATACTATAGGTATGGGGAACTTAGGTAATCGTGAAAATTTTAGACCTCGGTTTTTTTACTTTTCTACACGTTTTCAGGTGTGAGGAATCCGAAAATGACAAAATTTCTATGGTGTCTGTCTGTAGGGTGTGTGTTAGTCTGTTAGTGGGTCAGTCCGTTAGTTTGTTAGTCTGTGTACACGATATCTCAAGAACAAATTGTCGCAGAGAGGTCGAATTAGTTTTAAAATATTACTTTCGACACTGGCAAGAACCCTATTCATTTGCAACATTCGAATTTAAAAACTTCGTAAGTTATTAGAAATTTACGATTTTCTTAACATGGGAGAATAGGACAAAAATTCACTTAAACGTGCATTAAATGAAACTTTTTACTGTAAAAAGATCAGACCAGTTTTAAAATATCCGTTTTGATGCCGGAATGAACAGCAGTAACTATAAATATGCTACTTTGAAAATTTCGCATGTTATTGGAAATTTACGAATTTCTTAACATGGCAGTATAGGGAAAAATTTCACATAAACGTCAATCTTGAGGGATATTTTCATTGTAAAGATGTCAGACCACTTTCGAAATATTATTTAGGATACTGGCATGAATATCATAGACTATGATTTTTCCAATTAAAAAATTCGTAAGTTATTTGGAATTTACGATTTACTTAACATGTCAGAATAAGGCAAAATTGAGCAAAAACTTCCATTTTGAGGATCCTAAATACATTAGATAACTTCAAAATTACGTTTATGCTATTTGTTTGAACATAATTGAATACAAATATTCTACTAGGAAAATTTCGTAAAATATTCGTAATTTACGATTTTATCAACATAGTGGAATTTTAAATTTTTCATATAAATATGAATTTTGAGGATTATTGCATTGGAAATAGTAGCATGAAAACTAAACAACGGAATTGACCCTGATAAAATAAATTAATAGATTACAATAAGATAAATATATCGAAATGAACGGTGGATAGCCTATTAATCGGGGATTTCGTTCTGTCACTGTATCAAGCTTTGGTCAAAATCATTTCTTTTAACATGATTATAATATGTCTTGCACTAGAAATTTCTGAGAACATAAATATGATGGGGAACTGAGCAGAGTCCACCTATGCCAACTAGTTTAAATTAAGAAAGTGTTTTATAATTTTATGTATTCTATTTAATCGTTATTTAGGATGAATTTATAATTTTAGGCGAAAATAACATTTCTATGTATTCATCCGCACGATTTTCTCTTCAGACGTAGACCACATACAGCCAGAAAACTACTAAACATATATAGTGATCATTTGTGATTTGCTAATTTTTCGAGTATCGTTTTCGTTCGGCTCGCTTGATCCGTTGGCTATTATTATTTTTTAAATCTTAATATTTTGCAGACTGAATAATTATTGCTTTAAGCATGTGTTTAATAAATATTTTATCATATGCTAAGGCAATATTATTTCAGTCATTTGATATTATTTATTACTCAAATCGGAATATGAAAGACAGACCATATCCTGTTCTCCAGTCACCCCGTAAGTTCTATATTTTGCATTAGTTTTAGCTATTAACTTTTAGGTGGAAATTTTAATTTACGTGTCTTCGCGATGTAAGATTTATTATATAGGCCCTTTAAAATTCAGATTTCTCCCTTTACTCTAATTTTATATATTACCAAAATGATGCAGTATTAATTTTTTGGTACTTACGAATTAACTGCGTGATAGAGTGATTTATTTTTATTATGCTATTAATTCAAGATATATATTTTAATATTTGTATTAATGCGTGTATATGTAAAAATATTATAAAAGTGATCCTACGAAATATATTGCATTTTCTTATTTATTCACATTCCTGTTCATAAATAACCAGATTTCAAGGTACAATGTCTTTCAACTGCTATGAGCTCATATTTAAAAAATTGATGTTTTTAAGAACTTTTTGTTTTCTCCATTTTGAAGAATATAATAGATAAATGCATAATTTAGATATAAATTTTATTTTGATAATGATTTTTTTGTTTTTAGTGAAATAAATGCGAAAAAAGTTTTCCTTTTAGCGTTTCGCAAAAAATCGCAATTATTGTTATGTTTTATTGTAAATACACAGTAAAAAGTTTAAAATGTGTTTATTTCAGGTGAATATCATGTTTCTTTTGTGCATTGAAGTATGAATAAACTAACATAATAAGGTGCTTTTCATAAAAAGTTTTAAGAAATTATGTTTCAGATTTCGAGGAACGATATCGCACGAACGCTAAAACTGCTATCAGCTCATATTTAAAAAATCTGGTGTGAAACAACCACACGACTTCCATTACCCACTATTACACGTATTATATGCATTTTTGAGAGATAATGTGATCGGAAAACATAAAAGTGACCTAAAGAGAAAATCGTTAGAAGCATTTTTGAGATACCAACATTTACAAAAAATCAATTATTGACAGGAAAACAATAATTACATACAAAAGCATATTTAAACGTAAGTTAAAATGGCGAATTTGAAAAAAATCCGTACAGCTATTTTTAAAGGAACGCCCTTGGGAGACCTGAAATTGAGCTATTTATACAGGACGCGTATCAATTTTCCTGAACTAACCAACTATATCATTCGAAAGGACATCTAATAGAGTGTTTATATAGGAAATTTGAAGAAAATCGTTAGAGCCGTTTTTGAGAAACGGACTTACGGTCCCACTTCCGGATTCCGATGTCCCACTTCCGGTTAAACTAATTATTGACAGGAAAACAATAATTACATACAAAAGCATATTTGAAAGTGAGTTAAAATGGCGAGTTTGAAAAAAATCCGTACAACCGTTTTTAAAAGAACGCCTTTGCGAGGCCTGAAATTGAGCTATTTATACAGGACGCCTATCAATTTTCCTGAACTAACCAACTATATCATTCGAAAGGACATCTAACAGAGTGTTTATATAGCAAGTTTGAAGAAAATCGTTAAAGCCGTTTTTGAGATACGGACTTACGGTCCCACTTCCGGTTTCCGATGTCCTACTTCCGGTTTTTCAATTTTCACCAAAATTTGGAAATTTCATCTGTACACCAGACGTATTTCAATTCTAAAATTTCGTAGCTCTATCTTTATTAGTTTCTGAGCTATAGTAGCCAGAAGATTCTCCACATACATACACACACACACACACACACACACACACATACATACACACTGACCAATTGCCAAAAACCACTTTTTTGACTCAGGGGACCTCAAAACGTGTAAATCAGGTGAAAATCCGATATCTAATTTTCAGACCGAATACAATACTTCCATTACCTACGGTAGTAGGGTAATGGAAGTAAAAATTGATGTTTTGAAAAACTTTTTGTTTGCTCCATTTTGAAGAATATAGTAGATAAAAGCATAATTTGATAAAAACTGTATTTAGATAATTTTTTTTTTTTTTTTTTTTTTTGTGAAATAAATGTGAAAAAAATTTTCCTTTTAGCGTTTCGCCAAAATCGCAATTATTGTTATGTTTCATTGTAAATACACAGTATAAAGTTTAAAATGTGTTTATTTCAGGTGAATATCATGTTTCTTTTGTGCATTGAAATATGAATAAGCATAATAAGGTGCTTTTCATAAAAGGTTTTAAGAAATTCGGTTTCAGATTTCGAGGAACGATATCGCACGAACGCTAAAACTGCTATCAGCTCATTTTTAAAAAATTGATGTTTTTAAAAACTTTTTGTTTTCTCCATTTTGAAGAATATAATAGATAAATGCATAATTTAGATATAAATTTTATTTTTATAATGATTTTTTTGTTTTTAGTGAAATAAATGCGAAAAAAGTTTTCCTTTTAGCGTTTCGCAAAAAATCGCAATTATTGTTATGTTTTATTCTAATTACACAGTAAAAAGTTTAAAATGTGTTTATTTCAGGTGAATATCATGTTTCTTTCGTGCATTGAAGTATGAATAAACTAACATAATAAGGTGCTTTTCATAAAAAGTTTTAAGAAATTCGGTTTCAAATTTCAAGGAACGATATCGCACGAACGCTAAAACTGCTATCAGCTCATATTAAAAAATCTGATGTTTTTAAAAACATTTTGTTTGCTTCATTTTGAAGAATATATAAGATAAAAGCATAATTTAGATATAAACTGTATTTTGATAATGATTTTTTTTGTGAAATAAATGTGAAAAAATTTTTCCTTTTAGCGTTTCGCCAAAATCGCAATTATTGTTATGTTTATTGTAAATACACAGTAAAAAGTTTAAAATGTGTTTATTTCAGGTGAATATCATGTTTCTTTCGTGCATTGAAGTATGAATAAACTAACATAATAAGGTGCTTTTCATAAAAAGTTTTAAGAAATTAGGTTTCAGATTTCGAGGAACTATATCGCACGAACGCTGAAAGTGCTATCAGCTCATATTTAAAAAATTGATGTTTTGAAAAACTTTTTGTTTGCTCCATTTTGAAGAATACAGTATATAAAAGCATAATTTTGATATAAACAGTATTTTGATTTTTTTTTTTTTTTGTGAAATAAATGTGAAATAAATATTCCTTTTAGCGTTTCGCCAAAATCGCAATTATTGTTATGTTTATTGTAAATACACAGTAAAAAGTTTAAAATGTGTTTATTTCAGGTGAATATCATGTTTCTTTCGTGCATTGGAGTATGAATAAACTAACATAATAAGGTGCTTTTCATAAAAAGTTTTAAGAAATTCGGTTTCAAATTTCAAGGAACGATATCGCACGAACGCTAAAACTGCTATCAGCTCATATTAAAAAATCTGATGTTTTTAAAAACATTTTGTTTGCTTCATTTTGAAGAATATATAAGATAAAAGCATAATTTAGATATAAACTGTATTTTGATAATGATTTTTTTTGTGAAATAAATGTGAAAAAATTTTTCCTTTTAGCGTTTCGCCAAAATCGCAATTATTGTTATGTTTATTGTAAATACACAGTAAAAAGTTTAAAATGTGTTTATTTCAGGTGAATATCATGTTTCTTTCGTGCATTGAAGTATGAATAAACTAACATAATAAGGTGCTTTTCATAAAAAGTTTTAAGAAATTAGGTTTCAGATTTCGAGGAACTATATCGCACGAACGCTGAAACTGCTATCAGCTCATATTTAAAAAATTGATGTTTTGAAAAACTTTTTGTTTGCTCCATTTTGAAGAATACAGTATATAAAAGCATAATTTTGATATAAATTGTATTTTGATTTTTTTTTTTTTTTTGTGAAATAAATGTGAAAAAAATTTTCCTTTTAGCGTTTCGCCAAAATCGCAATTATTGTTATGTTTTATTGTAAATACACAGTAAAAAGTTTAAAATGTGTTTATTTCAGGTGAATATCATGTTTCTTTCGTGCATTGGAGTATGAATAAACTAACATAATAAGGTGCTTTTCATAAAAAGTTTTAAGAAATTAGGTTTCAGATTTCGAGGAACTATATCGCACGAACGCTGAAACTGCTATCAGCTCATATTTAAAAAATTGATGTTTTGAAAAACTTTTTGTTTGCTCCATTTTGAAGAATACAGTATATAAAAGCATAATTTTGATATAAACTGTATTTTGATTTTTTTTTTTTTTTTGTGTGAAATAAATGTGAAAAAATTTTCCTTTTAGCGTTTCGCCAAAATCGCAATTATTGGTATGTTTTATTGTAAATACACAGTAAAAAGTTTAAAATGTGTTTATTTCAGGTGAATATCATGTTTCTTTCGTGCATTGAAGTATGAATAAACTAACTTAATAAGGTGCTTTTCATAAAAAGTTTTTAAAATTCGGTTACAAATTTCAAGGAACGATATCGCACGAACGCTAAAACTGCTATCAGCTCATATTTAATTAACTGATGTTTTTAAAAACTTTTTGTTATTTTCATTTTGAAGAATATAATAGATAAAAGCATAATTTAGATATAAACTGTATTTTGATAATGATTTTTTTGTGAAATAAATAAGAAAATTTTTTTTCTTTTAGCGTTTCGCAAAAAATCGCAGTTATTGTTATGTTTTATTGTAAATACACAGTAAAAAGTTTAAAATGTGTTTATTTCAGGTGAATATCATGTTTCTTTTGTGCATTGAAGTATGAATAAACTAACATAATAAGGTGCTTTTCATAAAAAGTTTTAAGAAATTAGGTTTCAGATTTCGAGAAACTATATCGCACGAACGCTGAAACTGCTATCAGCTCATATTTAAAAAAATGATGTTTTGAAAAACTTGTTGTTTGCTCAATTTGAAGAATATAATAGATAAATGTATAATTTATATATAAACTGTATTTTGATAATGATTTTTTTGTGAAATAAATAAGAAAATTTTTTTCTTTTAGCGTTTCGCCAAAATCGCAATTATTGTTATGTTTTATTGTAAATACACAGTAAAAAGTTTAAAATGTGTTTATTACAATTTTGATATAAACTGTATTTTGATTTTTTTTTTTTTTTTTTTTTTTTTGTGAAATAAATGTGAAAAAATTTTTCCTTTTATCGTTTTGCCAAAATCGCAATTATTGTTATGTTTTATTGTAAATACACAGTAAAAAGTTTAAAATGTGTTTATTTCAGGTGAATATCATGTTTCTTTCGTGCATTGAAGTATCAATAAACTAACATAATAAGGTGCTTAAAAAGTTTTAAGAAATTCGGTTTCAAATTTCAAGGAACGATATCGCACGAACGCTAAAACTGCTATCAGCTCATATTTAATTAACTGATGATTTTAAAAACTTTTTGTTTGCTTCATTTTGAAGAATATAATAGATAAAAGCATAATTTAGATATAAACTGTATTTTGATAATGATTTTTTTTGTGAAATAAATGTGAAAAAATTTTTCCTTTTAGCGTTTCGCCAAAATCGAAATTATTGTTATGTATTATTGTAAATACACAGTAAAAAGTTTAAAATGTGTTTATTTCAGGTGAATATCATGTTTCTTTTGTGCATTGAAGTATGAATAAGCATAATAAGGTGCTTTTCATAAAAAGTTTTAAGAAATTAGGTTTCAGATTTCGAGGAACTATATCGCACGAACGCTGAAACTGCTATCAGCTCATATTTAAAAAATTGATGTTTTGAAAAACTTTTTGTTTGCTCCATTTTGAAGAATACAGTATATAAAAGCATAATTTTGATATAAACTGTATTTTGATTTATTTATTTATTTTTTTTTTTTTGTGAAATAAATGTGAAAAAATTTTTCCTTTTATCGTTTCGCCAAAATCGCAATTATTGTTATGTTTTATTGTAAATACACAGTAAAAAGTTTAAAATGTGTTTATTTCAGGTGAATATCATGTTTCTTTTGTGCATTGAAGTATGAATAAACTAACATAATAAGGTGCTTTTCATAAAAAGTTTTAAGAAATTAGGTTTCAGATTTCGAAGAACTATATCGCACGAACGCTGAAACTGCTATCAGCTCATATTTAAAAAATTGATGTTTTTAAAAACTTTTGTTTGCTCCATTTTGAAGAATACAGTAGATAAAAGCATAATTTTGATATAAACTGTATTTTGATTTTTTTTTTTTTTTTTTTTTTTTTTTTGTGAAATAAATGTGAAAAAAATTTTCCTTTTAGCGTTTCGCCAAAATCGCAAATATTGTTATGTTTTATTGTAAATACACAGTAAAAAGTTTAAAATGTGTTTATTTCAGGTGAATATCATGTTTCTTTTGTGCATTGAAGTATGAATAAACTAACATAATAAAGTGCTTTTCATAAAATGTTTTAAGAAATTAGGTTTCAGATTTCGTGGAACGATATCGCACGAACGCTAAAACAGCTATCATCTCATATTTAAAAAATTGATGTTTTTAAAAACTTTTTGTTTTCTCCATTTTGAAGAATATAATAGATAAATGCAAAATTTAGATATAAACTGTATTTTGATAATGATTTTTTTTTTGTGAAATAAATGTGAAAAAATTTTTCCTTTTAGCGTTTCGCCAAAATCGCAATTATTGTTACGTTTTATTGTAAATACACAGTAAAAATTTAAAATGTGTTTATTTCAGGTGAATATCATGTTTCTTTTGTGCATTGAAGTATGAATAAGCATAATAAGGTGCTTTTCATAAAAGGTTTTAAGAAATTCGGTTTCAGATTTCGAGGAACGATATCGCACGAACGCTAAAACTGCTATCAGCTCATATTTAATTAACTCATGTTTTTAAGAACTTTTTGTTATTTTCATTTTGAAGAATATAATAGATAAAAGCATAATTTAGATATAAACTGTATTTTGATAATGATTTTTTTGTTTTTAGTGAAATAAATGCGAAAAAAGTTTTCCTTTTAGCGTTTCGCAAAAAATCGCAGTTATTGTTATGTTTTATTGTAAATACACAGTAAAAAATTTAAAATGTGTTTATTTCAGGTGAATATCATGTTTCTTTTGTGCATTGAAGTATGAATAAACATAATAAGGTGCTTTTCATGAAAAGTTTGAACAAATTAGGTTTCAGATTTCGAGGTACGATGTCACTTGAACGCTAAAATTGCTATGAGCTCATATTTAAAAAAATGATGTGTTTAAAAACATTTGTTTGCTCGATTTTGAAGAATATATTAGATAAAAGCATAATTTTGATAAAAATAGCATTTTGATAATGATTTTTTTGTTTTCTGTGAAATAATTGCAAAAAAAATTTCCTTTTAGCGTTTTGCCAAAATCGCAATTATTGTTATGTTTTATTGCAAATATACAGTAAAAAGTTTAAAATGTGTTTATTTCAGGTGAATATCATGTTTCTTTTGTGCATTGAAGTATGAATAAACTAACATAATAAAGTGCTTTTCATAAAAAGTTTTAAGAAATTAGGTTTCAGATTTCGTGGAACGATATCGCATGAACGCTAAAACTGCTATCAGCTCATATTTAAAAAATTGATGTTTTGAAAAACTTTTTTTTTGCTCCATTTTGAAGAATATAGTAGATAAAAGCATAATTTTGACATAAACTGTATTTTGATAATTTTTTCTTTTTTTTTTTTTTTTTTGTGAAATAAATGTGAAAAAAATTTTTCCTTTTAGCGTTTCGCCGCAAAATCGCAATTACTGTTATGTCTTATTGTAAATACACAATAAACAGTTTTAAATATGTTTATTTGAGGTGAATATCATGTTTCTTTTGTGCCTTCTAGTAGGAATAAGCATAATAATGTGCTTTTCATAAAAAGTTTTAAGAAATTAGATTTCAGATTTCGAGGAACGATGTCGCACGAACGTTAAAACTGCTATCAGCTCATATTTAAAAAATTGATGTTTTTAAAAACTTGTTGTTTGCTCAATTTGAAGAATATAATATATAAATGCATAATTTAGATATAAATTGCATTTTGATAATGATTTTTTTTGTTTTTAGTGAAATAAATGCGAAAAAAGTTTTCCTTTTAGCGCTTCGCAAAAAATCGCAATTATTGTTATGTTTTATTGTAAATACACAGTAAAAAGTTTAAAATGTGTTTTTTTCGGGTGAATATCATGTTTCTTTTGTGCATTGAAGTATGAATAAACATAATAAGGTGCTTTTCATGAAAAGTTTGAAGAAATTAGGTTTCAGATTTCGAGGTACGATGTCACTTGAACGCTAAAATTGCTATGAGCTCATATTTAAAAAATTGATGTGTTTAAAAACATTTGTTTGCTCGATTTTGAAGAATATATTAGATAAAAGCATAATTTTGATAAATATAGCATTTTGATAATGATTTTTTTGTTTTCTGTGAAATAATTGCAAAAAAAATTTCCTTTTAGCGTTTTGCCAAAATCGCAATTATTGTTATGTTTTATTGCAAATATACAGTAAAAAGTTTAAAATGTGTTTATTTCAGGTGAATATCATGTTTCTTTTGTGCATTGAAGTATGAATAAACTAACATAATAAAGTGCTTTTCATAAAATGTTTTAAGAAATTAGGTTTCAGATTTCGTGGAACGATATCGCACGAACGCTAAAACAGCTATCATCTCATATTTAAAAAATTGATGTTTTTAAAAACTTTTTGTTTTCTCCATTTTGAAGAATATAATAGATAAATGCAAAATTTAGATATAAACTGTATTTTGATAATGATTTTTTTGTGAAATAAATGTGAAAAAATTTTTCCTTTTAGCGTTTCGCCAAAATCGCAATTATTGTTACGTTTTATTGTAAATACACAGTAAAAAGTTTAAAATGTGTTTATTTCAGGTGAATATCATGTTTCTTTTGTGCATTGAAGTATGAATAAACTAACATAATAAAGTGCTTTTCATAAAAAGTTTTAAGAAATTAGGTTTCAGATTTCGTGGAACGATATCGCATGAACGCTAAAACTGCTATCAGCTCATATTTAAAAAATTGATGTTTTGAAAAACTTTTTTTTTGCTCCATTTTTAAGAATATAGTAGATAAAAGCATAATTTTGACATAAACTGTATTTTGATAATTTTTTCTTTTTTTTTCTTTCTTTTTTTTTTTTTTTTTTTTTTTTGTGAAATAAATGTGAAAAAAATTTTTCCTTTTAGCGTTTCGCCAAAAATCGCAATTACTGTTATGTCTTATTGTAAATACACAATAAACAGTTTTAAATATGTTTATTTGAGGTGAATATCATGTTTCTTTTGTGCCTTCTAGTAGGAATAAGCATAATAATGTGCTTTTCATAAAAAGTTTTAAGAAATTAGATTTCAGATTTCGAGGAACGATGTCGCACGAACGTTAAAACTGCTATCAGCTCATATTTAAAAAAATGATGTTTTTAAAAACTTGTTGTTTGCTCAATTTGAAGAATATAATATATAAATGCATAATTTAGATATAAATTGCATTTTGATAATGATTTTTTTTGTTTTTAGTGAAATAAATGCGAAAAAAGTTTTCCTTTTAGCGCTTCGCAAAAAATCGCAATTATTGTTATGTTTTATTGTAAATACACAGTAAAAAGTTTAAAATGTGTTTTTTTCGGGTGAATATCATGTTTCTTTTGTGCATTGAAGTATGAATAAACATAATAAGGTGCTTTTCATGAAAAGTTTGAAGAAATTAGGTTTCAGATTTCGAGTTACGATGTCACTTGAACGCTAAAATTGCTATGAGCTCATATTTAAAAAATTGATGTGTTTAAAAACATTTGTTTGCTCGATTTTGAAGAATATATTAGATAAAAGCATAATTTTGATAAAAATAGCATTTTGATAATGATTTTTTTGTTTTCTGTGAAATAATTGCAAAAAAAATTTCCTTTTAGCGTTTTGCCAAAATCGCAATTATTGTTATGTTTTATTGCAAATATACAGTAAAAAGTGTGAAAATTTTTCCATTTGAGCTAATTAACGTACTCCTTTTGTGCATTGAAATATAAATAAGCATAATGAAGTGCTTTTTATGGAAATTTTTAAGAAATCAGGTTTCAGATTTTGAGGTACAATGTCACTCGAACGCTGAAATTGGTATGATCTCATATTTCAAAAATTGATGTGTTTAGAAACTTTTTGTTTGCTCCATTTTGAAGAAAATAATAGATAAATGAATAAAGTAGATATGAATTGCATTTTGATTATGATTTTTTTGTTTTTTTCTGACAAAAATTTGAAAAAACATTTCCTTTTAGTATTTCGCCAAATTAACTATTATTGTTATGTCTTATTGTAAATATACAGTAAAAACTTTGAAAATGTGCTCATTTTTTATAAATAACATATTCCTTTTGTGCACTAAAGTATAAATAGGCATAATAAGGTGCTTTAAATGAAAATTTTTAAGAAAATCATTTTCAAATTTCAGGGTACGATGTCGCTCGAATGCTGAAACTGGTATGAGTTCATATCCAAAAATTATGTATTTAAAAGTTTTTTTTTTTGCTCCATTTTAAAGAAATATTGCATAAAAGTATAAAGTAGATATAAAATATACATTTTATTTTTTTATTTTTTATGTTAAATAAATGTAAAAAAAAATTCCTTTTAGCATTTCACCAAATTAGCAACTGTTGGTATGTTTTGTTGTAAATATTCTGCAAAAAATTTAAAAATGTGCTCATTTGAATGAGTAATATATTCCTTTTGTGCATCGAAGTATAAATAAGCATAAAATAAGCATTCGCTAGAACACTAAAACTGGTATGAGCTCATATAAGAAAATTTATGAATTTGAACCCCCCCCCCCTCTTTTTTTTTTTTTTTTTTTTTTTTGCTCCAATTTGAAGAAAATGATAGATAGATAATAGAAAATAACAGAAAGTATTAAATAGATATAAATTGGAGTTTGATTAAGATTTTTTTTATTTTATTTATTTATTTATTTATTTATTTATTTATTTATATTTTTTGTAAATATACAGTAATTTACTTTTCATAATGTGTTTAGTTAAAGTGAATAACATGTTTCTTTTACGCACTTACGTGTATAAATATGCATAATAAGGTGATTTTTATAAAAATCTGAATAAATAAATGCATTGCCAAATTTTTTTACACAGATGCACGCACATACAAAAAAATCTAAATCAATAACCTTTTAAAAGTAATGATATCAATACAAAAACCCTTCACGGGTTAAAAGTTTGTGACGCAGCTACTTTATGGCTATAAGAATTTGAAATAGGGGTCTTAAAAATAATTATATCAAATTTTAAGTGACGCTTTACTATTAGATAGAAAATATACATAGATTTTCTCATTTGCTTTTTTTCTTCTATTTATATTTACAATGCAAACGTAATATTTTTAACTTCAACATAGACAGATATATAAAATATATTTACTGATGCTTTTTCATTCGCATTTCAAATTCAAAATAAAAGGTTTTAAAAGGAATGATATCAAAATTCCAGTGACGCTTCGATGTTACTTTAAAAGATTTGGTTTTAGATTCCTTTAAAATTAATTTTGATGGTCTAACAAAGTATATTTACACATTGAAACAGTGCTTTTTATTTTCAAATATACTGTCACATAATCACACTTTTACTAAATGTGCATTATAAATTAAAATTATTTATTTCAATAAATTGATTTGTCTTTTGCGTCACGCTATCCAAAACTGCATGTAAAATTTGTACAAACGTTTTCTTTGCATTGCAGTATGTCTTTGCTTAAATTCTTACTTAGTTGGATACTATGATACCAAATGACATTTACATAAATTTTACTTAAATTTTGGATAGCGTGACGCAAAAGACAAATCAATTTATTGAAATAAATAATTTTAATTTATAATGCACACCCAGTGAAAGTGTGATTATGTGACAGTATATTTGAAAATTAAAAGCACTGTTTCAATGTGTAAATATACTTTGTTAGACCATCAAAATTAATTTTAAAGGAATCTAAAACCAAATCTTTTAAAGTAACATCGAAGCGTCACGGGAATTTTGATATCATTCCTTTTAAAACCCTTTATTTTGAATTTGAAATGCGAATGAAAAAACATCAGTGAGTATATTTTATATATCTGTCTATGTTGAAGTTAAAAATATTACGTTTGCATTGTAAATATAAATAGAAGAAAAAAAGCAAATGAGAAAATCTATGTATATTTTAACTAATAGTAAAGCGTCGCTTAAAATTTGATATAATTATTTTTAAGACCCCTATTTCAAATTCTTATAGCCATAAAGTAGCTGCATCAGAAACTTTTAACCCGTGAAGGGTTTTTGTATTGATTGTATTTTACAACCTACACTACTTTTCAACGTGTATAAATATTTAAAATTAACTAATTTAACAGCAACAGTGATGGCTACTTTTTACAAAGGTTATAAGAAATTTTCGCCAAACTTATCAAGTACAAACAATAATTCGCTCTTCTGTTTAGGCAAACTCGCCATTTTAGGCGATAAAGACGCTGAGTATTCCGTCTGCAACTAAACGTCGCCAAGCTATATTTCTGTTGGGCAACAATGATCAGCTGTGAGTCAGTTTGTATTATAGGAGTCTTAATGGTGAGTGGCGTTTCTTTGTAGCGGAAAATCCCTATGGAGCTAAGTGAGTTTGGCGAGAATTCACGCTTGGCGTTATGGGAGTAGCAGCCAAAAGCATCTTTTAGAGTTTGCTCTTATTATTTTTGTTATTTCTGTTTATTTTGCTTTTAGTTTAATTTTAATGTTTTATTTTGATTATTTACTTTTAAAATGTATTTTTTCATGTGCACGAAGCGTACAGATGTGCGTATTACTAATTGCAACAATATGTAATTTCCTGCATTTTTTAGATTCATGATTTTTGAGATAGGGGTATTCTGCGATTTTTTTTTAGCTTTCACGTACGCGAAGAGTACAGACTGATTGCTGCAATGTGTAATTTCATGAATTTTTGAGATTCATGCATTTTTAAATAGAAGTATTCTTTTTTAATGTACGCGAATTGTACAGACGTGGGTATTACTAATTGCTGCAGTATGTAATTTCATGTATATTTGATATTCATGCATTTTAAAACAGGGGTATTCCGTGATTTTTTTTTTTTTTTCATATACGCGAAGCGTACAGACGTGCGTATTACTAATTGCTGCAATATGTAATTTCACGCATTTTTGAGATAGGGGTATTCTGTGATTCTTTTTTTCATGTACGCAAAACGTTCATGTACACAAGTTTTCATGCATACTAGTCTAATGCTTTGTCTGACTGGTTCCCTCATCAGATATGTAAAGGACACTTAATGAGAGTTGGGAGGTCAGCCAACGTCAAGTTGGATTTATTTTTTTTTTTTGTAAATAATGTACAGGGTGATTATAAAAAAAAACTGCCCCGATATATGAGACCATAGCTACCATACCGTTCCGAAAAACTGAATTAAAATTTGGTAGAATATATTTTAGGGTATGCGCTCAAGAATTATATAAAAACAACAGTTAAATTCTAACAGTTACGTTTACAGTGACAAAATTTCAAAAATTTCAAATGGCAACACCATTTTTTTTTTATTGGAATGGGACCTCCATAGCAAAAAAACCATAAATAGTGTTGGAAAGGTACCTCTAGCATGAAAATCACCAAAGATAGGCATACTAAGAAAAAAAGCGAAAACAGCCGTGATGTGCCTACCAGAGCACGACTTTCATTTTCTTAATGACGTCACATTTCACGCTATATCTTCGGCTCTCACTAAAGTCTTCTGATTCTACTTCGAAACGAGAAGAAGAGACCATGGTATCCTTAATTTAATGTAGGTCTACTGAATTAGGGTTTTAATTTCTTTGTTCATGACTGACGTCATCACACTAAGTGAGGAATAAGGCATTATGAAATGCGTGATGTTTATCTTGCTTTCTTGCTCTGTGAACAATATGCCGCTTACTGGGAAACATCATTATCACCATCAAAATCGATTTTGATTGCCATGTCACAATTCCTTGTTTTTCACATAGTGCAATAATGTCAGTCATTACGGCGTCTTACAACTAACAACGAAATTAAAGCCTTTATTCAGTAGCCTTACAAGAAATTAAGGATACCGTGATCTTTTCGTTTCGAAGCAGAATCAGTAGACAGTTTGAACTAAAGACTCAGTGTGGAATGTGACGTCATTAAAAAAATGAAAGTCGTGCTCTGGTAGGCACATAACAGTTTTTTTTTTTTCCTTAGCCTGCTAGCGCTGGCGATTTTCGTGCTACAAGTACCGTTCCAACGCTGTTTATGGTTTTTTGCTATGGAGATTCCATTTCAATAAAAAAAAAGTAGGTGTTGTCATTTGAAATTTTGGAAATTTTGTCACTTTAACCGTAACTGTTAGAGTTTAAATGTTGTTTTTTATATAATTCTTGAGCGCATACCTCAAAGTACCTTCCACCAAAATTTTATCCAGTTACTGTGAACGGTATGACAGCTATGGTCTCATATATCGGGTAGTTTTTTTTAATAATCACCCTACCCTGTATATAAGAAAGTACCATGAATTTTATGCGTAATTCTACTTAGTAAATTACATGTTTGTTTGTTTTTTCCATTAATTATTATGCACATTTTTCGGTATATTCTTAGCTTTGGTACTGTGTCATCTCATGATACTGACAGAATAATTTGTAAACAAACGCTTTTTTTTAATTTATAAAACTCGCTAAAGTAACGATAAATAACCAAATAAAGTGACTTTAAGATAGTTTTCTATAAAAGCGCGAAGAGAGCGTTTCCTCTATCTAGAAGGCAGTGAAATTTCTCGGTGAGTTTTAATAGTTTTTGTCATTTTGGCAATGAAAAAAATCTGGTGTGAAACAATCACACGACTTTTTTTATCTACTATTAAATGTATTATATTCATTTTTTGGAAATAATGTGACCAGAGGACATAAAATTGACCTAACGAAGCTGACACTAAAAAATTTTCCAGTAAGAGAAACTTTATACACAGACATATAAAATAGAGTATACATAGTGAGTAAAAAAATAAGAAAGCAAAAATTATACAGTTATTTTTTGAAACACCAATTTCCGAAATCTAAAACGGATCTACCTAATTAGTATGACTTTTAATTTTGGTGTAATAACCACGTAGTACATGAGTAAGGCTATCTAAAATGGATTTTTGTAATAATTTTCAAGAAAATCGTTAGAGCCGGTTTTAAGATACCAACATTCACCAAAATTTGGCATACTTAGTTATTGACAAGAAATCAATAATTACATACAAAATGATATTTAAAAGGGAGTTATTATGGCAAGTTTGAGAAAAATCCGTAGAACGGTTTTTAAAGAACACACTTGCGAGACCAGAATTTGAGCTATTTATACAGAACGTCTGTTAATGTTACTGAATAAATCAACTATATCATTGAAAAAGGCATCTAATAGAGTGTTTATGTAGCAACTTTGAAGAAAATCATTAGAGCCGTTTTTTAGATATGGACTTGCGATCCCATTTCAAGGTTCCTATATTCCACTTCCGTATTTCCAATTTCCCCCTCTGAAGTTTCGTAGTTCTATCTTTATCGGAGATATGATAACCAGAAGTTCCCCCCCCCCTTCACACACACACACACCTACCAGTTTCCAAAAAGTACATTTTTCGACTCAGAAGACCTTAAAACGTATAAATAAGGTGAAAACTTGATACCGAATTTTTGGACCGAATACAATACTTCCATTATCTACGGTAGATGGGTAATGGAAGTAAAAATATAGCTGTCACGACACTTTTGCATAAGCAATGTCATTGCCTAGAAATGTCCCAGCTATTGTTTAAATTTCAAAGTTCGCCGATGAGGTTCTATAGTATCGCTGTTCTCTATTGTAAATGCTTATTTAGATTATTCTAGTAGATTTTTAATAAAACCGTAATAGCGTCTGCCTTTCCCTCTGTCAAATGTCTCCAGAAAAATCTACCGCACGATACCGTCCGCAACGTTTATAAGTGACTTCGAAACCGAATTTTTATACTTTTATTAAGAATCAATTTATTAATTCAAAGTGGTTAACTATAGACGTTTTCGTAAGACCTTTCCTTTCACACAGCGAGGTGAAAAACCGAAGATTCTGCTGTTCCTTCATTGAATACTCTATAAGGCGCTTTAAAATACCGTTCGTTTGCTAATGGATCTTTTTTTTTTGAGAGGGAATTAAACTTCATAACATATTTTAGTACCACTACATTTGGAGTGGGATTCCTATCAATTACTCGAAATATTGTGGGTGAAAAAAACGCAACCGAAGGTAGCAGGGACCTGAAGCAAGTTTTTGAGAGATTTATATGAATTTGGTTTTTAAAGGTCTCATTTATAAAGTAAATAAAATATAATAATAATAATAATAATAATAATAACAAAAACTTTTTCTATTCGCGTGATTTGCACTAAATTTAAAATGGACTGTTTACACCTAAATTTCATACATTACTTAATTTAAAAAAAATTAATTGTCGTGTGGAAAAACTGTTTCCACTCCTAGATTCAGAAAAAATGACCCTTTTATTTGGTATCGAATTTTTAAGGAGCCACTTACTTTTTAAAGTGACTGAAAGGTATTAAAATGAAGCTTTGTCGCTTACATTTCATAGTTTAGTTAATTTAAAGAAAACTAATTGTTGTGTCAAAAGACTGTTTGTATCCTTGGATTCAGAAAAATTGTTCCTTTCATTTAGTACCGAATTTGTAACGATAGAACTGATATTTCTAATTTATTTTCTACAGACTTGAGCAATTATAACGTAATATCCAATTAATATGAACAGTCAGCCAAAAAAAAAAAAAAAAAACGCTCCCCCCCCCCCCACCTAATTTCGCCGTAAATTATCGTAGAAACATGCGACTGATACCGATCAGTTTGTAATAACGTCTATACTCGGGGAAAGGATAACTTGACAGTGTGTATTAGCCTGTAGAAATTACACATCCGCGGAAGAAAATAGTTCTTTACTATATTTAAGTGTAATAAACTTTTTCTCGATTTTTTTTTTTTTATTCTGGTAAACTGAAAAAAGATTAACTATTTAAACTAAATATATTTATGTTAACACATGGAATTTTTTGTAATAGATAAGCATAAAATTTATATCAATGTATTGTTTCGCGAAGAAAGTCTGTTGGCGAAATATTGGCGGAAGAGGGAATACCGGAAGCAACCTTTTAACCCATATTGTGAGTGCGAAACAGTTTGGTGGGGCTAATAGATTACTTTATTTTCGAAAATTTGAAAATAATTAATGCACAGTCCGCTTCTTTAATTTCACAACTGTTAAAATAGAGTAAAAATTTTGACGGATTTGAACTTTTAGGAAATTTTCACACCAGATTCACACCAAATATGTCCATGAAATATTCAAGCTAACAGGAATAAGAAAAATATTTTTCGACAAAAACTTTTTCTTTTTCGTTATTATTATTACATTGATAATATAATTTCAATTCGTTTACGCATTGTTATATGAAATATTTTTATTTCCAATACAAACAATTAATAGTGTTTACATTAATTTATACTATGCACTATATACTAAAGATTTTACTTTTTTTTTTTTTTTTTTTTTCTGGAACAGAACAATAAAAGAAAAACATAATTATCTTTAATAATAATAATAATAATAATTATCATATATATATATATATATATCAGACTTATATATGTAAAATTTATATATAAATGGGAGACAGATCATTTATTTAAAGCCGAAATTACATAATTAGCAAGCATTACATTGTAAAACAAATTTTATTTTAATGGATATTTACTTAAAGAAAATTAATTGGGAAATAAATACTGTTTGAGACTTTAAAACAAATTGATCGATACCTTGGGGAGGAATTACAAAATTTTAAAGAACATTATCTCTCAATTTTACCTTTAATATTTTTTTAACTGTGCCAAAGGGAAAACAAAATCACAAAATAAAAAGATAAATCGTTTTATTTAGTCTATGCTGTCGGAAAGAAATAGTCCTCAATAAAAGTGTGGAAACATTGTTCTGAAAATTTTAAGATTGCTTTTAAATTTAATATCACACATTAATATCAAAGCATGCTTATCCATTCAATATATCAAAATAAATTGAAAAATGCGTGAAATGACATGCTTTCATTCCTATTCCAAAGAATCGAATAACGTAACATTTCCCTCTTTCTCATCTATAAAAATCTCATTACAACCTCCTAAAAATGCTATGAAAATAAATGTTTCAACTCAGTTTTTAAAAATAGCAGTCGCAAAGGTGTGTGTTTATCAGTATTAAATAAATACATCAAGACAAATCATATTTACAAGTAAATTAAAATTCGCTTCCCTTTCATATAAATTGTGAGTTTCTTAATTTTATTCAGAAATAAATATATAAAAATTCTCATATTCACATTTAGCATAAAAAATCGGGATACAGACAAAATGAATGTATAAACAAAATGTAAACAGAGATTGCCTCTGCATATGAAAATTCACTATATTTATTTATTTATTTTAAATTAATATATTTTAAATATTTTCATAAAAGCTTTAAACTATTTCCACTTTCTCTTTTTTTACTGCTTTTAACATTTACTGATTAACCGGTAAATAATAATGCAAATTGAAAATCTATTACGTTTTGTTCATTTAGAACTTTTTGTTCCTTTTCTCCACAGAAGATACTGCCATTTAAAAATCACAGTTTAAATCTAATGATAAAATAATTTTTCTGCCAAAATATATTCGAAATATTTTAAAAGTATATTTTTAAATTATAAATATATATATATATATAATAATCAGTTTCTCTTTAAGGAAAACAAAGACAAAAAATGTACATACAGATAATATTTTATTTAATTTTTTCCCTTTTCAAAATATTTAAGTATTAACCTTTTTGTTTTGTTTTTCTCTCAAGGTAAAATGTAGTATATTACATAATTTGCAGTAATATGGATTTACAATAAATTGTAAGTAATGAATTTAGTGTAAATTCATTTCTAAAGAAACTAAAAAATATACTCTGAAAAAATATTTTTACTTTAATCGAAAAAAAGAAAAAGAAAAACCTTTCCGAAATCATTGCTAAATCGCCCGATATCGCAACCCAATTAACGCCAAGTGCGTAAACAGGTCTCTGTATCCTTTGCAATGCTGACAAGTTATGCGTTCCCCGAGTATAGTTTATAATGTTATAGTTAGATTTTACTTAGGGGGTCGTCTACATATTAAAACTGACATCAACTTCATTTTTTTCAATGGTAACCCCCTTTTTTATAATTTATTTGAATTCTTTGGATCAAATCATTACGGAAAATGGTATAGTTTATATATTTCGCTCAATTTTTCATTGAGTTATAAGCTGTCAAAATTTGGGGATGATAATGTTAAATGAATGTGACAAACATTAAATCATATCTTCTGAAATAATTATGATATTTAAATTCTGTTTTTTTTTTTATTCTTTAGAATGAAGTGACCCAAACATATTCCATGCAAATTTTTGCTAAAAAAACATTTTTTGAATTATAAAAATTATTAATAAATTCATATTTGAAAAAATTATGAATTATGATCTATGTTAATTTTTGCATGAATAGAACGGGCATCATCAAAAACATGGGTTTCCAAATTTACAGCTCATTCCTAACATTTTTTGATATATTTATTGAAATTTAATTTTTCCGACTGAGTGAAAATAATGCCTGGACCGGGACTCGAACCCCGGATCTTTGACTTACAAGGTCAAGGCTCTACCAATTGAGCTATCCAGGCCGACATCCCGGTCAGCATTACTCACTCAGACAACCTTTTAGGCAGAAACAATCTGGTCTATCATTTAGATAGCTCAACAGATAAAAGCCACAGGAAATGGAAAACACCTTTAAACAATGGAAGAATGAAAAACAATTTTTAATAAAATCACACAATCAACTGTGGAAGAAAATCATATTTATTGAAATTTAATTTTTCCGACTGAGTGAAAATAATGCCTGGACCGGGACTCGAACCCCGGATCTTTGACTTAAGTTCGAGTCCCGGTCCAGGCATTATGTTCACTCAGTCGGAAAAATTAAATTTCAATAAATATATGATTTTCTTCCACAGTTGATTGTGTGATTTTATTAAAAATTGTATTTCATTCTCCCATTGTTTTCCATTTCCTGTGGCTTATTTCTGTTGAGCTATCTAAATGATAGACCAGATTGTTTCTGCCTAAAAGGATGTCTGAGTGAGTAATGCTGACCGGGATGTCGGCCTGGATAGCTCAATTGGTAGAGCCTTGACCTTGTAAGTCAAAGATCCGGGGTTAGAGTCCCGGTCCAGGCATTATTTTCACTCAGTCGGAAAAATTAAATTTCAATAAATATATGATTTTCTTCCACAGTTGATTGTGCGATTTTATTAAAATTTGTATTATTTTTTGAGTTACAGTGATATTTCACTTTTTATTCCTGTTAGGGGGCCGTCACTTGTTATAATCTGTATCCTCTATAAGTAAATGTTTGTATATAATTTGACGGAAAACTATTTTAATTTACCTTTATGTTATTTTTATTATTTCCTAAGCAATATTTCGATGTTTAAAAAATATGCCAATTTGTATAATAAAGTTATCACAATGTAGGCGAGGAATTGTGAAAGAATTTCAAAAGAAAAGAGCCTCTGATTCGCTGAAACACTATTTAAAAAAAAAGACTAATTTGCATATTCCTTTTTGATTCTATATGTGACGCTGGTATGCATAAATCACAATGGTATTTACTACATCGATTATTGAAGACAAAACTTAAATGATTTAATTACAAATATGCAAAATTATTTTGTTTTATATTATAAAGTTTTAGAAAATTTGTGAAAAGGCGTGGCTTACGGTACAAGAGAGGAATATATCCGATTCTAAAATGTTGTCTTTCTTCATAAGTATTAAATATCTTTTTCTAGTTTTTCGCTGCTAAAATACTATTTTAACCCTGTTACTATTTTTTTCGCATTTGAATATTCAAGAGTACGTACACCTCCAGTTAAATATCATGTTTTAGAAAACACGGTACAGCGAAACTGATTGCATGAAACAGCAATTATGCATTCGACAAACGTTTTATTATTATTATTATGAATATTTAATAATTTTAAAAAGATTTTTTACCATGAATTTTCTGTTTAAATTTTTTGTGACATATTTGCATTTGGTTACTGTACCGTTTGTAAGGTTTATGTTATTTAAAATTTATCCCATAATGTAACATAATAAAATATCAAATTTCTATTAAAAGTTTTTTAATACAGAATCAAATAATGAAAAATTGCTTTTTTTTTTATTTAGTTTATAAGATCTATTATCGGAACATAGCTCAATAGTATTTATTTTCAATTTCCTAATCACGAAATCAAAGTCACAGTTATTATGGAATGAAATTTTAAAACAAAGGAATAGTCTTATTACTTTCAAATATATAGATATTGATCTTACAGAATCCTGAAATTTCATTTAAAAGACTTTAATCGTCTAAATTTAAAAATTCAAAATAAAATAAATTAATCTAAATACTTTTAAAGTTGAAACGGGAAGATTTCAAAATATATGAAAATTGGCATTTGTGTTTTGAACATTTTGGTGCGGCAGATATTAAAAACAATATTTTAATGATGAGCTGAACCTGAGCTTAAGAGAGGGCAGCACAATTTAGCACAAGTGATATAACCTGACTAAAACCAGAATAAACAACATTTTAATTTATTCCAGGGTATTTTTAGCCCACTGTTATTCCTTATTTTTTTTTTTTTTTAAAGAGAAATTTATCTTACTTTAACATAGATTTTTACTTTTTACCGCTATCCACATGTGATCATCAGCATTAGCATTTAAATGAGGAGTCATCATCTTCTTCCAAAGCAAATTTTAAATAAACTTAAAATCATATATATTTGTGAAAATCCAAACAGATTTTTCCTACTAAGAAAGCCATTCCACACTGAAATACATGCGTAATCGGTCACTTATACGACAGTTCACACCACAATATATTGATAGGGAGGTAGGTTGGTAGGTTGCGTTTAATGTCGCACTAGTACTGCGCTATGGGTAATTGGCGACGGTCTGGGACGCACCCCTACGATGGTCCGGAGACACGCCATCGTAATTTTTATCGTTCACGGAGACGATGGCTTCCCTGCTTCTGTTCCCATAGTTCTTTGTTCAGATTTTTTATTTATTTATTTTTATTTTATTTTATTATTATTATTTTCTTTATTTCTTCCCCCTTTTTATTTATTTATTTATTTATTTATTTTAATAGAGTAATGTAACATTTTGACCTTTTGAACTGAAGATTTAGATTAAGGGTAGTCAGCCTTTCTACACCCACCGTCCATTTCGGTATCTGTGTTAAGAGTAGAATTTTAGAACATCCCATTAAGTAGTAGGATTTATTATTTTGCATATTAATTTGTTACACATTATAAAATATAAAAACAAAAGAATATCGTGGAGATTTATGTAAAATTTTTTAATAATGTCATGAAAAATAAATAAATAAATAAATAAATAAAAATAAAAAAAATCTGTTTTAATATTTTTAAAAAGTCAATTAAATTAAAGAAAATGAAAGTACTGCTGTATAAGAACAAACTCCCATTGTCACTGTGAAACAGCCGTGAGAACCAGGTTGAGTGCCACCGTTTCAGACAATTATACGGCAGCTTGAGTGAAAATAATTTAAAATTTTCAAACAAATTTAAAACCATTTACCTTTTTTTTTTTTTTTCTTTTGATAGATATTTTAATATCTATTTAAGCTATTTAATTTTCTTCGTATGAAGTGAACTACTTGATGTTTAATCAATAGAAACCAATAAAAAATCTTTTAATTCATAAACTACCTCAGACAGTTCTGTGAATTAGTCATTTTTTATTTTATAATTAACATTTCTGAATTTTTTTTCCGGTGTGAAACTTAATAAATAATGTATACTTGGTGGTAGATCATGATTTATATTTTCTAAATGTATAGACGGACCCCTAATACATTTTCACGTGTAACTCTATTTAGAATTGATTTACAGTATATAGATAGGTATGTTTTTCGAACCGCCTTGATCTCGGAAATCTGAATATGAAGTCAAAAATAGCGGTTGCCATTGAAGAAAATGAATTTAGTGCCAGTTTTAATATGTAGACGACCCCCTAGGCAAAATTTAACTATACCGTTATAAACTAGACGTTATTACAAATCGATCGGTACCAGTCAAATGTTTCTACGATAATTTACGGCGAAATTAGAAGAGGGGGTAGCGTTTTTTTTTTTTTTTTTTTTTTTTTTTTTTTTTTTTTTTTTGGGGGGGGGGCTGACTGTACAAATAAAAATATATTTTGTAAGAAAAGTCTTAAAAAATATTAATTAGATGAGAGCAACATTTTTTATTAACCCTTTTCTCATTCTTAACCCGGATTCGGCTTTAGTTTTATGGCAGAGAATGTAAGATAAAAAAAAAAAAAGTCTTTGATAATAAAATATAAAAATAAATTTTTAAATTAAAGACTTTTTTATTAGCGTGATTCGCACTAGAAATTATGAAATAATTAAAATGAAGTGTTGACACTTAAATTTCATACTTTAGTAAATTAAAAAAATTCTAATAGTCGTAACGAAAAACTGTTTCCGCCCCTTTCATTTGATACTGGATTTCTAACGGTAGGACTGATATTTCTAATTTATTTTCCCCTCTTCCCCTTTTTAACCCGGATTCGGCAGAAGGTTTATGACACAGAATGTAAGCTAAAAAAAAAAAAAAAAAAAGACGAAAAAAAGTAGTGATTTTTTTTTCCATGTTTATATTAACTCGCTTTCTTGTTTGTTTGTCCAGTACAAATCTTGCAATCGATTTTTAAATAACTTCCCGACAAACTGGACATTTAAAACTTTAGAATAGCTCAGATCACGATGACAACGCAATGCCTCGAAGCCCGATTTTCGAATTTTTGATTAGTTTTCTTTTCATTAATTAAAATATGAAAATAATATTCTCCTATTTGCTTTAAAATTAGTCATTCAAATATTAAGTATAATTTAATTGTTGCCCCCCCCCCAAAAAAAGGGGGGGAGGTTTTTTTTTTTTTTTTTTTTTTTACGTAAAAATAAATATGTTTAATTAAACATGAACATTAAAAATGTATAAAAAGTTAAATTAGGCATCTCACAAAAATTGACGTCATTATAACTTAAAAAATTTTTTGCGCATTGATAAAGTGCTAATGTAGTTTTTGATGCTAATATATGTTGTTCGGAAAGGATTATCATTTTATTTTTAAAACCAACTTTTTTTTTTTTTTTTTTTTTTTTTTTTTTTTACGCTTTGAACACGCTTCTTTGTCTGTCCAGCACAAATCTCGCAATCGGTTTTTGGCTAACTTTCCGACTAGCTGGAAATTTGAAACTTTAAGAATAGCTGAGAACACGATCACAATGCATTTGTAATTATTCTGGTAATGTGTCAATTTTATATGATTCAACAGAAAATTTAAAAACATGGTATATAGAAAGTTTTTTTTTTTTTTTTTTCAAATCTTAGAATTTCTATTGTATGATTTTTTTTTTCCAAATCACAAATTAAATTATTGAATGTAAAAGACAAAAATGTTTAAAATGTAAAAGGATTTGTAATAATGTGCATGTGCAAAGTGCATTCCATTTTCCAATTTATCATACTATAGCTAATGGATTTCAACATGATGGTGTTTCTCAGATTATAAATCATTAGATATTAGATATGTTTTTTTTTTTTTTTTTTTTAACTAAATTATGCAGACATTAATCCATATTAAAACATTATTGATATTAATAAAATTTCGTTTTCTCGGCTTTTTCATTCACCTGATTATTGCATATTTTAAGAGAATTAAAACAATTTAATTTTATTAATTTACAGTTTCCTAAGAGCTAAATTTTAGCATGTTTCAAATTTCCATATTTAAAAATTTGCTTTCCGAAATAGGAGTCTCAGTGGGACTAGCGTAATGTCCCCCCCCCCTTCCCATTTATCATCAACCCGCAATAAAATGATACATCTCGATAACTAAGCCAGAGCAAATTCTAATATTAGACAGCAAATGAGAGCTAATTGAGAGCTAAATTTTGGCACATTTGAAATTTCAATATCTGTAATTTTGCTTTCCCCTCTTCCTTTCCCCTATCCTTCAAATTGAAATATCTCATTGACGAAGCCGGAGCAAATTCTGATATTAGAGAGCAAATTAGAGCTAATTGAGAGCTAAATATTGGCACTACCGAATTTTTTTTATTTGTGATACGGAGTCGGGTGTACTAGCGTTAACTTAGCCCCCCCCCCCACCTCACAAAATAACTGATATATCTAGATAACTTACTCAGATAGAATTCTAATATTAGAGAGCAAATTAGAGCTAATTGAGAGCTAAAATTTGACATATTTGAAATTTCGATATCTGCAATTTTGCTTTCCCCCCTTCCTTCCCCCCTTTCTTTTAAATTGAAATATCTCGTTAACAAAGCCGAAGCAAATTCTAATATTAGAGAGCAAATTAGAGCTAATTGAGAGCTAATTCCTGACGTTCTTGAAATTTAAAATTTCGAATGTGGGGGAGGGAGTAGCGTTATCTCCCCCCCCCCTCCCCCACAGTTAAACTTGTTATATCTCGATTCCATACCCAGAGCAAATTCTACTATTAGAGAGCAAATTAGAGCTAATCGAGAGCTAATTCCTGATGTATTTGAAATTTTAAAACTCGAAAGTGGGGGGGGGGGGGTAGCGTTAACTTCCCCCCCCCCCTCCCCCACCGTTAAACTTGATATATCTCGATTCCATACCCAGAGCAAATTCTACTATTAGAGAGCAATTTAGAGCTAATTGAGAGCTAATTCCTGATGTATTTGAAATTTTAAAACTCGAAAGGTGGGGAGGGGAATTAACCCATCTGGGATCTGCTACTATTTAAGAACTACGATTTTAAAGATGACTGTATCTCAGCATGTATTAAATATTTTAGTTTTGAACCATGTATTATATAGCCCATGCTACTTACACTGCATTACGATTTGATTCCGACCAATGTAATAAAATAAATTAAAATAAAAGGTAGATTAAACAATAAATATATAGTACTAGCAGGCTCTGCTCGCCTCGCTGGTTACTATACTTAAAGGAAACTCTTTTCTATATATCTTTATGAAAAAAAAGAAAAAATAATACTGAAATCGCTCAAAAGCTTGCTTTGGGTTCCCGCTGCCTTCGGCACGACTTGTTCGTCCTCGCAGTCTCCGGTACCTGTACCTATTGCCTGCGACAATGGCATATCCGCGGTCTTCCATTTGGGTGCTTATCACATATGACAGTTTCGATACGGACAATATCGAAAAATATGAAAAAGCCCTTTTATATTTGAATCCCAGTTACTTATGAACAACATTATACGTGATGTACAAAATATTTGCTTTCCAGTTATTTCCTATATTTATTTGATTTAATCGATCAACCATAGAATGACAGCAGTTTCAAGCCAAATATAATATTACAATATGCTTTGGTCGGCTACTTCTATCGCATGAGACAATTATTATTATTATTATTATTATTATTTGTAATTATACATATTTTATGCTTAGTTAATAGTAGTTGGTACATAGGAAAAAAATCTGGTGTGAAACAGCCACACGACTTCCATTACCCACTATTACACGTATTATACGCATTTTTGAGAGATAATGTGATCAGAAAACATAAAAGTGATCTAAAGAGAAAATCGTTAGAGCCGTTTTTGAGATACCAACTTTTACAAAAAATCAATTATTGACCGGAAAACAATAATTACATACAAAAGGATATTTACAAATGAGTTAATATGGCGAGTTTGAAAAAAATCCGTACAACCGTTTTTAAAGGAACGCCTTTGCGAGGCCTGAAATTGAGCTATTTATACAGGACGTCTATCAATTTTCCTGAACTAACCAACTATATCATTCGAAAGGACATCTAATGGAGTGTTTATATAGCAAGTTTGAAGAAAATCGTTAGAGCCGTTTTTGAGATACGGACTTACGGTCCCACTTCCGGTTTCCGATGTACCACTTCCGGTTTTTCAATTTTCACCAAAATTTGGAAAATTCATCTGTACACCAGACGTATTTCAATTCTAAAGTTTCGTAGCTCTATCTTTATTAGTTTCTGAGCTATAATAGCCAGAAGATTCTCCACATACATACACACACACACACACACACACATACATACACACTGACCAATTGCCAAAAACCACTTTTTTGGACTCAAGAGACCTTAAAACGTGTAAATCATGTGAAAACCCGATATCGAATTTTCAGACCGAATACAATACTTCCATTACCTACGGTAGTAGGGTAATGGAAGTAAAAATTAATTAATATGTAAACTTGATCATGGTACAGCCTTAACATATCTTCCCTTCACGACTTTTGAATTTTTGTCGCCGTTTTATACAAAAATATAATATATGCAATTATTGGTCCTGTTTCTTTCTATCTTTTTCTTGGCGAAATAAAATTCAGAAGAAACATGCTAGATTTGTATTATTACTATTTTATTTTAAAGTTATGAAGACGTCATTCACCAATTTAACATTTAGTAAATTTTTATTTTTCGCTTGAAAACATATTTAATTTTATGTTGAAAAAAAAAAAAAAAAATAAATAAATACATAAATAAATAAAAACCCCGTAAACCTCGCAACAATTAGAAATTTAAATGACTTATATTAAGGCAATTACGAGTTTATTATTTTCATATTTTAATTAATTTTAAAAAATATAATAAAATTTCCGGTATAAATAGTAGCCTATGTTCTATTCCAGACTATTATCCATCTCTGTACCAAATTTCATTCAGATCGTTTAGCCGTTGTGGCGTGATTGAATAACAAACATCCATCCAAACTTTCGCGTTTATAATATTAGTATAGATTATTGTACGTGATTAGTTAGCAGCTTTAACTTATTACTTTCAAAACTAAACTAACCTAAAATCTTTAACTAAACCAACCTAGCAGATCTCCCGGCATTGCCCAGGTTAAAATAGTGCTTATAGAATTTTGAAATCAATGAAAGAACTGAAGGTGTAAAATGGAAAAAGGAATGCATAAAACATTTCCCGAAGTCTTTAAAAAACTAGTATGTTGTGGCCACCACAAGACTTTCTTCTATATTATCCTATACATATTCAATCAGTAACAATATATTAAAAAAAAAAAAAAAAAAAAAAAAAAAACGATTTTTTTTCAAAGTTTTTTTTCGTTAAAAAAAAAAAAATCGATAACTTTGTTTTAAATTATCACATATTTATAGTTCAACCATTCGTTTTAAAGATATTGACGAGACCTTTCGAAAGATACCCATTTTGAAAATTTACCCCCCCCCCGGGGGGTACTTTCCCCTGGGGGGGGGAGCGATGACCGAGATTTTTTTCCTAATTAACTACTACTATTATCAATAATTCATATTAATTTCACAATCACAGGTTAAGAATAACTCCCATTATCTACATTTATACGAAATTTTGTCCTATACTGCCATGTTAATAATTTAGAAAAAATACGATCACAGCACCACCTGTTGAGTGATTGATCCCCAAATCTAATGAGCCCCAGTTTATGTCAGGTGCCAACTAAATACCAAGTCTGGTTAAATTTCGTTAAAAAAAAAATACGATTTTTTTTCTAAGTTACTTTTTGTTAAAAGTAAAAAAAAACGATAACTTTTTTTTAAATTATCACAGATTTATAGTTCAACCATTCGTTTTAAAGGTATTGACGAGACCTTTCGAAAGATACCCATCTTGAAAATTTACTCCCCTCGAGGGGGGGACTTCCCCCCCAGGGGGGTTCACAAGGCTCCTACGCATACAAAATTTTTTCCCCAGTTGACTACCTCTATTATAAATAATTCTTGTAAATTTCATAATGATTACTAAAAAATAATTCTCTTTATGCACATTTATACAAAATTTTGTCCTATATCACCATGTTAAAAATTTAGAAAAAGAGGGATGGCAACGCAACCTGTAAGACAATTTTTACCAAAAGTTGATAGGCACTAATTTATGTCAAGGTGCAACTACATACTAATTTGTATGAAATTCTGTGCAGTAGTTCCTGAGATACAGTTGCCACAAAATTTTGTCACACACATACACGCAGACAGACTGACAGACAGACAGACATTTTCCAAAAAGGGTCAAATCGTGTTCTACAGCTCTCAAAACGTGTAAATCCATCAAAAACCCGAGGTCGAAAATTTTTACGAATCCAATACTTTCTCTATATTACATATAGAAGAAAGTAAAAATATTGTAAATAAATAAATACAAAGCTTTAGTATAGATCATAGACCCCCCTCTCCCTCTCCCCCTTGTCGACTTTAAATATTTTTAGCCATTTTTGCGATGAATTAACATGGCTATCTCAATTGCGTAACTGAAGATCTTGGTGAGAAACGTCCGTACTACTTGGATGCCAAATTTAAAATTTTTCCAAAGTAAACCCAAGCAGCACCGAAACGTTCTCTGAACGTTCAAAAATTGTTCTGCAAACACGTTCTAAGAACGTTCACTTTGAACGTGTTATAGACGTCTATCTGTCCATCTTGAAGACGTACAATAGTACGGTTCAGGGAACGTTCAATGAACGTGTAGCTATCACCATTGGTGTTATAGAAGCGTTCAGAGAACGTTCTATGTATACGGTCTCAGAACGTTCTAAACGTTTTTAGAACGTTTTCAAAACGTTATACACATTTTCAGAACGTTCTAGAAAACGTACTGTAAACGTTCTAAAATAGTGCAATTAAAAAAAAAAAAAAAAAAAAAAATTGTGACGTCATTATAAAAAAGCACCCCACTACTTTTTTTTTTTTTTTTTTTTTTTTCTTTCAATTCAAATAATGTTTCAGAAATTTTAACATACTTACTATTCCTTTAATTTCAACGTATATGCATGAAAAATTCCATATTCTACGACAGTAATTCCCAAAAAGTGTCATAACATCGCTATATCCCTTAAAATATATCTTATATTTTTGCATTTAAAAAAAAATATATATATTTATTTCCCCTAATCTGAAGAAAATGAAGATATAGTATTCATTACAAAACTTTTAATAAACACCATAAAATGCAAGAACTCGCAACAATTGTTTCGTGTCAAAAGAAGACACAACTTTTCTTCAGGCGAACAATGTAGACATGAGAGCTGCAAACAAGCACGTTGAGTACATTGAATGTGTTGCCGCTTTGTTTGTAACAGTTGCATTTTCTTGAATTTTATGGTGTTTATTCAAAGTCTTGTAATCAAAACTATTACGTCATTATCTTCAGATTAGGAAAAAAGATTTTTTTTTTTTTAAATGCAAAAATTTAAGGAATTTTTTAAGGGATGTAGAGATGTTATGACACTTTTGGGGAATTACTGTCATAGAATATGGAATTTTTCATGCATATACGTTGAAATTAAAGGAATAGTAAGTAAGTTAAAATTTCTGAAACATTATTTGAATTAATAAAAAAAGTAGTTCATATCCCTGTTGTTGTTTGTATCATTATTCTTCATCTGCTATGCACAACTAAACTCTTGAATTATTTTGCTTGATTTAATCCTTGTGACTCCAAATGCATCATTCTGTGAGTAATTTTAGTAAATTACTGTTTTAGT
Organism: Salticus scenicus; assembly: GCA_963930645.1. Taxonomy (NCBI): domain Eukaryota; kingdom Metazoa; phylum Arthropoda; class Arachnida; order Araneae; family Salticidae; genus Salticus; species Salticus scenicus. The sequence goes on from OZ005661.1 coordinate 206,425,164, forward strand.
ATTATACAATTTTACATAAATGCATTAAAATATAATATTATTGTGTATATTAAAATTTCTCGAAATCTATTTAAATTTACAATAATAACAAAAATTTTTAATTTAATTTAAAAAAAATATTTTTACTGTTTTCCTAATAAAAGTTTTATTTTTCCACCGTTTGTACATTATTTTAGTTTAGCCATAGAATCTAGTCTGTGTATTAATTTTTAGATTCATTGATAAGTTAAAATTTTAAAGATTTTTTTTATTTATATACTGAAGTTTGTTGGAAAGTTTTTTCATTTAAAAATGAAAATATTTTTAAAACATTAACTTATGAATGTATACACAAATTAATACCTAGAAGTATTTAGACTCTATTTCCAAACTATAATAATACATAATCGATGGAAAAATAAAACAAAACTTTGTTAAGAGGAACATCTAAAATATTTTCAAAAAATTAAAACTAAAAATTTTATTATTATTGTAAATTTAAATAGATTTTGAGAAATTTTAATAAACTTAATGATATTATATTTCAAAGCATATAGAATGCAAAACTGTACTTAAATAATTTATTTAGAGTTTAAAAATTTTCCATACATATGCATTGATATACAACAATATAAATAAAGTTTTCTTCAAAACTACTTAAATTTAAAAATAACAAATTTCAATTTATTTTATTTTTATTATTTTTTTTTTTTTTTGAAATTTTTTTAAAAATCTCTTTCTAACTAATTTTTATTATTTTCACCTGATTTTATATTACTGCAATGTAACAATAAATTCTAAATATATATGAGAAAAAAAATAAATAAAGCGCAGATTATTTTAAAGCGCAGTGCTTTTCTTTGGGTGTGGATTCAATAATTTGTTAATGTTTTAAAAACACTTTTAAGCTTGAATGCTAAAACTTAAACTTCAGCTCTCAAACATAAAAATATTTATAAGAAATTAACTAATCATTTTACTAAAATATATCGTTAAACAATAGTAATATGAAACCAGCAAAAAACAAATTAAAATGGAACATTTTAAAAAATTTCAAAAATAATAATAATAAAAATATTTTGAATTTACTTTTAAAAATTTAAATAATTTCGGAGAAGTTTAAGCTCACATAATATTGTTATATTTCGATGCACATATTTATAAAATTTGTAATTCTTAAAATAGCTAAAATTGTAATATGTAAAATGAAATTAAACTTATCTTTTATTTGTAGATTTACTTCGTCTAGCAGCAATTCTTAACTGAATAAAATATGAAATTAAGCAGATGGTATCATTAAACGACTCATTACTACTACTGTCTTCGCGCTTCGCACTTGTTTTGATTTTTGAAAATACATCCGGCTGGCAACCATACGGAAACTGAACGGTTGGCGAGATTCTGTAAAACATACGATTATTATTTTAATTCTATTATTAAAAAGAAATTATTTTATTTTTATTCTATGTATTATTATTTTTTTTAAAGGTTTTTAAAGTAAAATTTTGAAATTCGATCGTAGCTAAAATAGTAAATCCTTGTTTCAGAATGCCTATGTTACTTCAAATAAATTGCATTGTTATTTTAGTTAAAAAAAAAAAAAAAAAAAAAAAAAAAAAAAAACTAATCATCAAAACCAGGGCCTGTTTACCGAATAGGCCCGTGATGCCCGGGCTTACTCAAGAATTTACAAAGGGGTCCCCCCAAAACTCACTTTTTAAAATATTTTTTTTAATAATTTTTTGTCCAAGATTTTTTTTTTTTTATTATTTTATATACGAAACTTTTATCTAAACTGCGAAACTCACTAGGCAGTCTTGTGTTTGTCTATAAAAAAGTATTTTAAATGACATATTATTTTCTATTTATTTATTTATTTTGCATTCATATTAAATGCATTTTATGTTTTCTAAATCTAAAGTCCATAACTATAGTTTGAAATGAAAAAAGTTTTGATTTGAATAAAATTTAAGGACTTAACGTTTGATATTGTCTAAAATTATCTGCAGCATCCACTACCATTTTGTTATCAGGGTGCTTTATATTTCTTTTTAACTGACAAAGTATCTACTATATTATTAGGTATTATGTAATTACATGAGATTTGTGTGTATTCCTTTCTGCACATTTCCTTTCTGCACTGTGTCAAATTAATATAGAATTAGCATTATATGTTAAATAATTAGTGTTCTGACATCATTTGCATAAAAATTAGACTAGATATGAACTTATGCTTCTTTTTTTTTTTTTTTTTCTTTAAAAATTTTATGGTGAATAGTCACATTTTTTAAGCTTGCATAAAAATCTGTAGATATAACAAAGAATATAGATGATTTGTATAGAACTAGGGGGTGCCCCTGAATGACACCTCTCTTACCTCGTTTTTCAGTCTTAAACGGGCCCTGATCAAAGCAAAATGAAATAAAAATTGCATAGAAAAATTACAATCACAATGAAAAAAAAAGAAACACAATAAAATTTTATATTTATTACTTTTTGTTTTGTTTTTGCTCTTTAATTGAAGAAACTGCTTAAACGGTATGAAACATAAACTATTGTATTATGTAATTTGAAAACAATATATATATATTATTCAAATATTACAGCAATTATGCATGTTTTATTAATTTTAAAAATGTTGCAATTCGCATAAATTATAAAACACTTTTCAAGTAATTTTTACCTTTATATTAATCTCAAGTGAAATTTACCTCAGTAATGACACATCAATTCTGTATATCGTTTTAATTAAGAAGGAAGAAATCCCACAAAATCTAGTTTTAGATCATTTATTTTATTTTATTTTTCTAAAAATGAAAGCATAAAATAGATTTTTTTTAAATGTATTATTGTGTATCTTTGTATATCGTTTAAAATTTGCATACGTCCTATATTACTATACTTTAAAAAGAGAGAAAGAAAAGGTATAAAAAAGAAGACAAAAGTCGAAAAGAATTTGACACACTGAAAATTTACTTTGCGTGAGTTCGACTTATATAGGGCATGAAAATGATTTCGGATCCCTATAAACCTATTATTAATACTGATCATATTCTACAGGAAACACAGTATTTTACATCTAAATAAAGTATGTTAATTTTGCTGTGATGTGAAGATTATACAACTTTTCAAATATGTTTTAAAGAAAAAAACATCCCATAGACTCTATTTCCTGAGATCCTGTACGTAAACGAAAACTACTTTTTTTTTTTTTTTTTTTTTTTTTTTTAAATAAAGAATGCACCACAGTAAAGCTGAATAATATATCAGAGATGTTCTAAAATAATTAACTGAATTAGAGAACGGAAAGATAGATACACAATGGAACCAAAATCATAAACGCATTTTGATTTTGTTATAATGTTAAAAATGCATAAAAGAACTAAAAATGCTCTTTAAGAAGTTTTCACGTATATCTCCAAATGTATCTTAATATTTTTCTCTCGCAACTGAATCTTATGTTGATCATGCCACATTTTATACAAAACATGTTTTTCTGATGTTTTATGCAGCATAAAAATAAAACAAATATTTCTTTGGATAAGTATCTGTCATAGTCCATGATATGCCAGAGTCCTTTTCAGACATCCCGTACATTAAACAATAGCTTTATTTATATCATTTACAATTAAGAGAAAACTATAATGAACTTGGAAAAAAAAAATATATATATATATATATGTTTCAGAGTATCATAAAAACATTTTATAAATTAACCTCTCCCCCCCCCCCCCCCCGTAAAGAAAGAAAAAGGGGGGGAACGAAAAATAGACAAACCGATATCATATAATATTTTAAATTTTGCCGGAAAATGTTCTTAAAAAAAGTCTTATGTATTGATAAATAAACACACACACACATACATGAGAGATCCTACTGCGGAGATTTTAATATATTTATTTTTGGATAGTAATTGTCCCTCTAGTTTATTCCAAAGTATACAAAAAATTTCTGTAAGAAAAAAGGTGGGACATAAAACATCAATAAATATACATAATACATAATAATATTTAATTATTCATCCACATGTGTCTTTAATTTTTTAATTATTAAATTTAATAATTAGTATTTGATCGGTTTAAGATTTAAAATATGAGTTTTAATTTAAAACAAAAATTATCAGAAATTAAGCATTATTCAAATATGTTAGCTCTCCCAGGAAAGTTGAACAATATTTATGATTTCGATTTGTCTGTCTGTCTTTCTTGAGTATTTTTAGAATACCTTGAATGTGATTTTGTGTTAGCTATGACACTGTTATTTAGCTCACTATGTCGTGTTCTTTATTGAAAATAGTATGAAAGCACAGTTTTTTTTTTTAATACAAGGATTTGCAAAAAGAATTCAGATGCATTACAGTCTATGACGATTATTTATTTAAAGCGTACTATAATATTTTGAATCAGCACAAAAACAAACGGAATAAACATATATTATTTAAATTCACAAAAGCATTTCTCTATAGATTATGCTACTGTTAGCAACGATTTGCATATTTGGCCACAAAGAGGTGTAATGGAAAATGCTAGAAATGCATTTTCAGTTGAGTTATGCATTTTTCAAAATTTCAAATAAAGTTAAGATTAATTAATAATCTTGGTTCGTCTGCCTGCGTTCACATTTCCATAAATAATTTAAATAATCTTTGAAATCAATATGTATCATTCAGGTTCTATAGCTAAAGTATAAAATATTTCTTACAAAAAATCTTGCACCTGATACAACTAATTTGTGTATAAAAATAAAAAATAATTCGAATAAACATTGGTCTAAAAAGAGGCATTTTAATTAATTAAATTTCAGCGTTTTTATGCTACAGTAATCATAGCGAATTTAATATACATATTCCTGATTAAATAAATGAAAATAGCAAGATTAACAGTAATAATTCATTTAAAGAGCCACAAAAAATATGTGGATTCATTGGAAAATTGTCGATGTGCATTTGCATGTTCCTATGCGTTTTTTAAATAGGCATCCAAATAAACAGTTATAATTAAAAAAATGGGGGGAGGCTTTAATTCTTTTATATTATTAACAATGTAATTATATAAAAACAAAGGAGAAAATCGCCACAAAGAGCGAAACACACGCCTAAGTCATAAACCACTGCCATCCGCATAGCGTACGCAGATGTTTGTGGCTGCTGATAATGCAAATAGTATTATATTTATTCAACTCAAGCTTCCTTTTAAAAGCAAGGATTTATACATTCAAAAATTAAACCGTTATATATATATGTATATATATATATAAAGTATATATATTAAGGTTTTTATGTACATTTAAAACAATTGTAAATCTAAAAAAAATAATGAATAATTAATTTGTAGATACAAGTAATATATAATATTTAAGATGTATCTCGATACTTGAACAACTTTTAAATCACAAAATATTTCAGAATTAAATATATAATATATATATATAATTACATCAAACTATTTTTTCTGATTTTTTATGAGCAAAAATAATGTAGTGAGAAAAAAAAATCATAGTGTCAATTTTTTTAAAATAATTTAAATAATAATAATAATAAATCTATTGTGTAACAACAATCCGACTTCAATTACCCACAACTACACACATTATATACTGCTTTTGGATATAGTGTGGTCAAGAGACATAAAATTGATAGGCATTAAACATCTAACAATTTTTGAACAAATTGTCCTAACTTAAGACTTAAGAGCAATCTAATATATACGTATATTTAACAACTTCTCGTTTTCTCTCTCTCTCTCTCTCTCTTTTTTTTTTTTTTTTTTTATTTACACCATTTTCTCTGAGTAAAAATTTTCACCTTATTTAATCATTAAAACTTTATAGGAAATGTATGAAAAATTCCTATAAAATATTTCCGGTCAAAAAAAAAAAAAAAGAAGAAGAAGTACAAATTGGCAGCTATACATACGGCGTTAAAAACACACAAATAAAGTTTATATATCGAATTTAAAGAAATCGATAAAACTATTTTTTAAACACCAATTTCTGACCTACCTAATCCTGATGCCTAACAATTTTCCAGTAGTAACTAGAAATTACGAACGAAAAAACATGTAAAAATTGGGATATGTTGCAAATTTGAAGAAAATCATTAGAGCCGTCTTTGAGATAGAATTTTATTCTCGCTTACGGTTTTACCTAAATTTGGTAAATTAACCGCGTTATCCTAAACCTAAAATCACATACAAATGGACGTCTAGATGGAAGTTAGAATGACGAGTCAGAAGAAAATCCACAGAGCCGTTTTTATGCACTTGCGAGACTTTTTAAACAATATTATTCAATTATAAATTTTTATATTAATATTATATTTAATATTAACATTTTATGAAACAAAAAAATAATACAACTCAAAAATTATCTGAAAATTAGTTTTACATCATTCTAGAATATAAAACAGAAATTTTATTGCAAATATCAGATAAACAAAATTTAAAATTATGTTAAAAAACCAGTCCACCTCATCTCTTTTATTTTCCAACTAATATTATTTTTAAACGTATCAAGAAATTCAAGTTCATTTTTTTTTTTTTTTTTTTTTAATTTTTTTATACATTATAAGAGGAAATGAATCGCTTTATAATATTCATTATAGTTCACTGAAACAGAACGTGTTATGACGGTGAACTATTTAACGTTTTTCATAAAACTTTAATTGCACGTATTATGGATGGTACAAAACACACCTTTTTAGAACGTTCCAAATAATACTATTTTTGAACGTCGAGTAGAACGTTTTTGTGACACGAAACACGGTGTTTGAACTATTGCAACCGTTATTTGACGTTCAAAGAACGTTCTGGTGCTACTTGGGAAGCTGTTCCATACGAAAAAAAAAAAAAAAAAAAAAAAAATCTTTTATGATATATGCAAAATAAAAATAAAAAATTCTAATAAATTCAAAATTATTACTATTTACAATCAAGGTGAAAACATATAAGAACCTTTAAAAGTTACATATAAAGTATCAATTAAAACGAAGGATTTTGTTTTACTGTAGAAAAGAAAAGTAAGTACTACTAAAGTACTACTAAAGTACTACTAAATTAAATAAAATTTTAAGTTAATACCAAGTATCTCTATGAAAATATTTATTTACACGCGAATATTTTCATAGTATATTAATTTTTTTTTCTAATTTTTATTATTTATCACGCGAAATTAAAAATGTTTTATTTTCGGGAAAAAAAATAAATAAACGTGAATTTTGTTTATTTTGGCATGAAATATATTTTTCTTTTTAATCATTTTAAAGTTAAAATGGAGTTTTTATTTAATATCTTTTGGTCCAATTACTAGGCGAGACGTATTAATCCTGGACGATAGGACCCATGCCCCAGCCCGCCCGGTTCCCGCTGTTCAATGTATTTTTCTAGTCAATTCTGTCCCCTTATTACTTCCGGTGTGAATTTTTTTTTTTTTTTTTTTTTTTTTTTTTTTTTTTTTAACACACTTGACATTGTGAGTTTTTTTGCTTTTCTTACCATGCTATTTCTATGGGGTTTTTAGCCTTTCCCCCCCTCTTTTTCTACATTCTAAAGTGGCGGTGGTTAATTAAAAAATACGGCGTCAGCTAAATTTTGTCCTGATTAATAACTGTAACCATTTTTCGCAGCTGTCGGTTGAGCAGTGTAGATTTGTATAGCGGACAGACAGACTCTGCTCTTTTATATATATAGATAATGATAGTAATAATAATAATCAACGGGGGAAAAAAACTGAAAATTTCCAGTGATTAGCTATAAGTTTTTTTTTTTTTTTTTGAAAATCATATTAGATATGTAGGTACTATGATGCAGAAATTCTGTGCGGGAAAGACTTGTGGCTCATTGTATAAAGTTTATTAAATTATTTAAAAAAGAGAATATATGTTTTTGAATTGTCTTACATCAATATTGTTACTCTGGAACTAGTGTCCATATCTTTTACAGCTTTTCTTTTCCTTTCTTTCTTTTTCTTTTTTTTTTTTTACAGGCTTAGAAATTTGTTTTTATGCATGTCAGTTCTTTCGAGAAAATACGAGATTGGAAGAAAAGGGCTCAAATATCCAATTATAATTCTGTTTTTGTGTCCCTGACTCTATAATTCAGTGATTGAAATGTGTTAAAGCGTCTGGTAAATATTAAGTATTCGGAATCACCTAGGATTTTTTTTCTTTTTTTCTTTTTGTCATTACAAAAAATATATTTGAATATTGCTCGTTGGTGACAATTCTTACTTTAAACACGTTTATAAATATTTTTTAAATAGTTAAGTTGCTACAAAGTTTCAAATAATCAACAGCTCATTTATATATTGGGTAATTTTCAAGTAGCGTTTCACTTTGTAAAGTAATCTTAGAAAGGCGAAAGCAAAATTAATCACTACTGACGAAGTCTATGTACAATATTGATTATAAAAATCAATAGGCTGGTAATAGATTGTACGGTCAGTTTGCAACCTAGAAAGACGCATTATGAATTCAATGATAAAACAAAAATTTGTTTTGAATTAGTTCATTGGTAGGATCGAAATTTTAGGGCGTGAATCGCTTGAAAAATTATCCCACTTGTGAGTTATTTCTGCGCACATTCAACTATTTCCTCAAAACTTTGGATGAGTGTGGTAATCCTCCGTTGTCACTCAGTTGAATTAACCCGTGCCATGCTGTGTTAAATACTATAAAATTCGAAATTTTAAAACAACGTATACATTAACATTTAAAATTTAGCAAAGATTGGATAAAGCCTTTGATAACAAATATTTGTTGCAGTTAATAACCTTCTGAAAATATTGCTGAATTGTAACTTCTTGTCCCGTAATACGTTTGATTATTAAAAATGAATGAAACGCCCCATTGATATTTATATAAAATTTCATTTTCCTCAAATACGTTTTCAAAATGATATTTTATGAATTTAACATGCCTCAACGAATTTTTATTTCCGTTCATTGACGTTTTTATGAATTTGAAAATATCTATAAACAGTTTTTCATTTTTGGAATTATACTTTCATCTAAAAAATGAATTAATGAATTATGAGGAAATCAACGAATTTATGAAAAAATCAATAACAGAATTTAAATAATTATATTTAACAGTAAGGGAAAAAAAAAAAAAGAAAGAAAGAAAGAATAAGAAGGATGCAAAAGAATATCTACTTCATCTTCTGCTTGTGAATATTTTTACAACAGTTTTGTGTTTAATTAAGCATCCAATGTTCCATGATGTTGTTGAAGAATACACGTAGGGCATCACAAATTTGATACAAGAATTTCTTTCTTTGTTCCTGATGAACACATACTGTCTGAAAGTATAAGATTTTCTCATTATATATTTGCGTGTACATAAAAAAATGCTCTCCAAAAACGTGATATTGTCTTTAGTACGGTTTTAATATCCACAGCCATAATTAAATGCAATAAAAAACTGTTAAAAATATACACACCGGACGCTTATTTTCACACAATATATCTTTATTTGGGATTAATATTCTTTAGTAGTGAATTTTCCCATGTAATACAACAGTAGGTATAAAAAATAGAGATAACCATTTCTGAGTAACTGCGTTGTGTATGTAAATTAGTACTATTACTTTTATCCTTACATGAATTTCATTGTTAATGACTCAGTTTAAATGGTGAAGGATTAGTGAATTGCTTGATATTAAGTGTCAGTTAAAATTAACCAGTTCAATGATATAATGTCTTAATATTCAGAAAAATAATTATAGTATACCGTACAAATGTGAAAATTTTAAATATTAATGAAGTGAAAAATCAGTAATTTTGTGATTCAAATCTCAGAATACAGAATTCATTTTTAAATAACACCTAAATTTATGTGTTACTCATAATATACTTCATCGGCAACTATGGAAACTCGTGAAATTATAAGACTTGGAATTGAGGCTAACGAGGGCGTGAGGCACCTCAGAGATTATACAGACTGGTTCAATTATTACATATTAAATGCTTCACAATTCCATGGTCGACTAGCTTATACGCTTGGACAATATCTTACTGCATATTCAAAAACATTCGATAAAGTTACCTTTCATTCCACTTCTTTACCAAATAAGCTTAATCCCGATGGTACTTTACAGGGATTAATTAAATACGTGAATAATACTGTATTTGATATTGCAGTTTATCAACTTATTATAAACGAAAGATCTTTACGGTTTGTGGATTTTGCGTATCCATTTAGATTTTATTCTTCTACATTTGTCACCTACAAACCGAAATACGAACCACTGATGTTCGGTATTGTACAAACATTTTCGTTGTCACTGTGGATTGCTATCCTAACAGCCTTCATGGCGATGTTACTGATTTATCACGTCACGCTAAAGAGGAAATATCCACTCGACAAAATTGTACTTCATACTTTGGCAGTCTTGGTGAGGCAAGGTTCTGTCTTCAGGATGACATCTTTGGCAGAAAAGTTGCTGGTCTATTCGTGGGTGGTGGGGGCGATGTTTATTTGCCTAGCATACGACTCCGTATTTCTGTCTTTCCTGGCGATTCCCCCCGTCAATCCAGTCAGGAACGTAGAGCAATTGGCACAGGCTGTACAAAATGGAGACTATCACTGCTTTGGTCTGCCAGGGACCAATATGGAAAAGACATTGTTCAGAACAAAAGATGAGAATTTAGTAATAATCGGAAACGACATTGTAAAGAACAACTTAAGTCATGCCGGTGTTGTTGACGATTTCCTTTATGAAAAGTTTACGAAGAAAAAACTTGCTTTTGTGCTACATGTCTTGACTACAGAACAACTCGGCGGGACAAAATTTATTTCAGAAGACAGTTTTGGAGAATACATGGCTGCAATGTACTTTCGTAAGGACTTCTGCTGTAAAGAAGTGCTCGACACTTTCGTGCACAAGGTTATGGCATCCGGCCTCTTCTTCAAATTTCGTAGTGATGAGTCCTTTTTACATGCGTTGGGTTTTTTGTCAAATTACCGAGAAAAAGACAACAGCCTGAGGAAACTGACCCTCACCGACGTCGCTCCTGCATTTTTAGTCCTGTTGGTTGGACATATCCTTTCTTTCGCAATTTTTGTTGGAGAAATTGTGATCCATCGATGGAAGAAAAAAATTTATGTGAAAAAACAGAAAAGAAGAAAATGCATTTAAAAAAAGAAATCACTTTAGCATATCAGTCTTTCGAATGTCTCTTTAAGTTTATCGAATCGTGAAAAAAAAGTAAAAATTTAAAAAGATATGGTAGTTCAGTTGATAATATTTTATTTTAAGATATTCCATTTGTTTTAAACATTTATACCCAAAACTACGATTTAGAACATATTTATTAAATTACTAGCAGGCTTTGCCTGCTTCGCTGGCCACTAAATTTAAATGAATTAAAAAAAAGAATCAATATTTTTTATACCGTTCTACAAATTAAAACTAAAAAGAAAATGCAATAAAATTGCTTTAAAACTTCGCTTCCGCCCCTCGCTGACTTCGGCAGAGACTTCTTCCCCGCAGCGTCTTGGTACCGGATGATTTAATTTAATTTAATTTAATTTATTTTATAGAAATATCAATAATGCAGGAAAAACTGCATTAAATATTTTCTTTTTGATAATAAACAGAAGGGAAAACGCAAAATATTTTACATGGAGTTATTTTGTATAATTAGACCAATTTAAAAAAGATGCTTTTCTTTTTTTCCCACTCGCATAACAAAAATATTTAAAATAAAATTGAGAAAAATTGTGCAAACACGTTGAAACAACTTGGACATCTTGGCGGAATTTGAAATTTGGCACTGAAGTAGCTCGGACGTTTCTCGCCAAAATGCTTACTTATGCATTTGCGATACCAATATCATCTCATAAAATATTTGAGAAAAATTGTACAAAAACATTGAAACAGATTGGATCTTTTCGCGGAATTTGAAATTTGGCACAGAAGTAGCTCGGACGTTTTTCGCCAATTGCTTACTTATGCATTTGCGATACCCATATCAACTCATCGCCGAAATGACAACAAAATTATAAGTAACTAGGAGGCTCTACCCCCTGCTCGCTCCGCTCACCAACCCCCGAAGGAGGCTTCGCTTCCACCCCAACTTACTTTACTTATTGACACATGCAGAACTCTGCTCGCCTATTAGCTGCTTTCTTTCACTGAAAAGGAATAGTATCAGTGCATGTTACAAGACAAAAGCAGAAAATTATTTTGGAAATCCTCATATTAAATGTCAATCTGAAATATAATATATATATATATATATATATATATATTAATATAAAGACAATCATAATATCTGGACCATTTTGCATTACAGCTTTAGAATATGACTCTTTTTATTTCTTTTTTACAACCTTAAATCCGGACCATGGAACCCCAGTCGGTAGAGCGCCGAGCTAGTAATTGGAAGATTGTGGATTCGGTTCTCGAGCCGACCAAAGACCGTCGTGTACACTAATGATGGCTGATGCACGTAAAATATTCCGTGGCCACAGTATCTGCCTTGTTCCCATCAAAATTATACCTCAGGAGGCCACCGAAACTGGGGAGCTATCCCCTTCGTGTAGGACCAAATCTGTGGTGGCATGTCTCCGGAACATCCGTAGGGGTGCGTCACAGACCGTCGCCAATTATCCATAGCACAGTAATGGTGCGAAGTCAATCACAACCTACCTAAATATCTACCTACCTACAACCGTGGATCATATTTTAATTTTCCCGTGTACGAAGATTAATTTTCTAAAAGTAGAAAAAAACTGATATGTAATTTCTTTGTATTTTACATCCATGGTTTCGGGCCACGGCACCCTACTCGGTAAAGCGCTGAGCACGTAATTGGAAGATTGCAGATTCGATACTTGAGCCAGCCAAAGACCGTCTTGTATACTAATGGTGGCTGGTGCTCATAAAATCTATCGTGGTCGCAAATTAATCCATGTTCCTATCCCCACTCGATCTCTGGGGATCACCAAAACGGAGGGGAGATCCCCTCCATGAAAGTTCAAAATTGCGATGACATGTCACCGGAACATATCCAGCTGTGCGTCCCAGACCGTTGCCAATTACCCATAGCGCAGTATTGGTGCGATGTTAAATCCAACCAACCTGCCTACCTACGTACAACCATGGATCATATTTTAATTTTCTTCTGTAAAATGACTTCATGACGAAAGAACAACGTCACTTGGAGAAATTTTTTTCAAAATGGCAAATAAAGTACCTTCATAAACTTGTCGTTTTTAGTTAATAACTTGTTTAATTAAAATGATAGAAAAATGTAAGCGGCTGAAATGTCTGCCTTGGAGTACTCGGAACACATTGATACCCCTCATGACGCGAAGGACTCTGCCCTCCGTTAGAAGATGCTGTCGCAGACAAAAAAATTTGACGCCAGTGACAGTAACTTTTTTTTAATATATATAGAGATTATAAGATTAAAATATATATATACCATGTTTTTAAATTTTCTGTTGAATATTATAGCTTTAGCACTTTATAAATGCGTAGAAAATTTTAAAATGATAATGACGTCAATTTTTGTGAGATGCATAATATAATTTTTTTACAAATTTTCAATGTTCACGTTTAATTAAATGCATTTATTTTTATGTCTCGAAAAAAAAAAAAAAAACCTCTTTTTTTTTTTTCAACTATTAAATTATAACTAATATTTATTTTCAATTTTTTCATATTTTAATTAATTAAAAGAATACTTTGCAACGTAATATCTTTAATAACTTGATATATATAGTGTTCACACAAAACATGAACAATTTTTAGAGCTCTTTTAAAATGTATAATATCTATTGTAATTAAAATGTATAATATCTTTAAAAAAAAAATCATCAGTTGTCCAATTTTCATCACCAAAGTAGTTAAATCTTGACCAATCAAAAATAGGAGTGGTCCACCCGGAAGTGTTCCCGACAAACTCTTTGCTTTATTTATGAGATCAGAATTTATTATTTACAACACGTAAAAATGTTTAAGAAATGTGGAAAAAGCACATCAACACACTATGCAAAATGGCATAAATAAATCGGCATAAATTTTATATGAAATTTCCTTAAATAACTGCTAATTTTATTAGAAAGAAGACTTAAGCTATATTTCTTTCTCATACATTTTCTTTTTAAACCTTTTAAAATGAAGCTATTTTATTTAAATCTTTTTTTTTTTTTTTTTTTTTTGGATGAATAAAATTTTGTCATCTGTCGCAGATTTTACAAATAATTTGTGTTAACTGCAATATTTCAGCAACCAATAAAGTCACCCTGTTAAGTTTGCTGTAGAAAGGAAATAGATATTTTGTGTGTGCTATAAATTTACAATACGTTGATACAAAAAGTTGAAAATTAAGGAAAAAAAAGTAATTTAGATATGTTTTAGTTTTATTTCTTGTTTCCGTAAGAGAAAATAACGATATAGTTCTTAATGATATTAATTTTACTTAATCATTTAATAATTTGCTCATTGCAGATAATCAATTATAGTAATGTTTTAGAAAAAATATAAGAAATCGGACTGTAAAACGCAATTTCTTTTTATTAATTCTGTCGTTTCGTAAAAGTAATGCGCTAACAGAAGTTGGCGCATTACTTTTACTTGTCTGTGTCTGTAACTGTCAGAGGTTAAAGAACTATTTTCAATAAAATTAATAACTATGCGTGTTTTTAAATTAGTTAAATCAATTTTTTTCCATTAACAACAATAAATTAAAAGAAAAAAATGTTTTTGCTTTTAAAGGAATAATTTAAATAGATGAAAAATAAAAAATTGTTATAGTATAAAAATTATATATAAAATATAACTGTTACATCATACATATATATATTATAAAATTTAATATATTTAATTATTTCTACTATATTACTATTTGATTTCGTTATATATATACGTAGCCCTGTATGTATATCTTCTCTATATTATGTACTCACCATATTGTGTAATTAAATTTATTCCTATATTAATAACACAGAACAGAACCTGGAACGCAGCACTGATAGCAATTCCTGAAACATAGTCCCACTATATTTTAGTTTTTTCTGCAGCACTGTTAACTAATGGTGAATATTTTCATACCATATTACACCAAACATGCTTTTATGCATATAAAAATTAACATATTCGTTTCATTTTATTTATTGCAACCTTTGGATGTGAAACTGCACTTGCCAAAATTTCGACTATAGACGAATTGTATTTGAATTCTCTTGGATGTCCCTGTACGCTAACCGTCTGCTTGAGCTCAACGAAAATTTGAGTTTAGCATCCCCCTATCTTTATACTATCGAAAAGTGGTATAAGAGGAAGTCGCGCGAGTGACACATCAGATTATCATTAGTACTCTCTTTAAGTTATCCTCAATTCATTTCCAGATTTCTTTTACTTATCGTAATTGTTGATGGTATACTTAAGCGCATCGATTTTAATACGATTCTGTTTTGTAGCTGATTGAAAGTTTAAAATTTAACTTTGCATATATGTTTGTAAAAAGTGCAGATGACCTTCAATTCAAACAATATTAGAAATATTTACCTGTATATATGAAAGAGTAAACTCACTGATACACTGATCTCACTAAGACGGAATTTTGCGAAATACCTCCCCCCTTCCCCCCGGGGGGGGAGTAGAAGGCACAAACACCTTTATAAGAATAACTCCGCTCCAAATTGCTTCACGGTGAAGAAACTGCAGAGGAAAAGACTAGACAAAAAAAAAAAAAAAAAAAAAAATCATTTTCTGCAATTGTCGAATTTTGGCTTTTTAAGGCGCCAGGAGTAAAAATGATTTTCGGAGACAATTGGATTTGAGTAAAGCTCTACACAAAGGTATAGAAAACCGTCAAGAGTCGACTATAGAATATTCCCAAAAATTATTTTTTTTTTTTCGATTTTCGATTTTTTTTTTTTTTTTGTTGGGGGGGGGGGTTACGAGGGGTCTCCCTTTTAGCGCTAAATATGTCCGGGGAAATCTGTAGGAGCTGAGGTCATAAATTTTAGTGTGTGGCTTATTTACGTGTGTCCAACACCTATTGTAACGGGATTTTGCGAAAGTCCCCCCTTTCCCCAATCGGGGGTGGGGGTGAGGGGGCAATAAACCCGTTTCTAAGCATAACTTTGCTTCAAAGTATCTCAGCAGGATTAATTTTTATGTGTGGGTTGTTTGTGACCTGTGTGAAGTTGGCACCCCCACATCACAATTTGAAAAATCGGTTTATATGTAACGTTTGCCCAAGTTTTGCCCAGGTTTGCCCAACCAATATTTTTATTTGCCCACCCACCAAAATTCCAAAAATCAAAAAAATAAAATTTGACCTCATTTCCGCATTAGCACCCCCATGTCGGAAAAACTAAAAACAAATGATACCATACGTTTGCCCAAGTTTTGCCCAGGTTTGCCCAACCTTTCATTTTATTTGCCCACTATTTAAAACGCTGTAAATTCCGAAAAATGTAATTTGAGAACCGTGAAGTTGGCACCCCCAAGTTGGAATTTCGAAAAACGGTTTGTGTATAACGTTTGCCCAAGTTTTGCCCAGGTTTGCCCAACCAATAACTTTTTTTGCCCACCCACCAAAACGCTAAAAAAAAATAAAATAACATTTGACCTCATTTCCGTACTAGCACCCCCATGTCGGAAATCCTTCAAACAGATTATGCCATAGGTTTGCCCAGGTTTGCCCAACCATTAACATTTTTTGCCCACCCAACAAAACGCTAAAAAAAATAAAATAACATTTGACCTCATTTCCGTACCAGCACCCCCATGTTGGCAAAACAAAAAACAAATTATACCATAGGTTTGCCCAAGTTTTGCCCAGGTTTGCCCAACCTTTCATTTTATTTGCCCACCATTTATAGCGCTGTAAATCCCGAAAAATGTAATTTGAGAACCGTGAAGTTGGCACCCCCAAGTTGGAATTTCAAAAAACGGTTTGCGTGTAACGTTTGCCCAAGTTTTGCCCAGGTTTGCCCAACCTTTCATTTTTTTTGCCCACCATTTATAACGCTGTAAATCCCGAAAAATGAAATTTGAGAACCGTGAAGTTGGCACCCCCAAGTTGGAATTTCGAAAAACGGTTTGTGTATAACGTTTGCCCAAGTTTTGCCCAGGTTTGCCCAACCAATAACTTTTTTTGCCCACCCACCAAAACGCTAAAAAAAATAAAATAACATTTGATCTCATTTCCGTACTAGCACCCCCATGTCGGAAATGCTTCAAACAGATTATGCCATAGGTTTGCCCAAGTTTTGCCCAGGTTTGCCCAACCATTAACTTTTTTTGCCCACCCAACAAAACGCTAAAAATAAATAAAATAACATTTGACCTCATTTCCGTACCAGCACTCCCATGTCGGCAAAACAAAAAAAAATTATACCATAGGTTTGCCCAAGTTTTGCCCAGGTTTGCCCAACCTTTCATTTTATTTGCCCACCATTTATAACGCTGTAAATCCCGAAAAATGTAATTTGAGAACTGTGAAGTTGGCACCCCCAATTTGGAATTTTAAAACACGGTTTGTGTAGAACGTTTTCCCAAGTTTTGCCCAGGTTTGCCCAAGCTTTCATTTTATTTGCCCACCATTTATAACGCTGTAAATCCCGAAAAATGTAATTTGAGAACTGTGAAGTTGGCACCCCCAATTTGGAATTTTAAAAAACGGTTTGTGTAGAACGTTTGCCCAAGTTTTTCCCAGGTTTGCCCAACCTTTCATTTCTTTTGCCCACCATTTATAACGCTATAAATACCGAAAAATGTAATTTAAAAACCATGAATTCTGCACCCCCAAGTTGGAATTTCGAAAAACGGTTTGCGTGTAACGTTTGCCCAAGTTTTGCCCAGGTTTGCCCAACCTTTGATTTTTTTTGCCCACTATTTATAACGCTGTAAATCCCGAAAAATGTAATTTGAGAACTGTGAAGTTGGCACCCCCAAGTCGGAATTTCAAAATATGGTTTGTGTGTAACGTTTGACCAAGTTTTGCCCACGTTTGCACAACCATTTTTTTTTTCCCATCCACCAAAACGCTAAAAATAAAATTTGACCTCATTTCCGTAGCAGCACCCCCATGTCGGAAATACTAAAAACAGATCATACCATAGGTTTGCTGAAGTTTGCTCAACCTTTCTTTTTTGTTTACCTCCATTTATAACGCTGTAAATCTGGAAAAATATACTTTGAGAACCGAGAAGTTGGCACCCCCAAGTTGGAATCTCGAAAAGCGGTACGTGGCAAACGTTGGGGAAATCTCAACGTTTGCCCAACTATTAATTTATTTTTTGACCACTCACTAAAACGGTAAAAAAATTGTGTAATATTCAGTGCGCGAATTTTACACCCATAAATTAGAATAAAAAAATAAATAAATAAAGATTTTGCGCAAGTTTGTCCAACTTTTAGCCTTTTTACCTTCTTTTTTTAACTCGGTAAAACAAGAAAAATGTTTCTTTTTCCCATTCTTTACAAATCTTAAATATATTTAAAAAAGAAAAAAAAAAAAAAAAAAAAAAGAAAAGAGAAAGGAAAGAAAAAATAAATTACAACATTATGCAAAGCAGCATTCAGTAGTGAAGGAGTGGGCATCAGATTATTCCTTTTCTTTTTTTTTGGCAAAATTTATTACTAAAATTGAACGAAAACAGTCACAATATTTTTTTTTTAAATTTTAATATTGCAGATCATTTTATGATTAAAGATCAAGTAGTTTTTAATGGTTATTATTATTATTTTTTTATATATTTTTAACATGACATTTTTATTTATTTATTTGTTTTTTATTTTCATTCCACTCATAAAAATTAGTTTCGAGAGAATTATTAGTCTTTCAAATGAAATTTGTCGCAGATTTTTTTTTACGGTTAAAATATGTAAGATTAGCAGATTTTATATAGAATTATTTTATCTGTAACAACGTAGGATTTATTCTACTCTCAGAGTAAAATCGTTTATGATAATCTGGAGTTTTAGAATATAAATTTATAGTTCGTATCGCTATCTAATGACAAATATAAATGATAAACACGAAACAGAGTTTTAACAGACATATTATATGTTTTTTCGTTATAGATTGGGAATAGCAATACACTATTATTATTATTATTATTATTATTTTAAGTTAATTATATATATATATAAGCTGCCATACATTTTCATAAAGTAAGAAAAATGTATTAATGTTTTAAAGTAATGTAAAAAATAAATAAATAAATAAATAAATAAAATAAATAAATAAATAAATAAAAAACAGAGAATTCTACAAAGAAACTTACTTTTTTTTAAATCAGTCGAAATTTATACGAAAAGAAATATAATGCTTTAACTTAATGCGAGCTGTAGATATTAAAGCGATAAAAAAAGGGTGTCTAAATTTTGAGATAAGTTAAAATTATGACTGCCTCAAATATGTGTATATATTTATTTATTTTCTTTTTTTATTAACAAAACATTAATTGTTTTTTAATTTCTAACAAAATCCAGATATGATATTGAAACAAAGTTTTACCGTTAAAAAACATTCGTGTATAACACATTTTAGCTTTTATTCTGAAAATCTCTAACAGAATTGTCGTTTTCATCAGTGAAAGTGCATCAAAAAATTATTTGACTGTTTATTAAATCATTTTACATACATCATTTGTCTATTTATTAAATCATTTTCCACCTCATTGTCTATTTATTAAATCATTTTCTACAATAGCTCCCTAAAATAATGTTTATTTGCACCTCAGATTTTTCTACTGTACGCTTAACAATAATAATAATAACAACAGGTAATAAATAAATAAACAGAATGAATAAAGGCAGTCATTCAAATTAGTATACTTTTGGTGGGTTAAAAATAAATTCTAGTTGTTAATTCTGCAATTCATTTATACCAGTAATTATTATTTAATATATTTATTAAATTACAGTAAATTAACATTATGGTAAACAGATAAAGTTTTACTATTATCAAATTTTGCTTTAAAAATATTAAATATTTTGTTTTATTTTATTTTATTTATTTTATTTATTTATTTATTTATTTTTTAATGTAATTTCTTGATGATGTAGACAGAACATCCATTTTTTTTTTTTGACAGAGCATGCATTTTTTTAATGACGATCAACCTATTTCTTATTAAAAACTATCACTCTGTTACACAGAAATAGTAACTTTTAAACATATCTTTTTTCTCTACCTCATATGGATATTAATAAAAATAAAATATAAAATAAACATGTAAATACTATTATTATTATGTAAATTGAACTAATGCCAATGTACACTGATATGGGAAGCTTTCAAATACAATCTCCAACCAATTTCAATAAAATTATCTCAAAATTCACCCCATTTTTTTATAACCATAATATCCCTAACTTGCATTAAATTTTGCACTCTAACTTATTCTTATAACTTTCAGTTTCATTTCAAAAGATGTTACTTTTAGCAAAGTGTTTGTATCGGTTAAATATCATTTCCAAATTTAAATATTTTACAGTAAACGTTCTGCTATCCGTCATTCAAATAAACAGAAATCTCAGGTATCCGAAAAAATCTTGACGACCCCCCCCACCCCCATTAAATGGTGAGTAATTAATAAACCTTTTTTCATTTCCTTTGTGATGTAGAAATCACATATATTTTAAAAAATTTCTATTTAATTTTAATTCAAATCTATTTTAACACTTTGTATAGTAATTTACTCGTGTATTCAATATTAATCTTTAGTATCCGCCGAATTCGTTCTTCATCAATAAAATAAAAAATAAATGTAAACGATAATCAAATCTCACAATCATTTCGTCTCATAAAGAATAACAAATGGCTTATTTCATTTATGCTCCTCCTAAATTGTCGTCTAATATGCTAACGTAATTTTTTTTTTTTCAGTTAATCAAAATTATCCTTGAACACAGTTACACAAGCAGATGATCAGCTTTTTTTTTTTTTTTTTCTGCCTTTGTTTATGTATCTCTACTGCTCACATTTCGATCTGCCACTAAGAAATGCAGATTGCTCTTTAGAACTCATTTAATTATTGCAGCTGTGGAACAGTATTGAAATGGTCGCGATACCGCGAAGAAGAGAATTTCTTCTGTGAAGTAATCTGAATAGTCTGCAAGTCTAACTGAATCAAACGCAGGACAGGGAGGGAGGAATAGATAAATAAATACAATCTCTTTACTTTCTCTCCCACGGCTTTTTTTTTTTTTTTTTCCAGATAACTCTTCTTTCTTTGGAGAATTAAACTCTTAACAAGGATAACAGGATAAATTACAGATAAAAAATTATAATGCTCATTTTTTTTCTCTCTCTCCTTTCGCCCCCTCCTCCTCAAGGAAACAATATTTAAAGAGTGATAAAAAATCAGTAGGTTAATTCCGGACCAGACTAATTATGTAGCTTTTCATACAATCAACATAAAGGAAAAGTTCCGGACCAAACGTTGGTTCTGAATTTACCTATGCGTTTCCTCTCTACTCTTGTAAAGTGAGGGATGTTCACAAATAAAAATTAAATAGGTAACGACTGTCAGGTTTTATTTTAACGAGCGATTTTACAATTTATACTGCTTAGTATTGTGTTAATAATTATTATTTCAAAAATTACTAATTTATATTAGTGAGATTATCCATTTCTGCTGTACATTACAATTAAAACTAAGTACTATTATTTTCCAAAAGAACTGAAAATACATTTTTAAAGATTATATCAGGAAACAAATATTTAAAATGCACACATATTTAAGTTTAATATTAGTGTGAACATATTTAAAATTTTAAATGGTTAAAAAAATCAAATAATGGCAAATACTCTTGTTAAAAGGTTAAGATAGATTAAACAAATAAATAAACAAATATATAGTTTAAAAAAAAAAAAAAAAAAAAAAAAAAAACGCTTCAATCAAATTAAATATTACTACCTTTCTCTTATTCATATGACAGAAGATAAACTTTTGTTTTTGCGTCAAATTTTCGACAATGAGTTTCAGCTATAGTTACACGTTTTGAGATACCATAAATCCGAAAATCAGGATTTTGACGGTTGGTCTGTGCATTTTTTAAGATTAAATAATAAAATAAATATGTACATTAGTTTAAACTTATTTAAAATTTTAAATACTTGTTTTAAATGAGACAAATAATAATAAGCTCTTTCATTTAAAAGCTAGCTTTATTATTATTACAAAAAAAAAAAAAAAAAAAGAAAGAAAGAAAGAAAAAAGAAACTGGTGCAAAACAACCACCAGACTTCCATCACCCGCTATTACATGTATTTTATGCTTTATATATATATATATATATATATATATACACACAGTAAATCACCGTTTATACTCTCTCGTTTTTACGTCTTTTACATTTACATGTTTTTTTAGTGAAGTCCCGATTCAAATTCTTATTCATATTCATGCAAAATTTCTTCATTTATACGCCGCTAATATCGGTTATACGTCTTTTCCACTTTACTAAAATACGCAAAATTTCTCGACTTGTAATTATTTTTCATTATAAATAAGACGGATTTTTCCTGAAAGCATCTTAAATGGAGGAACACAGAAAAGATCGAAGAATACTAATCAAAGAATCAATTGAATTCACAGCAGAATTTTTAGTACTCATAGACAAGCAGCAAATCAGACAAACATTAAAAAATTTTAATGTTATTAAATAATTATCTGTATGGACATAAATCGTATGCTTGCTATTAAAGATACGCAATATATATGATTGATGTTCAAAATGTGTTCATATAGTGCTTAAGATATGTAATATAATACTCAATATGATATATGTAATTAGTACCCAGTCATGCATTAATAGTAGGTTTTTTCTCACTTTTTATAATAAATCTTTTATTATTATTATTATTATTATTATTAATTATTGTCTTAAAAGAAATATAATGTACATTTATTAACTTAAGAAACTTATTAATTAGTATTTTCATATAAATTTTGCTTAAATATCATTAAATTTATAGCATTCAAAGTGCCATTATTAAAATTTCGATTGTACGTCTTCTCATTTATACGTCCTTTTACGTCAGTCCCTTGAAAGACATATAAACGGTGCTTTATTGTATAATGTAATCTGAAGAGATAAAATTCACCTAAAAAAAGTAAATATTTAAAAATTTTCCGGTAATATAAAGCTGATACTCGTGTAAAGACATGTAAAACCGATTTACATAGCGAGTTAAAAAATCTGGTGTGAAACAACCACAGGACTTCCATTACAAACTATTACATGTATTACACGCACATTTGGAGATAATTTTATCAGAAGACATATAATTGACCTAATGAAATAGACACCTAAAAATTTTCCAATAAGAGAAAGTTAATACGCGTGTATACACATATGAATTATTGACCCGAAAACAATAATTACATGCAAAAGGATATTTAAAAGGGAGTTAATATTTCGAGTTTGAAGAAAATCCGTACACCCATTTTTGAAGGAACGCACTTGTGAGACCTGGAATTGAGCTCTTTATACAGGACACCTATCAGTTTCCTGAAGTAACCAACTATATCAATCGAAAGGACATCTGATAGAGTGTTTATCTCTATATAGCAACTTTGAAGAAAATAGTTAGAGCCATTTTGATAAATGGACTTACGGTCCCACTTCCGGTTTCCGATGACCCACTTCCGGTTTTCCAATTTTCACCAAAATTTGAAAAATTCATCTGTACACCAGACCTGTCTCAATTCTGAAGTTTTGCAATTCTATTTTTATTAGTTTCGGAGATATGATAGCCAGACGATTCCTCACATACATACGAACACACACATGCACGAATACTTTTTTGGACTCAGGCTTTCTTAAAACGAGTAAATCAGGTGAAAACTCGTTATCGAATTTTTAGACAGAATACAATACTTCCATTACCTACGGTAGTTGGGTAAAGGAAGTAAAAAATTCAGAGTTGAAAACAGAACTTGAAAAAATATTTTGTTTACAGTATGGGTATAAAAAATTAATTTTCAGTATTCGTCAACATAATAAAATGTACAAAGCACTTCCATCAAATACATTCAATAAAAAAGAACGTTTTGCTTTATTCTGGGAAGCCTTGTATAATGTCTTTTATCAATATGCACTACAAACAATACTGTGTATTTAAAATTTGTTTTACTTAAAAAAAAAAAAAAAAAAAAAAAAAAAAACATCTAACACAAACGGAATTACGATTCCTACAATTTCCAAATATAGTCCCAACATATCCAAATACTTTGGGTAGCCCTGTAAACATATGATGAATGATTTCCATACGCAATTTACACAAAACATGCTTTTATGAACATAATAAATTTTCTTCATTCCGTTTTGTTTTAGTCAGCCTGTAGATGTTACACTGTACTTTCCAGAAATCTCCTCATAGACATAATGTATTTGAGTTCTCTTTTATGTCCCTGTACACGAATCATTTGCTTAATCTCAACGAAAAGTTTCCTGTAGCATCCGTATAATATGCACATTTAGAATACCAAGTTTTCACTTTATACTAATATTTGTTCTTGAGATATGCTAATAAAAGACACACACACACGCATGCACACACAGAGAGCAACCGCAAATGCATGATTTTCGGGACCTCAAAACGTGTAAATATAACAAAAACTCGCTTTCGATAATTTGACACAGAAAGAATACTTTCTCTACCATATATATGGGTAATAGAAAGTAATAAATAAATAAATAATAATAAAAAAAAAAAAAAAAAAAAAAAACAGTACAAAACTTTAAAACAACGCCATACACCGCAAGAACTCTCAGAAATTGTTTCGATCGAAAGAAAATCCAACTCTTCGTCAGGCGAACAAAGTACTCACATGCTGCAAAGACAGCGATAACGCACAAACTACACAAACATCTACTTTGTATATGCCTACTTTTTTCGCCTGACGAAAAGTCGTGTATTCTTTTGATCTGAAACAACTGTTGTCAATTCTTACATTGGATGATGTTGTTTCAAAGTTTTGTACTGATTACATTTAAATTCCAGTTCTGTAGCGTTTTTTATTAATAAAATAAATCACTATTTTTATTCCGTTATCCGACTACCTTAGGTAATGGAAGTATTGTATTCGCACCGAAAATTCGATATCGAGTTTTCACCGTATTTACATGTTTTAAGGTCTCCTGAATCCAAAAAACTATTTTTTGGCAATTGGTCAGTGCGTGTGTGTAGGGGAGGGGGGGATTTTCTAGCTATCATATCTACGAAACTATTAAATATAAAACTATGAAACTTCAGAATTGAGACAGGTCTGGTGTGCAGATGAATTCTCCAAATTTTGTTGAAAATTGAAAAACTGGAAGGGGAACATTGAAAACCGAAGGTGGGACCGTCAGTCTGTTTCTCAAAAACGGCTTTGACGATTTTCTTTTAAATTGCTATATAAATACTCTATTAAATGTCGTTTCGAATGATATAGTTGGTTAATCCAGGAAAATTGATAGACGTCCTGTATAAATAACTCAATTTTAGGTTTCGCAAGTGCGATTCTTTAAAAACGGCTGTACGATTTTTTTTTTTCAAACTCACCATATTAACTCCCTTTTAAATATCCTTTTGTATGTAATTATTGTTTACCGGTCAATAATTGTGTATGTAAAGTTTTGGTAAAAGTTGGTATCTCGAAAACGGCTCTAACGATTTTCTTGAGAATTATTTCATAAATCCATTTTAGATATCCTTTGTCATATATAATTTGGTTATTACAGAAGAATTAAAAGTCATCCCGATTGGGTGGATCAGTTTAAGATCTCGAAAATTGGTGTTTTACAGAATAAATACTTCCCCCCCCCCCCTAATATTTTTTAACTCACTGTGTATACTCTATTCTGTATGTCTTTATACGTGTAACAAATTTCTCCAACGGGAAAATTTTTAGGTGTCTACTGCGTTAGATCATTTTTTCGCCTTCTAAACACATTATCTCAAAAAAAAAAAAAAAAAAAAAAAAAAAAAAAAAATGCATATAATACGTATATGTGTAATAATGAGTAATGGAAGTCGTTTGGTTGTTTCACATCAGATTTTTTTTATATTGTTTTATAAATAAAAACTAAAAAAGAATTATTGAAATTATTGAAATCGTACAAACCACTTAAGGCCCTCCACTGCCTTCGATTGCGAAAATATATTGTGCCCTATCTCCACCAACCCTACATCTAATCAGAGTTTCCACTGTTTACGGCAACATCTTACCAACCAGGCACTTCCACTTGAGCGTTTATTTTACTGTAGGTGGCCCTCTTAGGCTCCAATTTTCCCTGTTTGCTATTAGAATATATCTCATATTCTGCAGTGTATAAGTGCATAAGTTTTAATTTGAGTATATACAGTCGGTAACAAAAGTCTCCAAACACTAGCAAAAATTCTTATATAAAAAAAGTATACTTAATACAGTTTTGTTATATAAATCCTTGTCGAATCCTCTTCTTAGTCAGTCTAAAAACAGGATTCTACAAGGATTTATTTAACAAAACTGTATTAAGTGTACCTTTTTTATATAGGAATTTTTGCTTGTGTTCGGAGACTTTTGTTACCGACTGTACGAGAACATAAGTCGACAGGTAGCGCTGCTACATTGAAATTATTCGGTTTATTTCCAGGCTGTATTTCAGCTTCTACTGTGTGTAACTGCACCAGTTTTAACTTAAGTGTACATAGACCGACAGGCAATGCAATTATGTTGTAATTTGTCTTGATTGTGAGAAGACTATATCTCAGATTTTACAGTGTAAAATTGTAATATAAGCATATCTGTCTTAATAATATTTTGCTGTGTATATTTTAAATTCTTGTTTTATAACAGTATTGTTACTTCATAGTAAAATGTTAATAAATCAACTGAAATTTATGTGTTTTAATTTTTGATCTTATACATATGTTTATAAAAATATATATATCTTTAATGTATCATATATAAATGGCGTTACGCTTGTATTTTATTGTATTTACACTTTATTATTACTGCTGAAATTGAGTTCTATAAAATCTGAGTATTATCTACACATTGATAGATGAAAGGTCATTCATACGGAAATTAAAAAGAAAGGAAAGCAGATTACATTATAACCAAAACCACTGTTTTATGCATATGCATGTATTAAACTAACAGTACAATACTGTATCGGGTGGAGGTCGATTCCCCCGATGTATGATATCTTAACAGAAAAAATGGGTCGTTTCCCCTCACCCTTTTTTCGAAGGCACAGGTCGTTTCCCCTGATCACCCCTTCCTGTGTCCATGTTTATCATTGACATGTACTGATGAACAGGGGGGGGGGTGTCCTTCATTCCCTTACAGGTGACTTAAATAGTACACACACACACAAGGGGAAAAAATTCTGCGACACATTTATAGCATTTATAAATAATCTCTAGGAAGAAAATAGTTTTATTTGCATATGTGTATTGCATAACTGGTCCTCATGTATAGCGTAATTGTTTATGTATGTATGTGCTGTACTTTTATTTTACCAAAAATTCAAGTATTGCTTTATCAGGTCATGATATTAAAATATAAATTTATTATTTTTATATTAACAATATTAATGAGATATTTTGTAAAGATTTCGTAATGAATACAATGGGAATATTTTATTTTCTTATTTTTAAATTTTAAAATAAAATTTTTGTTTGTAATAATTTGCGATGAAAATTTCAAAACTAGGTTGAAGAGGCAAAAAAAAAAATCTTTCAAGTGTGTTTCTTTCTCTCTCTCTCTCTCTCTCTTTTTTTTTTTTTTTTTTTTTTTATTATTAATTATCACAATAAATAATTATTTGTAACCAACTGATGGTGAAAGAAAAGAGAACGTTTGAATAAATATATGTATATATATATATATTTTATCATTACTGTGATCAAACATAAGGAAAGAAACTTTGGGTTAATCAATAAACAGTTACATATAGAAGTATAGCATTTTACAAGGCAGAAGATATCGAAAAAGTTAATGATTTGCATCTGCTATATTGATTTATGAGTTATGTGTAAAAATACAAACCAACTGTAACAGAAAATAATAATAATAATTACTAGAAGAAGAATAAGGAGCAGAGTCCACCACAGACAAGTGGAGGCTGTTAAACCAGTTTGATGGGCGCTTAACCTTTTTCAAAATCTCTGAAAGACTTTATTGTAGTTAAAATGAAGATAACAATTACTGTAAATTAAAAAATAATAATTAGCAAGTGAAAATTAAAACTGAACGAGATAGCTTTGAAAAATGTAATTAATTTACACTGTAATTTTATGACCATAATGCAGATTTTTTATTTTTTATTTATTTATTTATTTATTTATTTATTTTGTGTGTGTGTGTGGGGGGGGGGTAAATGAGATTAGAGACAATTATAGGATATGAACAATTGTGTTAGGCTATATTTTATATTATGTTATTGAAAGACACTCGTTAAAATGAATTTTAATTTGGTATAATAATTTAACTATTATTTTAAACACCTTCATCAATAACTTTACTTTAAAAAAAATACATTGCAGTATGAAATACATAGGATCAAAAATAAGGAAATAATTGAAGTACAGTATTTTTTTTTCTTTCTTCATATATATAGCCTCTGCTCCTTCTTCTAGTTATCATTTATTTATGTCTGTTATACTTATTTCATATTTGTTATGTATAATCTTATATATCAGGCTCCCAGAAAAGCTCATTGACTTTTCAATATCTGTTGCTTTTATAAAATTTCCTTTCCATGTATAATTGTTTAATGATTAAAGTATGAGTACTTTGGATTAATTCATATTTCATTTGAATCCTGAATATATATTTTTAAATTCATAGATAATTTTGGCAATTGTTCATTTGTTTCTCTTGCATTCTACAGTTATAATGCATCATAAATAGGCATATATATTTTTTTATTAATAGGGGTGATGGGTGGGGTATAATTTTTTTTTTAATTATTATTATTTTAGCTTTATACAAATTTAGAAAAATAATTATATCCGGATTTTTACTTATGTATTACGCATTAAATTTTCACAAGCCTTCCAGGTTTTTAACGTTGGTTAATTTATACTATGTTGTTTATTAATGTTAATTGTTTAATTTACCAAAAATATTCCCTATTTTTGTTAAATATCAAATGAAAGATTTTAAAAATATATTTATTCTGTGTTCATAAATACTAAAGTCTTACAACATCCAATTGCGTTTGACATATCTGACATTAACTTTACAAAACTGAACTGTAATGAAAAATATCTGCATTATATATGAATAGTAATGGCACGCGTTTTAGAAAAAAAGTCTTTTTCATCAGGCAAGAAATGCGTACTATTTATTTTGTAAAGAAGCACAGGAAATCATACTCCGTATTTTATCTCATAAAGGTAAAATGCATTTCTTTCCTAACGAAGGAATATCTTGTTCTTCCGAAATACGTTGCCTATATTAATCTTTTATGGCGCATTCAAAAAGTTTTTTGTTTTAATTTGTGACTCTGCACTTATTTTATACTATGTGCTTGCCATACCTTTTGCATCTTTGAAAATAAAGAAAATATTTCATGTGCACAAATTCAAAATTTACCAAAATCTGTACTTTCATTGTATTATTATTATTGTTAATTTTTTCCCCCTGAGCAATACTAGTTTAAACAGCAGGCAGTATGGTTGTTCCCAAATTTGTATAATTTGTAATATTATAACTCTAAACGAAGTTTTTAGACAAACCAGAAATTTTCATATCTCTGATTTAAAATGTGTGCTTGGTTACGACTGTTAAATGTACTAGTAATTTATTTTTTTATTCCAAACCTAATTTTTGTCTTAAAAGTTAAAGTTCTTGCTTTTTAAGTTTAACTTTTTTATTTAAAATTGGTGTATGAAAATAAACTTTTATTATTATTATTAAAAAAAAAAAAAAAAAAACCTGCAGGATTTAGAAAAAAAAAATAGTTCGTGAAACTGGAAAATTTAATTAAAGGTGTCATAATTGCCAATTTTAGCACTCGTGTTTCCTATAGATACATATCTCTAATCCCTTTGAGAAGTGTATGGATATTTCTAGTTATCTTGAAAAAGAAATAGTGGGGGGGGGAAGAGAAGGGGAAAGATAATGTGGGGGAACTTACCAGCGCAATCGACCTGTAAGGGAAAAACCAAATTTCTCTCACCCCCTTTAAACCAGGGGAAACGACCAGGCCCCACTGTGGGTATCAAACTCATGCTACAAAACATTTTAAAAGCGAAGCTCCCCTTTTAAATTTGTGACTGATCCCTCGCGTTTTACGAATCAAAAATAAAGTTATTCCATCCTTTCTAAAAAGCATAGATTTAGCCATGGAATTGCTCCGACTCCCCCCCCCACCCCTTTTTGGTTCGGAACTTACTTACACACGGTTTTAATTACAAAGTCTAATTAAAGCTTTTTTTTTTTTTTTTTAGTTCCCCATCATACTATAGGTATGGGGACCTTAGGTAATCGTGAAAATTTTCGACCGCGGTTTTTTGACTTTTTTACACGTTTTCAGGTGTGAGGAATCCGAAAAGGACAAAATTTGTATGGTGTCTGTCTGTAGGGTGTCTGTTAGTGTGTTAGTCCGTTAGTGTGTTAATCCGTTAGTTTGTTAGTCTGTGTACACGATATCTCAAGAACAAATTGTCGCAGAGAGGTCAGATCAGTTTTAAAATATTACTTTCGACACTGGCAAGAACCCTATTCATTTGCAACATTCGAATTAAAAAACTTCAGCAGTTATTCGAAATTTACGATTTTCTTAACATGGGAGAATAGGACAAAAATTCACTTAAACGGGCATTAAATGGAAACTTTTTACTGTAAAAATGTCAGACCAGTTTTAAAATATCAGTTTTGATGCCGGAATGACCATCAATGACTATAAATATGCTACTTTGAAAATTTCGCAAGTTATTAGATATTTACGAATTTCTTAACATGGCATTATAGGGCAAAATTTCACATAAACGTCAATTTTGGGAGATATTGTCAACGTAAAGATGTAAGACTACTTTTGAAATATTATTTAGGACACTGGCATGAACATTAATGACTATGAATTTTTCAGTATAAAAATTTCGTAAGTTATTGGGAATTTACGAATTTCTTAACATGGCAGAATAGAACAAAATTTCACATAAACGTCAATCTTGAGTGATATTTTCATCTTAAAGATGACAAACCACTTTCGAAATATTATTAAGAATACTGGCATGAATACCATAGAGTATGAATTTTCCAATTTAAAAAATTCGTAAGTTATTTGGAATTTACGATTTTCTTAAAATGGCAGAATAAGGCAAAATCGAGCATAAACTTCCATTTTAAGGATCATAAATATATCAGACAATTTCAAAATAACATTTATGATACTTGTATGAACATGATTGACTGCAAATATTCTAATATGAAAATTTCGTAAATTATTCGAAATTTAAGATTTTATCAACATAGCAAAATGGGGAGATAATTCATAAGAATACGCATTTTTAGGAAAGTTGCATTGGAAATAATAGCATGAAAATAAACTACGAAATTAATCCGAATAAAATAAATTAATAGATTAGAATAAGATATCGAACTGAATGGTGGGTAGCCTATTAGACGAGGATTTCGTTCTGTCACGGTGTCAAGCGTTTGGTCAAATTCATTTCTCTTAACATGTATATAATAAGTCCTGTACAAGAAATTTATGAGAACATACATATGATGGGGAACTGAGGAGAGTCCACCTATGCCAACTAGTTTTTTTTTTCCCCAGGGGACATCCAAAAGTGTCGATCTATAATTATCTGTTATTATAATGTAAACAAATAAAAGCGTATCTGTGTCTGATTAATGACCTTGATTGAATAATTTTCGGACGTACGAAAACTAAAAATGATTCTTTCGTTTTGAAAAAGACTTCATTTGAACTTTAGCCAATATTTATCTTTTTAGGTAGATTTCCTATAAGGAATCTACCTGCAATGGTCCTCATGACACGACTTCTGGAAAATGTCTTCATATCTTCACCGATCATGACCCCTAGAAGCCAAAACCACCCTCCGTTCAAAAGTTTATTTATATATATATATATATAACAGGTATATATATATATATGTGTGTGTGTGAGTGTGTGTGTGTGTGTGTGTGTGTGTGCGTATATAACGGTCCATTTTTTCAGTTGCTATTAAAAAAATTATATAAAAAAAAGTAAACATAATTATTGATTTTGTTTGAGTGCAACATAAAACCCAATATATAGTAGGAAATATGTACACATATTTTCAATAGTGAAAAATCATTAGTTTGTGAGTTAACACTTAAAATTTTCAAAATTGGTCCATTGTACCCCGGTCTCCCCTATACTTTTTTCAGATTTGTGGCTCAAACGAAAATTTTCATCGCTCAAATGCACTAAAACGACACTCAATCGTATGGTGTATTCAGTTTTTCATTTACTAAAGGTCGGGGAGCTAACTTTACAGACCTTATTCCTTTATTTAGTATAAGGTATTAAGGAAATTCGCTGCCAAAAATTTTAATGCTCCAAATTCGTAAAACAAAATTGGTGCTAAAAGAAGAAAATCTCAAAAGATTTTCATCAGAATCATTTTATTTATTTATTTATTTATTTATTTATTTATTTATTTATTTTTTTTTTGTAAAGAAAAAGAAAAGAAAAGAAAATTAATAATTTTCAGTATCGAAACAAACACTATCGAAACAATCGATATCGAAAAAGTTTTTTTAAATAATTTTGAACTAGGAAATAAAAAATGCGCGTGCAAAATGAAATAAAAATAAGTAAAAAATTGAATTTATGCCAGCACAAGCGATTGTTATGCCAGCACAAGCGATGACACTTTTTTTTTTTTTTTTTTTTATGAAATTGACTAATGTTTAGACAAAGGATTTTTAAAAATTGAAATTGGATTTTATTATTATTATTATTATTGTTGTGTGTGTGTGTGTGTGTTAACTAGTATGCCATTATTCTATTGATTAAATACATTAATTTGGTTTACTTTAACAAAGAAAATTATTTTTATAGCAGATTATTTTTTTAAAAAAAATTCAAGGGTGCTTTCTCACTGCTATCAGGATATCTCAATTACAATTTCATTCATCCTTATATTTTTTACATTAAAGGAAACAAAACATTTAAATTAAGAATCTGAACTTTAAGATTTAATTATTTTAATAATATAGAGTTTAATTAATAAATAAATTTGAAATATGAAATAACCATTAAAATTTTCGTGTTTTACACTCATAATTTTTTCTGTTGAACAGAACTTTTTCTTTTCTTTTTCTTCATGAAACCGACAAAAATACCATATGTTTGGATTTTCAAACTCTTTATCCAAACGATCAAATTCCCCGCGTTACAACTTTAGAAAATGATCATATTCGAAACACGCCCTATGCTTTCATTCTCTAGGATTCCAGAATTTATAAACAACTGACCGCAGACGTTTCGCTTCTTTATAGAACGATCCTCTCTCACACAAATCACTTCCTCTTTTAAAATAATCATGTGATAAGCACAAAATGAAGATAATGCTATTTTTAAAGTAGAAATGAAAGCAAATTTCGCTTTTTATTTAATTTTATATTATGCCTTTTTCTTTCTGTGTTGTATACATAATACTAGAAATGTCTTTTGTGGAAAAAATGTTTTGCAAGCAATTATTATTATTATTATTATTTTTTTTTTTTCGAATTATTATATCAGTCAGTGAATTATATGCTTTTAAATTGTGATTCCTTCTTTTTTATTAGAGTTATGAATGCATAGTCATACGTTTTTCACGATTCTATTGTTAATTCTTAAAATGAAATTATTTAAATTAATGCATTCTACTCTGAATTTTAACCAGTGGTGGTATAAGAAAGTCCTTGACAGGGGGCCCCGTTACCTCGATAAGGGGCATTATATGTAGAAACATTATTTTAGGCATATTTAGCACCATGCACCTTCCTGTCATTTTTTAATCCACTATGTCAAATATGCACTACTATTTTTTGTTTGCTCGATGGTTCTTTTTTCTTGCTTTTTTCTTTTTTGTGTCTCCGTACTATTTTTAATACCGATTAAGAAAGAGGGGGAAGGTGTGTCTGTTTGTGGCACTGAACTTCCAAAGAAATAGACCGACTTTAATGCAATGTTTCGCTATCATTATCAGAAACCTGATGTAATCGGGATGTTTCTTAGCTATGTTTAATAAAATTCTGTTTGATAGATTTTTTTTCTTTAATTAATTAAAATATAAATTTTCAAGCCACTTTGCATTTATATTTTAAAATTTGAGAGCTTGCAATTTTCCTATTTTGAAATTATTCCGGTAAAACGTGTGAGCTTGTAATCTTCCGAATTTAAATCACGTTAGATTATAAATCACGTGTTCTTTCTTTTTCTTTTTTTTTTTTTTTTTTTTTTTTTTCATTGAAGCATGAAAACACTTATTTTAAAAATTTTGAATTATAAACCGATTTTCGCAAAAAATAAAAATTGGTTATAAATAATGATATGAGTTCAAAGTAAAAATTTTTTAAATCATTTGAAAATTACTGAGCTTGAGATATTTTAATTAAATTAAACAGTTTTTTTTTTTTTTTTTTTTTTTTTTTTTTCCCAGGCTTTTGCTTTGATAGCTTAAATTTTGCAAATCGTCAATTTTCCAACTTCAGATTCATATTATATGATAAACCATGTTATATTATTATTACTATTATTACTATAAAGGAATGCATAAAAAAAAAAAATCACAATTTTTTTATTGATTTAGTGAAAAATTAAAAAGAATTATTATAATTTCACAGTAAAAAATTGCTAAATACAGTTGAAATCTATATTTTTTAAAGAAAAATAATATTTAACTAAATTCAACACCACTCCAGCGTTTAAATTTTATAAATTGTAAGCTAGAGTTCTTCCAGCTGAAAATTGTAGAATTTATAGAAAAATTGGCGATTTTGAAATTATACATAAATGCATATATATATAAAGCTAGCTTTTAACTTAATCGTGTCATTTTTTCAGTATACTGAGCTATTCCCTATCCCTGTAAAATAATACATATGTAATATGTATATTCAAAATATGATATGGGGAAGCCGGGTAATAAGAGATAGGGGTTATAAGAGACGCAGTCAAAAGACCCACCAAAATATATACTTAGACAGCATTAAAAATATGTAATATTAAGAATCATGTGTATTCTTTACTACAATACACTTATTGAAAAGTTTATAACATATTTTGAATTATTTTTATACGACGAAACAAAATCTTCACTTTGAACTTACCCTGAAAGTTCGTGACTTTTTCTAAATTTTTCTTTATTTTTTTTTGTAAGTAAGATGTTTAGGATTTATTAATGTGTAACCTTTTGACCAAGACTACGACTTTTGATGTACAATTTTTTAAAACCTTGAAAGCATTCTTTATTTACAATGTTCTAGGCATGTTTCTTATTACCCCATTTTTATTTTTTGTGGGGGTAATAAGAGACATGAGTCTTTTATTACCCCCACTGTTATTTCCTGTGTCTCCCCCAATTGTAGTTCCTGTTAATTCTGCCTGACTAGTTTACGAAGAGTTTACCTAGTGTTAGGCCCAGTCTAAGTTTACCAAGATAACATTCTTTTTTTTTTTTTTCACTTTAAATCAAAAAGCAGTTTCACTCATTAGGCTAGACCATATTTAGTTGATATGATTATGTAAATTTATGTTTAGAATGTGTATAAGTTAGTATTTAGTCATTAATACTTCGTTACATAATACATAAGTTCATTTATAATTACTAGAAAAGTATTTTATAACATTTCGTTCGCTTGTATACACTTCAAAGATACGTCTTTTTTGCCTATTTTCGACTACACTTTAGAAAATGGGTAAAATATTTTCTGCCCATTTTAGAAATTATATTGATGTTTTTGGTTAATCCCTTGGTTATGTTGATTCTGTAGAACTATCATTAAGTACAATATTATATTATTTAGGACCTAATATTAAAAGAAATGAATTTCACAAACACATTTATGACAGTTAATTTTCGAGCAAACATATTTTTTGAATGGATGTAAATAATAAAAATTTAAAACTATCGGCTGATTCAGAATTGTTTCCAGATATCTTTAATTATCTCACATGATTTTACATTGCTATATATGGACAGTTACAAGCCTGGTCTCTTATTACCCCGCGTGGGGTTATTAGAGACAAGGATTTAATGAAAATTTAAAAAAAGAATTTAACAAAAAAATTAAGTTCAAAAATCATCTAAAAAATCAACAGGAGTCCATTTAATGAAATTAATACGAGACATTTATTTCAAGTTATTTAGATTAATAGTATAGATTTTATTAATATTTTTTGTCTCTTATTACCCCTTTTGTCTCTTATTACCCCGGTTACCCCTAATCGTACATTTTAGAGCTTGAGTATAGTTCTGAAAAAAGAAATAGAGTCAAAGATATGCAACAGATATCAGGTAAAACTTCATTAGAGTACACATTTCTTATTCAAACATACATATCTTTATTACATTTCTATAAAATGTACAAATTTTACTTAGAATATTCTTATTTAAACGTGTACCTAAGCTTTAAATTTCTCATAGTCATAAAATATCAATTTTAATTTAATAATGTTATTTAATTTTCGTATTTTCTTGAATTGAATCTTTTTATAAGGTGTTCTTTTTCTCTCTCTCTCTCTCTTTCACTCTTTTTAAATCCTGAGGACGAATATTTTTGTCAGTATACCCATCTGTTGGCTTTGTGGTTAGCGCTTTAGCCTTCAGCTTGCTGTGTTTGAATTTTGTTACAGGCACGACGCACGAACGTTCACAGTAGTTTGGAATTCACTTTTAAGCCGCATTTTCTTGCCTAGTTAGCATTAGGGCGCATAAAATATCCGTAAAATTAAATACCAACCTAAAATTTTCTGTCAATGACAAAATTAATTTCATTATGCTAAAAGTATTCGTTGGATAATTTAAAAATTCTTCATTTTCTATTCTTCATTGCTATTATTTCATTACCCTATAAAATATATAATATTATATACTATATTAAATCACGGTATTTGACCGTATAATTTTACGAGAAAGGAATACTAGAAAGTTTTACTAGTTAAACGGTCAAATCTGGTAAATTGATATTGTGAAAGTATACTCTTAAAATACAGGCTCTTTTTTTTTTTTTTTTTTTTTTTTACTTTTTTATGGGGAAAAAGCCATTAATCTACGTAAACTGCCAAATCTACTATCAAACTATATTTTTACGGTCAAATTGCGTAAAATGTAAAGTGTTAGATTTCATTGACTTCATATTAGAGCCACTTCGTATTTCAAACTGAAAATATAATTTTGTAGTTTTATTGGTTTAGACAGTTTATCTATAGATTTATGCAAACAGCGATTGATATAAAAGATGTATTGCGCACAGAAGTCCCCGCGGACAAAACCCCCACCTATACCGTACAAAACCCCCACCGGACATAAGCCCCACCTATACCGGACAAAACCTCCAAATTCAGCGGACAAAAGTCCCATTTAGCGCTGACAAAAACCCTATGTATAAAAAATTATATTTTGGATAAAATTAACATTTCAAAATTATTAAACTGGCGATAAGATAAATTAAAAAATAAAATCTGTTACTTTTTTGACTAGAAACTCGTCATGATAGTTCATATTTTATTAAAGCTATTAATTGTTAATTGTTTTCATAACCGTACTAAAGTCGGCACGAGTTATTACTAATTTAGGAATAAGTTAATTCATTTTGGTTCATGTGGATTTCGGTGGCATTTAATTTTCTGTTATTTTTAATTTTACTATGTTAATAAATATATTGATGTTGTAGTGTTTTATGGCCGACTGACTATGCTAGGTTCCTAGGCCAATAATGGAATGTGCTCTGTGGGTGTCATTATAAAGGTCCTAGCCCAAATTTACTCAAGTTTCGGAGAAAACCACGGAAAACTCCGAGCAGATAAGTCGATTAAATCGACCTGGGATCGAGCCCGACACTTTCCATCTACCAACTTATATATATATATATATATATGTATATATATATAAACGTAAAAATGAAATTTGTCGTAGATTTTTACACATTAATTATTGGAGTAGAGGTTTGAAAGTGGTATCACTTGAAAGATATATTTAATGTAGCTTTGAGGAAAATAAATATTCTCCTATGATGTCATGAAAGTATTGAAAAATACTTCTATTTTTTTATGTTAGTTGTCATTTTATACACATAATCTTTTGTATTAAAAATTCCTATAGAAGAAAGTTCTTAAAATACTTCTGCATTTTTTCAGTTTGTAGTTGGTCTGCTAACTGCATTCATGACTAAATGGATAGTGGAAAATGTGAGTTTATAAATGTTCTATAAGTGTCTGCATTTCAAGGCTATTTTGTCCAGTATTTTTCTTTTTTTTTTTTTTTTTTTTTTTACAGAATCGGAAAACAGTAAAGAAAGAAAGAAAGAAAAAACTAATAATTTCATCTTTTACTATATTATACAGTAAGGACTAAACTGTCTTTCTTTGGATATTTAGTGTTAATTTTCTTTACAATGAAAATCATTTGCATTTATCACGTACAATAATTTTAATAAATAATAGTGTTAATAAATTATTTACACTTAATGAGTTTGTATACGAAAATGTGGAAGAAAGGTGTGTGGTGACCAGAACATACTAGTATGTTTAAGAAATAGAGGACTTTAAATATTTTACATTTTTTCTAATTTTTAAAGTATTACTGTGACATTATTTATAAACTGAATAATTTATAAAGTGATTACATGAAGAAATCAGACATATCACATGAAGCAATATGATTGAAATGTAGGTATCTGTTAATCTATAAGCTTGTAGACGTGAAGTGCAGGGTTCAATCACACGTTGTCCTTATGAACCTAACGGTTCGCAGTTTTCTGCGGTTTTCTCCGATCTCGCGTTAATATGTGCTTGAATCTCTTAAAAAAACATTTGCGGGAGGCATTGCATCCAGAAAGAAAGAAACTCTCCAAAAATATCAGAATCAAAGAAATCAGATATATCATCAAACATTAATTAATTTAAAATTCAAATTATCTGTTTTTTTTTTCTTTTTTAGAGAGCCGTGGGTGTAAAGTATTTTACATGTTTAATTATTTTTTAAAAATATTATAATGATGTTATCTATATCTTAAATAACTTATTAAATGATTACATACAGAAATCAGAT
This sequence comes from Salticus scenicus, assembly GCA_963930645.1. Lineage (NCBI taxonomy): Eukaryota > Metazoa > Arthropoda > Arachnida > Araneae > Salticidae > Salticus > Salticus scenicus. The sequence goes on from OZ005661.1 coordinate 206,464,353, forward strand.
ATATTATATGAAGATAAATGATTGAAATTTAAATATATGTTAATCTCTAAACTTGTAGACGTGAAGTGCCGTCAAAAAAAAAAAAATAAAATAAAATAAAATAAAATAAAATAAATAAATAAAAGATTGGGCAAACCTGGGCAAAACAGGGGCAAACGTTACCCACAAGCCGTTTTTTGAAATTCCAACTTGGGGGTGCCAACTTCACAGTTTTGAAATTACATTTTTCGGGATTTACAGCATTATAAATGGTGGGCAAAAAAAAATGAAAGGTTGGGCAAACCTGGGCAAAGCTTGGGCAAACGTTATACACAAACTGTTTTTTGAAATTCCAAATTGGGGGTGCCAACTTCACGGTTCTCAAATTACATTTTTTGGGATTTACAGCGTTGTAAAAGGTGGGCAAAAAAAGTTATTGGTTGGGCAAACCTGGGCAAAACTTGGGCAAACGTTACGCACAAACCACTTTTTGAAATTCCAACATGGGGGTGCCAACTTCACGCTTTCCAGAAAACTATTTTTGGGGTTTTTAGCGTTATAAATGGTGGGCAAAAAAAATCATTGGTTGGGCAAACCTGGGCAAAACTTGGACAAACGTTATACACAAACCGTTTTTTGAAATTACAACTTGGGGGTGCCAACTTCACGGTTCTCAAATTACATTTTTCGGGATTTACAGCGTTATAAATGGTGGGCAAAAAAAATGAAAGGTTGGGCAAACCTGGGCAAAACTTGGGCAAACCTATGGTACGATTTGTTTTTAGTTTTGCCGACATGGGGGTGCTGGTACGGAAATGAGGTCAAATGTTATTTTATTTTTTTTAGCGTTTTGTTGGGTGGGAAAAAAAAGTTAATGGTTGGGCAAACCTGGGCAAAACTTGGGCAAACCTATGGCATAATCTGTTTGAAGTATTTCCGTCATGGGGGTGCTAGTACGGAAATGAGGTCAAATGTTATTTTATTTTTTTTAGCGTTTTGGTGGGTGGGCAAAAAAAATTATTGGTTGGGCAAACCATGGCAAACCTTGGGCAAACGTTACGCACAAACCACTTTTTGAAATTCCAACATGGGCGTGCCAACTTCACGCATTCCAGAAAACTATTTTTGGGGTTTTTAGCGTTATAAATGGTGGGCAAAAAAAATCATTGGTTGGGCAAACCTGGGCAAAACTTGGGCAAACGTTATACCCAAACCGTTTTTTGAAATTCCAACTTGGGGGTGCCAACTTCACGGTTCTCAAATTACATTTTTCGGGATGTACAGTGTTATAAATGATGGGCAAAAAAAATGCAAGGTTGGGCAAACCTGGGCAAAACTTGGGCAAACCTATGGAATGATTTGTTTTTAGTTTTGCCGACATGGGGGTGCTGGTACGGAAATGAGGTCAAATGTTATTTTATTTTTTTTAGCGTTTTGTTGGGTGGGCAAAAAAAGTTTATGGTTGGGCAGACCTGGGCAAAACTTGGGCAAACCTATGGCATAATCTGTTTGAAGTATTTCCGTCATGGGGGTGCTAGTACGGAAATGAGGTCAAATGTTATTTCATTTTTTTTAGCGTTTTGGTGGGTGGGCAAAAAAAGTTATTGGTTGGGCAAACCTGGGCAAAACTTGGGCAAACGTTACACACAAACCACTTTTTGAAATTCCAACATGGGGGTGCCAACTTCACGCATTCCAGAAAATTATTTTTGGGGTTTTTAGCGTTATAAATGGTGGGCAAAAAAAATCATTGGTTGGGCAAACCTGGGCAAAACTTGGGCAAACCTTATGTACAAACCGTCTTTTGAAATTCCTACTTGGGGGTGCCAGCTTCACGGTTCTCAAATTACATTTTTCGGGATTGACAGCGTTATAAATGGTGGGCAAAAAAAATGAAAGGTTGGGCAAACCTGGGCAAAACTTGGGCAAACCTATGCTATGATTATTTTTTAGTTTTGCCGACATGGGGGTGCTGGTACGGAAATGAGGTCAAATGATATTTTATTTTTTTTAGCGTTTTGTTGGGTGGGCAAAAAAAGTTAATGGTTGGGCAAACCTGGGCAAAACTTGGGCAAACGTTCTACACAAACCGTTTTTTAAAATTCCAAATTGGGGGTGCCAACTTCACAGTTCTCAAATTACATATTTCGGGATTTACAGTGTTATAAAGGGTGGGCAAAAAAATGAAAGGTTGGGCAAACGTGGGCAAAACTTGGGCAAACGTTATACACAAACCGTTTTTCGAAATTCCAACTTGGAGGTGCCAACTTCACAGTTCTCAAATTACATTTTTCGGGATTTACAGCGTTATAAATGGGGGGCAAATAAAATGAAAGGTTGGGCAAACCTGGGCAAAACTTGGGCAAACCTATGGTATAATTTGTTTTTTGTTTTGCCGACATGGGGGTGCTGGTACGGAAATGAGGTCAAATGTTATTTTTTTTTTTTTAGCGTTTTGTTGGGTGAGCAAAAAAAGTTAATGGTTGGGCAAACCTGGGCAAAACTTGGGCAAACCTATGACATAATCTGTTTGAAGCATTTCCGACATGGGGGTGCTAGTACGGAAATGAGATCAAATGTTATTTTATTTTTTTTTAGCGTTTTGGTGGGTGGGCAAAAAAAGTTATTGGTTGGGCAAACCTGGGCAAAACTTGGGCAAACGTTATACACAAACCGTTTTTCGAAATTCCAACTTGGGGGTGCCAACTTCACGGTTCTCAAATTTCATTTTTCGGGATTTACAGCGTTATAAATGGTGGGCAAAAAAAATGAAAGGTTGGGCAAACCTGGGCAAAACTTGGGCAAACGTTACACGCAAACCGTTTTTTGAAATTCCAACTTGGGGGTGCCAACTTCACGGTTCTCAAATTACATTTTTCGGGATTTACAGCGCTATAAATGGTGGGCAAATAAAATGAAAGGTTGGGCAAACCTGGGCAAAACTTGGGCAAACCTATGGTATAATTTGTTTTTTGTTTTGCCAACATGGGGGTGCTGGTACGGAAATGAGGTCAAATGTTATTTTATTTTTTTTAGCGTTTTGTTGGGTGGGCAAAAAATGTTAATGGTTGGGCAAACCTGGGCAAAACTTGGGCAAACCTATGGCATAATCTGTTTGAAGGATTTCCGACATGGGGCTGCTAGTACGGAAATGAGGTCAAATGTTATTTTATTTTTTTTTAGCGTTTTGGTGGGTGGGCAAAAAAAGTTATTGGTTGGGCAAACCTGGGCCAAACTTCGGGCAAACGTTATACACAAACCGTTTTTCGAAATTCCATCTTGGGGGTGCCAACTTCACGGTTCTCAAATTACATTTTTCGGAATTTACAGCGTTTTAAATGGTGGGCAAATAAAATGAAACGTTGGGCAAACCTGGGCAAAACTTGGGCAAACCTATGGTATCATTTGTTTTTAGTTTTTCCGACATGGGGGTGCTCATGCGGAAATGAGGTCAAATTTTATTTTTTTGATTTTTGGAATTTTGGTGGGTGGGCAAAACAAAATATTGGTTGGGCAAACCTGGGCAAAACTTGGGCAAACGTTACATATAAACCGATTTTTCAAATTGCGAGGTGGGGGTGCCAACTTCACACAGGTTTGTTTGTGCCTTCCCAACACGCACTGTAAAGGGATTTTACAATTTTTTTCCTCCCCCACTGTAAGATCGGGAGGGGGATGGGAGGCAAAAATATGCTTATAAGAGTAACTCTGCTCTAAATTATCTCAGGATAACGATTTTTTGACATGTCTATTAGTTATGCGCACTGAAGACACATACTACAAAGAGATTTTGTGAAATTCCGTCGTATCCCTCTTTGGGGGGGAGGGGGCAAAAAACATGTTTCCAAGCATAACTTTGCTTCAAATTATTTCAGTAAGATTAATTTTTACGTGTGGGTTGTTTATGCTTTCCCAACTCGCGTTATAAAAGAATTTTACGAAATTTCTCCTCTCTGCCCTTTAAGGGGGGGGGGGGCTAAAAAACACTTTTAAAAGTAACTTTGTTCCAAATTATCTCAGAATAGCAATTTTTTGATATGTCGATTGGTTATACGTGTTGAAGACACAACCTGCAAACGGATTTTGTAAAATTCCACTTTATCCCCTTTGGGGGTGGGGGGGGGAAATAATGTTTCCAATCGTAACTCTGCTCAGGACTATCTTGGGCGACAACACGCACTATAAAAGAATTTTGTGAAATTTACCCTTTCCCTCTTTTAAGGGCGAGGAGTGGCTGGCAAAAACACGATTTAAAGAGCAACTCTGATTCAAATTACATAGATAGCAAGTCTGCTGTTTTTGGCGGTAGACTTCAAACTGGAAAATTTTTATAGTTCATTTCGGTAATGCTAATCGTCGAAAATATATGTAACATACTTCATTTAAAAATACTGGTGACAATTCTGATTTAAAAATTTAAAAACTTGACAGCTATGAAATTATCTCAGGAAAGCGATTTTTTGATATGTCGATTGGTTATACGTACTCAACACACGCAAACTACAAAGGGATTATTTAATATTCCGTGCTACCCGCCCCCTTGATGGTTGAGGGAGGTGTAGAAACATGTTTCCATGCGTAACTCTCGTCCAAATTATCTCAGAATCGCAGTTTTTGATGTGTGAACTGCTTATGCGTATTCAACACACATTACACTGTAAAAAATAGTTTCTTAAAAATGAGCTAAATTGTCTTAAAATAGCTCCGAAACAATATATACTGAAATCTGAAAACCCATGTACTCATTTTTGAGTATACTAACATGCTCAAAAATGGGGTTGACCAATAAGAATCACAATATCCCCATGTTTGACATGTCAATTTACTCAAAAATAAGTAGATTGGTTTTTTAATTTAAGTACATATTTTTTCGGAGCTATTTTGAGACAATTTAGCTCATTTTTAAGAAACCCTATTTAACAGTGTACAAAGTGATTTTGTAAAATTCCATCCTACCACCCTTAGGGGGCGGGGGAACATGTATTCATGCGTAACTACAGTAAATTATCCTAGGAAGGAGATTTTCGATGTGTGTGTCAGTTATATGTGTCTAACTCATAATATAAAGATATTTTGCGAAATTGCCTCCTCCTTCTTTCCTTTAAGAGCGGGGCGGAGGGGGGGTTATAAAACACATTTTAAAACATAACACTGCTTAAGATAATATCAGGATCCCGATTTTTTAATCTGTCGGTTAGGTATGTGCGTGCAACATGCCCTGTAACTGGATTTTGTGAATTGTGGCGAGTAGGAAGACCACTACAGAAGGAAGCGAGAACTTTGATTTTGACTGATTTCAATGATTTATTATTATTATTATTAATGGTATGATATTTTGAGAATTCATTTCAATATAATGACCAGCGAAGCTGGCAAAGCCTGCTTGTTCTTCAATATTTGCAGCTTATTATGCTGATAAATACAATCAGCGAATTAAAATGTAAAGTTAATTCCTCTTCAAACAAAATTCCCTGGACTAAATTACTTGATGAAGTTTTAAATCAATATAACTTAACGCCTCATTCTCTAACTCACTTTCCACCTGGTTATTTATTATTAGGAGAATTACCATATGATCCATTATTAGTAAATAATACTTACTATCCGATGAATCCATAAAAATAGCAAAAGAGAAAACAGTACAATAACGTACTAAAAACAAAGTCCGATATGATGCTCGATTTCTCTCTGTTAAATTTAAGATTAATGATGAAGTGAAGATTTATGAAGAATTCCAATATCCAAATACACGTAAATTAAGTTCACCTTATTGAGGTTCACCCTTACAAAATTTTAAGACAAGTCTATGCAGTTGATTTTGAAATTGACAAACCCAGTCCCCATTTTAAGAGAATTCAGAAATTATCCATTCATCTAACAAGGGAGAGTCACTAACTGTTCAAAAGGTATTTATACATGTCATATATCCTCTTAAAGATATATCTGAGCTGATGACGAAAATATCCATCTTATCGGCAAATGCGTGAGTTATTGGGAACTAAATGTTGTAAATTACAGATTCCGCAGAAATGTATTTTGAAGAGTTTCTATCATTATAATCAGCTTTGAAATAAATTATTATTCTGAATACGACTGTATATATTGTGAGTAAAGTATTTTATTGTTTATTAGTTATTGTTTATTAGTTATTTTTAGTAACATTAAATTTTTAAATACTGAATTATATATGAAAAATATTTAAATGAAAAACGCAACAAATGTTAAAAGAAGCACTTGTAATTTTTATAGCAAGGAATAAACTTATTACTTTATATTACATATATATATATATATATCATTATAATTGTTATATTGTATGTGGTAATATAATTATTAATTAAAAAATAATTTTCTACTTACTTTTTTTCCGTTGCTATGGTAATGCATTAAATTTTTTAAATAATTTTCTTTCTGGTAGTGCATGATAAAACTTATCGTTTGCATATCAAAAGTAATGCATTACAGGATGAAAAGAGAGATTTCTTCTCTTTTCAACTAAGAAACCAAAGGAAATATGATATCCTCTAAAAATATACTTGCGCATCTTAAACAACATTCAAATAAATTAGATTTATTATCACATTTTCAACTATCAAGGAGAGAAAATGAAGTCTGTGAACGTTTATTAACTATCAATAATAGTTTAAGTGCAAAAGAAAATTGTAATTTTAATGAAGAAGAAGAATTATACGAATACCATTGCAATTATGAACTTGAAAATACTACGAATTTTGCTGTTCCCCCATGTAATGTGAATAGCCACAATACCGATTAGGTCGACGTACAAGATAATCTTTCTGACTGCGAATATTTCACGTATGACTACATGTGCAAAGTATTGTATTTTGTTGACAATCATCCCAGATGGAAATTCTGCTCTATTCAAAACCGATTCAAAAGAACTAGCCATCAAACTTACATTTCAAGATTTAGAAAATATCGCGAGAATATTGGCAGTTTGAATAAAATTCGCTACCTTTAAACGAGAGCATGATTTTGATCCAATTGAATTGGATGGTACAGTTTTCCACGTAGAGCTGACGGACTTAATTGAAGGTAAAGATATCAGAAAAACTGAAGGTGTTTTTGAAATGGAACATGTACCGGACAGCCAGATCCTTAACACAGATCAACGATATCGTCATCTGACTAGTCGTACTTTGTCATTTTCTTGTGAAAGAAATGCATTGTCTAATACACCAAGCGATAATGCAGTAACACATTCCTATACAATCCAACCTATGATTTCAATGGAAGGTAAACTGCTTTCACCTCTATATATTATATTAAAAGAAGCAATTGTTGATTCATTTGGACATGTAATGAGGCAACAAATATACGCCATAATGCAAGAATGTAAAAACGTTTATGTCACTTGTTCAAAATCTGGCAAATTGAAAAATCCCACTTTAGTAAATGGCCTGAAAATTGTTTATATCCAAATATTGAAGCTCGTTCAGTTTTGTTATTAGATTCGTTGGGTGGTCAAACAGATTCTTATCATTTTGATTTGCCTGGTAAAAAAGTTACACCACATGTTTTTCCAAAGTGTTCAACTGGTTATATGCAGCCATTAGATTTAAATTGTTTCCATCAATGGAAGAATTCTTTTTAAAGTGTCACCGAAAGAGTTTTTCTGACTAATTCATCAATCGATATTCTACAACGTAAAACAATAATCAAGACTCATAGTCTGATTTTAAACCAATTTCAAGCTGATTGCTTCAATGATTTCTTTCCGTATGCCTTGTACAAAGGGGCATTTCCTGTTGAAAAACCAACACCGTTTCCTATTTTAAGAGAACTGCTGTTTGAATTTCCAAATGAATCTTGTTCCTCACCAACTTGTCACGATCCCAGGTAACACATAACGTTGTTATAGCGTTGCAAATAAGTCTGAACAGTGAAAAATTGGTTACGTTATTTTATGTCCGTTGAAAAATAGGTTTTATTTCGCAATATTCTCACTGAACAATTTCGAATATTTATTCAGTAATAAAGAAAACCTATAACAAACGTTGTTTTATGGTTGTACTTTTTCTGTTATTTTTTCGACGTTTTAAAATAGGTGTTTTATTAGTTTTTGTTTTCCTTTTTGATTCTAATAAAAAATATGTTTTTTCAACGAATTAATACGTACTTTTTATAAGTCATTATTTCTGTCAAATGACGTTGAATCTCTTCAACTTGATATCGATACACGATTGTGAATTGGCGGGATGTGCGTGTTACAATTTTCTTTAGAGTTTTAGAAGAAGGTGTGCTGCGACAGATCTTGTAACATGATAAAGCTTTCAGAAAATTATATTAACAAGTATAGTAGATGTTCTTTGGCTTTCGGAAACCTTAACTAACGAAGGCGTTCATATTGTACGCTTTCTCCCGTTCTACACGCGAAATCGCCAAGTATATTGTAGTAAACCTTAAAAGCGTTTTACGATACGACGCGTGCCATTTTGAAAGTGAATGTGATGTGAATGAAGATGAAGTTATCGCTTTCCTGTTAAAATGGTACGAAAGTTTTCTGTGAAACAATAATTAATTAAACGCAACTTAAAACTTTTTCATCGAAAGTGTAGTGAAAGGTAAATGACATTTTACGTAATTTCCAAAAAAACTTGCTAGCTGGTAATTTCCTTAAAAGCTCAAAGTTATAATATTCTTTGGTTTTGGGTTTGTTTACCAGCTAGCATAATATTAAAAATTAATGAGTTCTCGTCTAATTGTGGATGCTGTACATTTATTTAAACAAGATTTTTCAAGGAATGAAGTGAGTGTTTCTTTTTCCCTTCTTTAAAAGAATGTACCAAAACTTTTTTAACATGTGAATTTTTTCTTTTTTAAATTATTAGCAATATTTTAGAAACGAAAATTCAATGGATATATAGAGCTAGCTATTTTTCTTGGATTTCAACGTTTATAAGACATAAGAAAAACCGTTGAAAACTGATATAAAAAGCACGACAGTATTGCGATTCTGAACAACCATTTTACAACTGTTTTTTTTTTAGGTTATAAAGAAAACGACAGTATTGCGATTTCGTACAACCATTTTACAACGGTTTTTTTTTTTTTACGTTGTAAAATGTATCAAAACAACCGTTGAAAGATGAGGAAATCAACGAGACATATTTTCAGATTATTAACGTTACGGAAAAACGATCATTCAACGGAATGCATTGCCGTTTGTTCAACGTTGAAAATACCATACTGTGCTACCTGGGATGTGTCATTTATTCGCTGTTCACATTGCAGAATAAATTTGTGTTTAGAATGTTTTATCACAAAATACCATTACAACTAAATATTATTTATTTATATGTAATTACAATTCTTAAATTTGTTATATGTAAACTAGTTTTCTCATTTTGTAATTGATTATATCAAATTATATGCATATGAATTTATAAATAATTAAAATAGATTCATTTTTACAATAACAAAAGTAAGAAATAAATCAAACATTTGAAATTTTCCTATTAAGAATAAATAAAGATGTTTCTTTCCTACATTATTCTTTTTAATATATTTTATATATACTTTTGTACTTAAAAATTTGGTGTTGCCAAAAAATAACTAATGAACAGTAAAATACTTTGCTAACAATATATACAGTCGTATTTAGAATAAAAATTTATTACAAAGCTGATTATAATGAGAGAAACTCTTCAAAATACATTACTGCGGAATCTGTAATTCACAGAGTTTCGAGGGTTAATGTACCCACAAAATATTTTTTTTTTTTTTTTGGCCTGCCAAACTTTATTTTTATACCAATGTAGTATTTTAAAACTAATAATTACTAATTAAGAGTAATTAAGTTAGTTTTGCATAATAAACTTGAAACAATTCTTAGAAGTACTGGTATTACTAGTGTTTATTAGGTATTATTGTATTAAGTATTATTATGGTGTTTGTTAAACATTTAATTTATAAAAGTATTCCTAGTGTTTGTATTTAAATAAAGGAATTTTTCTAGAAATTGTTTATAAATATGGTATGATATAATTGTTTTAAAAATATACCGCATTTTATTAAAAGATCTTTGCATTATTCAGAAAGAAAAATGCATGCACAATGAAAATGGTAGTATTCAGTATCTTACCTTTGTCTTGAAGTATTGAAAATTATTAACATTTTCTTTTTTAACTTGTATAGATTTTGCGGGAAAATGTAATTTAGTTATAGTGTTTTTTTTTCAAAGATTCACTGCAGTGTTATTATTGTTTCTATATTCACAAAATAGTCTGTGCATTTTTTTTTTTATCCGGACTAGTTAAACAAGAAAATACAGACTTTTGACAAAAATATAAAGACTTTTCGTATTTAGAGACAGTTTGACAACAATGGTACGTCCATTTACTATTTAAAGATATTTTCATAATAATGTAAACTTTTTTCATCTGAATGAACTTTTGAGAGCCTTTCTTCTATGCATGCTAGCTTGTGAGAAAGAAAAAAAATGTTTCTTTGTATTGATAAAAGCTCTTATAGCAGTACCACAGTATGTCATACTTTTTCTTATGTTTTTATACAACTGCTATTAACACTATTGTATGTATCAATCTAATCACGTTGAACATTCAAACCTACAAAAAGAACAATTAAACAAACAAATAAATAAATAAATAAAATGGAAAAATTTCAGCAAAGAAAGGAAATTGTCATAACTCTTCCTTGTAAATGATAACATAAAAATTTCCTGGAATATTGTCTACCGTTGGGGAAGCTCCCACAGACTTGCAGGCAAGCCTGGGGAAGCGTCGTCTTGGAAGGGAGATATGAAACGATAAAAGGAATTCAGATAGAAAGAATAAATAGATTTAAGATTTTAAATTATTACTTTAAATTAATATTAAGTGATATCTTAATATTAATATGTAAGAATAACTCTTAAATTTAAAAACATCTTCACCGGAATTTTATTAAAATATAAATAAAATTTAAAATATAAATAAAACTTAAAATAAATATAAAAATTAAACTTAATATATAAATCTAAACGTACCAAGTATCAAAAATAATTCTTCTACATTTCAAAAAAAAAAAAAAAAAAAAAAAAAAAAAAATGAAATATAATTCATAAGACAAAATAGTTTGTGGGTGTATAAAATAACTAGCAAGTATAAATAAATTCGCATTTATAAATTTCTAGGCGTAAAACTAACAAATGAAATAGCCTTTGAAAGTGACTATTTTAATCAGAATGAAAGAATGATTGAAATCATACTGTAATAATAAACTTCAATAAAAAGTTAGTAATATAGAAATATTAACCCTACAAATGAATATAATAAAAAGAGAACAAAAAATTAGCTGATGAATAATCTAATGAAATAAATATTAAAAAGATATGTATGCAAATTTAATTCTAACTAAGCAAATGTTTAATTTTGCAAAATAATTAAGATTTTAAATTAATATTAAGTGATAACTTAATATTAATATTTCAGAATAACTCTTAAATTTAAGAACATCTTAACGGGAATTCTATTCTAAGAGCTCATGTGAAATAAAATTGGTGTTTCATCAGAGCACGTGAATCACATTTGAGAACAAATTTTAGAATAAAAATTACGCAATCGTCAGTTTTAGCGGCAAAACAATACAAATTACTTAATTCCAGATATTCGGGTCGGCTAAGCTGGCCAATGATAAAGCGTAGGCGGGAACTAACTCAGCTAAATGCCCAATAGAAATCATAAGAGGATTTTAGGTTCGCGCCAGAAATAAGCTGTATTTAAGCGAGAGCTCGCAAAAACAGGCGCGTTTTCTTATGTTCGTCTTGCTTAACTACTTTACGTTAATCTTAGTCAAATTAACAGCTCAAGGAAAGGAAAACGGGTTGCGGCTCTAAAACACGATTGTGTCAAAGCTCCGCAGGGGCCGGATTCGGCCACTGAGGGTAGACGTCAACGTGCTTGTCCCTATTGACTTTAAATAACCTGTAGAATGGTCAAGTGCATCGAATAAATCACTGCATAAACTATATGGACTCGTTATTGAGTGTAAAGCCTAAATTCATCTTAGATACTGTGGGAAAGATAAATCCCACAGTATACAAATTTAAGAATAATAATTCATCCCAAATTTGGTTCTTAATTAAGTCTGAACAATAATTAATTCACTTATATTATTTAAAAGTTTGGTTCTTAGTTAATTGTAAATAATAATACAATCACTTATATTATTTAAAAGACTAGTTCTTAATTAATATTGAACAATAATACAATCACTCATATTATTCAGATGGTTGGTTCTTAATTAAATTTGAATAATAATTCCCCTGTCATATAAACCTCATACAATCACTTATAATATTTAAAAGGTTGGCTCTTAATTAAAAACCCTGATGGCCACTTAACACAGCCTGAGAAAATATATAATTTCAGATTCCGAGAAGACATGGGGGTTCAGTGGAAATCTCTACAAATAATTAAGGCCCTTGCCTCCTGTCCAATCAAGAACGGGCGTAAATAAACATAAATAAAAAGCCCTCCAATAATTTAAAAAAAAAAAAAGTACGCCCCCGCGAAACACAGAAAAAGAAAAAAAGAAACTGCGCGGATCAAGAAGAGAAGAGGGGAGCAGATATTCTGATGACAGCTCCTGGAGAAAGAAGGAAAAGATGCGTTAGCGCAGCAACCTCGTCCAGGGTCCAGTCCAGTGCAGGGACCCCTAACCACGGACTCACCCCCCGCTCCCATAGTCTGGCAGGAACTGGCATTCTCTTAATCCAAGATCTCAAGCGAAGCTTCGAGATATAAACCTCCAAAAAAAAAATCGAGAAAAAAACGACCATTTATGACCGGTTACACCGTATTCTCAGGTGAGATTGATAATATTGTTACTTTCTGAACACTATAGTGAGGAAAGTATTGTAATCATGTCAAAAATCCGAATTTGAGATTTTGATGTTTCTATACGTTTCGAGGTCCCCCGAGTCCCTTTTCACTATTTTTACGATGATTTACGTATGTGTGTATGTATATGTGTGTGTGTGTCTGTGAGTAAAAGCTACCGTCTAAACGCTTTGTTCGAATAAGCTGAAAGTTGGTACATATATTGTAAGTCACCATAGTACGAACACTATTGATTTTGGTGAATCTAGCACTTATAGTTTTTTTTTCAGGGACACCAGGAAAAATTCTTTATCATTATGGTCTATGGGGCCAAATTTTTAAAAGTGCGATAGCGTCTAAATGCTTTATTAATCTGAACAAAAAAATTGTACACATGTTGTAGGTCGCAGTTGCACCCCCACTAAAAATTATCTTGAGATAATCTTAAAAAAATTCGACTTTCTACAGAAATATAAAAAATATCTGAATAAATTTTGCAGATTTAGATTTATCACCAAAATAACCACAGATTTTTTTACGACGTTTTATAGGCATTATAAAGATTTTGTTTCATCATCAAAATAACTTCAGATTTTTTTTGAAGTTTTAACACGAACACTTTACTTATTTTAGTTTAAGCAAAAAGTTAAAATTAGATCTGAAAAATATTTGTAGAGCTTTTGTGGGCATTTTGAATCATAAACAGCTTTTCGTACGTACGTGTTTGTGCATGGTGTGTGGTGCGTGCGTGAATTATGATAATCCATTTATTTGCTTTTATTAAAATTTAAATAAATATAAAACAACGATCATATATTTTACTTGCTGCGATGGAATTCATTCAAGTTTAGAGAATTATAACTCAACTCGAAGATGTGACCAGGTAAAAATAAGAAATATTTGTTTACTAACAGCCTGCGTGCTGGCGTTAGCTAAAATGGCGATTAGCGTAGTTGCTCGTTTGGATTTTTTTTTTTTTTTTTTAATATTTTGTGTTTCCTGTGTATGCCAATTATGGTAATTTTCATTTATGACCAATATATATGTATATATAAAGGAAATCAATGCTTTTAAAAAATCATTTAAACGTCTAGAATAATCACACTTCAAAAATTTCAATAGCAGCTCTTACTGAAAAATTGCTTAGTTCAAAATCATTAATGTTGCTATATTTTAAAGAAAACAATTGGTAGTGTTTATGAAAAGTGTAAAAACTTATGGCAATGCATTTATTTATTTCGATCTTTATAAAAATCACCTTATTATGCGCGTATTTATACATGTAAGTGCACACACAACGGTAATGGCAGTAATTCGCTTGCATTTTGTTAAAAAATATTTTATATGTTATTTTAATACCGTATTTCAAACTTTGGATGTACCTATAAGAAATAATAAGCATTTTAAAAAATCAAACTGAAACGATACTTGGTTTACAGGCGTGTAAGTTTCTGGAAACTTCTGTAAATAAACTTTTAAATCTCTGCAATATCCGCCTTTCATACACAGACAATTCACGAACCCCCCCAAGCATGCAAAATACGCCTATTGTTACGAATTTGTTAATAATAGTCAGTGTTGCCAGATCTGGCGGATTTTTTATTCAATAATCATCTATCACTTCGAGATGTGATATTTGATATACATAATAGACTATCAATCTTCGAAGTGATTAGGCAAGCGTTACAATTAAAAATTATTCATGATTATTGAATAAAAAATCCACCAGATCTGGCAGCACTGGTAATAATAGTTGTTTTTGTGTAAATTCATTTAAAGAGGCTTAGTCATGTTACCAAATATTAATTTTCGATATTTTTAGTTTGTTTTTGCATTAAAAGTGGTCATTTCCCGTTAAAAACACGTTAAAAATCTTCACCAAAGCAGATAATTGCTTTGGCGCCAAATTTGGCTCCTTTTTTGCTCTTGTTTTTTTTTTTTTTTTTTTTTTTTTTTTTGCCGACTTTAGCGAGACTAAATTCTTGCTATCGATATTCCAATTATCCAAACTCTGACTTGAATATTCTACGAGTAAATGGAAAATTCTGGATTAATAGAAGAGTATATTATAAAACATTCGGATTTCGGCCTTCAGACAGATTTCACGCCAACTACCTTACTGGAAGATGCTCCTAACTGAGCCTTGTTGAATGCAGCCAATTGCTGTATGATAATACTCTGCTACTGTTTGTACTGTAAAATTGATGTTGCCAGCTGTTATTTAAAATTTAAGCTGTATTTTCTGGTGAAACTGAAGTTGATACTGTTATGTTAAGTTACAAATGAACTCTTGTAATTGACAAGCTACAACTGAACTCTGTCACTGTCTAAATTGTATTCCCCGACTTTAGTATGCAATAATTGTCGCGTTATGTAAAGTATTTTAAGACAAAACTATAGAACACTAATAGAACATTTACTTGGCGATTCATACAGGACCGGAGAAACATTTAGAACAAACTCAAAAACAAAACATCGAACACACAGTCGTAGTTGTAGTCATTACATGAGTAATCGCAATATTTGCGATAACGAGAGATTCAGTTAGTAAGTTGCAATCACACGACAATAATAATAGCGGTTATATTGCTTGTTTTGAAAATGCATTCTAATTATTTATTTGTATGTTAGCTTTTCGTTATTTAGCCCATTAATTAATGATAACCTTAATAGATACACGGTGTCCAGATCTGCAATCTTCTGAAATTTTCCGTAAAAAACTTTTTATGCCCCTGCAAGATTCGACTTTTATTAAGAAACAATTCATGAACCCCGAGTAGGCAACAATATTAAGTCAACATTAAAAAGATAAAAAATAATTTTCATTATGTACATTTGTGCAATTTATTTTATTTTATATTGTCATATAAATAATTATGATAAAATGAGATTGCAGTGGCACCTGTAGTAGGGGAAAGTACCCCAAAACGGGATAGCTTATTTATTCTTCGCTTTATTTCTTATTGTGTACAAGGTACATTCCAAAGCTAGACGTCATTTAAAAGTATACACCTTTTCAACTACTTAAAATACCTTTGTCACATTTGTTCAATAATATTTATGTGGAAAATACTGGTTTCACAAAGTCTTACACGATTCCGTTTTACCCTACCAAGGGTGGGTAAAAAGGGATAGGGATTTTCATGTTATTAGGTTTATGCTGATTTTACTTTTTATTTAGTTTTTAGAACAAAAATAGGCTACGTTTTTATAGGAAGAAACTTTTTAATTGTAAATTTGAAAAATTACATAACACAGAAATCGCATAAAAATGTGTCGTCTTCTCCTTCTGCTCTGGAACAGGCTTCGTGGGCCCATCCCCAGCGCGAGCATTGTATCCAGCCTTCTCCAGATTTCGATTCAAGATACAGAGCATTGCAGAAAATACACGCTTCATCTTTTTCAGCTTCATCTTCTGAAGACGACGTTCCAACCTTGGCTAACTGATGATTATTTTTTTTAGGTTTTCTTATGTTAGGTCCATTTTCTTCGATTTTTGCAAATGATGATTGTGGTTTTTTTTCAGGTTCAGAGTAACATTTTTAAACTTTATCTGCCTGTTTTGCATCTCCACTTAGTTTTCTTTTACGCCTCGTTTGTTTTCTCTTCGGAACATTCAATAGACTTGTTTTGGCAGCCCTTTTTTTCAGCTTTTGAGTTCTTTCTCGTTCTTTTTTTTCACGCTCTTCTTCTTCCAACTCAAGTTTATATGGGCTTTCTGTTATAATTGCTGTTTTCCCTCTTCTCCTATCGTGTTTATTTTGAGGTCTTGGTCCAATCACTCGTGGTGGAGGTAGAATTTCTTTGGGTGATATAGAAAATGGCAGTGAAGGACGATAGTATAGCCCAAGTCCTTGGTTTCCTGTTGAAGTGGACGGTTGGATAAGTCCTGCGTTTGTGCTAGTGTTATCGGTGCCCCCATCACTAGGTGATTCATTCAATACTATCGCTAGTGGTTGTGATGACTGCAAACTCTTAGATGCTCTGACTGAACTTGAAGATCCTTCGGATCTGGCCTCGTTTTGTTGCAGATTTAATGGTGTCAAAGCATTTAAGCGAGCTTTTTTCACTTTTCTCTCCAGTGTAGGTTTGGGGGCATTAAATTAACCCGTTAGTAGTCGCTATAGACAGCGCCACCTATTACAGATTGGGCACTTTTTATTTAACTCTCACCAATAATTTTAAGAAGTGATGTGATCGACGTTCCTTCGATTTTATTCGCGTTTTATGTATATGAAATGCTACTTCTAAAAATTTTTGGTGGCTATTAAATAAAAAAAATCTGGCAACACTGAAGGATGGGCGGCAAATCGACCAACTAGCGACTACTAACGGGTTAATGGGCAGCTTTCAGAAAACCCATCCTCCCTTCTAAAACTTCTCGAGCAGCCTCTTCCATGCTCTGCTCATCCCAGCTATTTCTAGATGAAGTTCGCTGATAATTGCGAGGCATCTTGTATTCTAAAACCAAAATAAATTATTAGCTTTTTAAAAATTGCCAAAGAAAATATGGTCAAAGTTTAGAAGTGATTAGCTTATGTTTTTATAATATTATATTGCGCACAACGTGAGGTTTTCTGGTTTATCTTTGTATAAGCCGCCCCCCTAAAAAAGATTTTAAAAAAATCTCAACTTTTTTTAATTTAAAACTTAAATTTTTGGTCAAAACATTTTTCTGACTTACAGTTTTAACCTATAACTAAATTTTGTACATAACTCAGGCCAATTATTTGTACCCCAAAAGTAAATTATTTTATTTTGAAAATATAATTATTTAAAATTAAAATTAATTGTTGTAATTGATTATACATATTTTAATTCATTACTTATTTCAATTAAAATAACTTAAACACATTGCCAAAACATTAATGGAAATGGTCGGGTAGAACGGGACACATCAAAATTGTATCCCGTTTTGGGCACCCCAAAAGTGTCCCGTTTTGCCCGACCGTGATGCTTTTGACAACATAAATGGTTGACCCCTGAACCGTCACTCACTAGCAATATTTAAATACATGAAATTGTTGTTGAAAGAGCTATGAACAAAACACAGTACTTACCGGAATTGTTCCGAAAGACGGAGAAGCACAAAGATAGTTGTTCTGCAGTCGAAAAAAGTACAAAGTAAGTAAAAATTTCACTTGAAAACTATGAAAAAATATTTCTTTGCGAAACACGTGGCTAGCGTTGAGAGATCAACTAAGAATGCTGTCATGGCGGTCGGGAATCAGTTTACCCTTTCTCCCGTGAGGTAGCACCACCAGTCAAGATCCGAGGCCCAATATCCCGTTTTGCCCGCCTATCCCGCTTTGGGGAACTCTCCCCTATTTATAAAAAATTTGCTCAACATTCAAAATTTTCCAAACATCAAATTTGAAAAGTGTTTATTTGAAAATAAACTGAAAATTCGTGAATAAAACTGAATTTTAAACCTTGAAAATACAGTTATGTACAGTATTTATTTCAAAATTGAATTTTGAAATTTATTTTTAAAGGAACGATTTCTCATTAAGAGCTAAAACTAAGTATTTGCAAACTACCGAATATTGGCGATGAAAACAATGTATTATTTTTTTAAATTCCCAAATTTTATGTTTAAAAATTTTGGAATGTTCAGCAAATTTTTGTAAATATATGGTAAAAATGTTTATATGCTAATAGGCTTACTTCATGTTGTTTTGCATTATTCAGATGAAATATGCAATAGAAAAGGGATTTTCATGGAAATATTAAAAAATACTTTGTTTTTATCGCCTATATTCGCTCTCTTCCAGAAATTGATTTGAACCATTAGTAAGAAATCTTTTAGTTAAAAATAGATTTTGTTACTCATTCTTGAAATAAGTAACATATAAAAGTTGTATAAACTATTAAAATTCAGTATTATTGATGCATTTTCAGTTTTTGTGAAA
This sequence comes from Salticus scenicus, assembly GCA_963930645.1. NCBI lineage: Eukaryota > Metazoa > Arthropoda > Arachnida > Araneae > Salticidae > Salticus > Salticus scenicus. Next base: position 206,483,086 of record OZ005661.1, read on the forward strand.
AAACGTAAACAGATATTTTAGGATATTTATGTTTTGCATAATTTTGAATGTTGAGCAAATTTCTTGCAGAAATATATTTACAATATTCATAATTAGGTTCAATTGAAGTATGAATCATGATTGTTTAACCTTATTAAGGTGAAATATGCAATAATATAGGTATTTCCTTGGAAATTTCTAAAATATAACACTTGGTTTTCATCGCCAATATTCGGTAGTTTGCAAATATTGAGTTTTAACCATTAGTAAGAAATATTTTGATAACGATGAATTCTAATGTTCAATTTTGAAATGAATAGAACATAACTGTATTTTGAAGGTTTAAAATTTAGTTTTATTCATGAATTTTCAGTATATTTTCAAAAAATGTAAACAAACACTTTCAAAATTTTATGTTTGTAAAAATTTGTAATGTTGAGCAAATTATTTGTTAACATATGGTAAAAATGTTCTTATAGGCATATTTGAAGTGTAATTCATGATTATTTTTCCTTATTCAGATGAAATATAGAATATTACAGAGATTTTCATAGAAATTTTTAAAAAATAACACTTTATTTTCATCTCCTATATTCGCTCCCTCCCAGAAATTAATTTAAGCCATTAGTAAGAAATATTTTAGTTAAAAATGGATCTTGTTATTCAGTTTTGAAATAAATAACTTGTACAAATTTTATAAACAATTGAAATTCAGTTTTATTGCTTAATTTTCAGTTTTTTTGTGAAAAAAAAAAAATTGAACACATATTTTACGATTTTTATGTTTTGCACAATTTTGAATGCTGAGCAAATTTCTTGTAAAAATATATTAAAAATATTCATAACTGGCTTAATTGAAGTATAAATCATGATTCTTTTGCCTCATTAAGATTACGTATGCAATAATACAGTAATTTTCATGGAAATTTTAAAAAATGACACTTCGTTTTCATCGCCAATATTGTCGAACCTCGTTAACATGAATCTCAAGGGTGGTAACAGTTCATGTTATCAGTAGTTAATACTATCAGTAACTCGAAAACTAATCTTTCTGTTGACAGGGATTGAGGAAACAGTTTACGTTAAAAGTAATTTACGTTAAGCGTGTTCACGTTAACGAGGTTCGACTGTATTCGGTAGCTTGCAAAAATGGATTTGAGCCATTAGTGAGAATGAGCTTAGTTAAAAATAGATTTTGTTACTCATTTTTGAATTTTTTAACATATAAAAGTTGTATAAACTATATAAATTCAGTATTGAGGAATTTTCAGTTTTTTTGAAAAAAAGTAAACAGATATTTTACGATATTTATGTTTTGCATAATTTTGAATGTTGAGCAAATTTCTTCCAAAAATATATTTACAATATTCATAATTAGGTTTAATTGAAGTATGAATCATGATTGTTGTACCTTATTAAGGTGAAATATACAGTAATATAGGTATTTCTTTGGAAATTTCTAAAATATAACACTTGGTTTTCATCGGCAACATTCAGTAGTATGCAAATATTGATTTTTAACCATCTGTAAGAAATATTTTTGAGAAAGATGAATTCTAATGTTCAAATTTGAAATGAATAGTACATAACTGTATTTTCAAGGTCTAAAATTTAGTTTTATTCATGAATTTTCAGTATATTTTCAAAAAATGTAAACAAACACTTTCAAAATTTTATGTTTGTAAAAATTTCTAATGTTGAGCAAATTAATTGTTAACATATGGTAAAAATGTTCATATAGGCATATGTGAAGCGTAATTCGAGATTATTTTGCTTTATTCAGATAAAATATCATGAAAAACGGCAGTTTTTCGAGTGACGCAAGCGGAAGGACAAACGGACAGAAAGCTGCGAACTCATATATACGGCTAGTTTGACATCAAAGAGATTGGTAAAAGCCGACACTTAATACAGTGTTGCCAGATTTGGGGACTTTTTTATTCGACATCCACCATTAAATTTTTATAGCAACAGTTGCCTAATCACATCGAAGATTAATCGTCTATTATGTATGCCAAATTTTACTTCTCAAAATTATTGGTGGTAGTTGAATAAAAAAGTCCACAAGTCTGGCAACACTGATTTAATATCTCAGCAAATAAGCCATATTTTGTTCTGATCTTTTCAAAATAGTCTTGTTTCTTCGGTCTTAATCTATCCTGAAAATTTTATATTTCTCCATGCAGTATGTTTTGAGATCTGAATCTCAATTTAAAGCCAAAAAGGGAAAATGTGGGGTGTAAGGATGTAATGGACTAAATTCATGAAAAAATATCTCTAAAACCGCACGAACGATTTTAATTTAATTAATATATGTTGTTAATAGGATCTTTCTGAATCTAGTAACGTTTTTGTTTTTTTCAGGAAAACTCTTGTGTTTTGTAAAAGTTGCTTTAAAAATAGAACTATATTACTCCGCAAAAATGCATGCTTTTATTCGGCGAAAATGTCGTAATTCGGTTCTTACTTTCAAGGCACGTTGGTTGGCTGATCAATGTGAATGCAGTCAATAAATTTTTTGTTATGAAGAAAATATTTTTAATTTTAAGATTCCCCATTTCGTCAAAAACGTATTTAGATAATATTTAAAATAAACGAAGCATTTTTTAATTATAAATATTCTATTTCATCGTTATTCATAATAAATTAAAACTTTATTAAAGCGAAAAAGTTTAAAGCACTCATGAACAAGAATTTATTCCATGGTCTTTGGCGCGCATGCGTACATCATCCGGATGCGTACATCCTGTAGACGCTAAGCTAATTGCTTGCACTGTATCTCTACGCGTCCGCGTTGTTTGTTTAATTTGTTGATAGGAAAAGTTATGTTACTTTTATGCTCGCAGTTTGGAAAGGGACTAAATCTTTTTTTTTTTTTTTTTGTTTGTTTGCATGATTTAGTGGTAAGTGTTTTATAATTTTATATTCTTAAAACCTGCTTATATTTTTAAACTTAACTTTACGTATATGTAATTGTAGGCTTCGTCTGATGGCCGAAAGTATTGTTGTATGTAAACAAACCAGTGTTTTCATATTTTGTAGTTGCGTTTTTCGCAAAATGCTGCTCAGTTTTCTGTAATATGATAATTAAACAAGTTTTCGAATTCATTATGTTTATTATTACTATTATTATGTTATTAGTAATATGTCACCTTTTAGCTTAGCAATTTTTGGAAAAATAAATTTAAATGTTTCGTATAGATCCTAACTAATCGAGATACTAAGAGATACTTCGATTAGAGTCAAAAATTTATTTATCGGAATAAAATAGCTGTATTATTCTTTTCAAAAAACAGAATCCGAAAAACTTTATTTTTGAATTTTACATCCTTGTAAAACGAAGCAACAAAAATCCAATACAAATAACATGGGAAGGGAGAAAGGGAGCTATCTGACTGATGTATAGCCTTAATTAGATACATCACAAGTCTAATGTAATGGGATAATTGGGGAATGTTGTATGCACTGTAAAATACATTACAACTGAATATTGTTAAATTTTAAATGAATTTCAATGTCTTAGTTGTGTATCACAATAATCATTTATAATGTTTTTGATGGATATAGTTAACGTATGAAAACTGCTTTATATCAACTGGGTTGCCACGCTACCATGAGAACCTGGACTATTTTATTTTACTTTTTAATAAATGGAATTATTTAGGGGGAAAAAAGTTTATTCTTGTAATTGATGCAGTATAGATTTTCATGCATTTTCTGATTCATGCGCCATGAATTAGGAGTATCCAGTGATGTTTTTTTTTTTTTGGTTTTAATATCGGGATATTGACCGCTGTAGTACTGATTTTGAAACAACTTCGATATACACCCACAACGATATTTGGTCAGAATGGCTAAATCTAAATCATAAAACATAAAATCACAAATCTAAAATAAACAACATATAGGCTGCCATATTATATTGCAAACTGTCCAGAACGACATCGTTATCCTTCAAAACGGCACCAAAGAAAATTCGTTGTGGGTGTATATCGAAGTTGTACCCAGATTTTTTATGCATTTTCTGATTCATGTGCTACGAATTAGGGGTATCCAGTGATATTGTTTTGGTTTAAATATCGGGATACTGATCGATGGAGCAGGAATTTTGAGATTCGTGCATGACGAATTAGCTGTATCCAGTGATTTTATTTATTTTTTTGTGATTGCTTCTGTACAGATTTTTTTCATGCATTTTCAGATTCATACGCCATGAATGAGTAGTATCCAGTGATATATTTTTGGTTTTAATATCCGGATAGTGACCGCTGTAGTACAGATTTTTATCCATTTTCTAATTCATGCAGTACGAATTAGGGTTATCCAGTTGGGATACTGGCTGCTGCAGTACAGATTTTTATGCATTTTCTGATTCATACGCTACAAATTACAGGTATCTAGTGATATTGTTTTAGTTTTAATATTGGGATACTGATCGCTGTAGCACGAATTTTCAGATTCGTGCATGACGAATTAGCTGCATCCAGTGGTTTTACTCTTTTTTTGTTTGTTTCGTGATTGCTTCTGTACAGATTTTCATTCATTTTCAGATTCATGCAAGGCTGTAATTTTGAAAATTTGGGGGAACTTTTCGTGTTATTTTATGTTATACATCATTTATAATGCTGAATTTTATGTGTTAAAGCTTGAAAGCTCTCTGAATTTTTTTTTTTTTTTTTTTGTGGTGGAATAGCTCAAATTTCTTTTATTGTTTTAAATGTTTTATTAATCTTTAAAATATGCTTAATTTATTTCAGTAAATTTCAAAAACAAGCACCAGAGTGAAACAATAATTTATTTTCTTAATATGTGTTTGTGATGTTTTGTAATGATTCAGAGTGTCGATTTGCAGTAATCGTCTCATTCAGTGAAATGTACATCAGCAACAGCGATGGGCGCCTTAAAGTAAAGCTATTCCAAAAATAAGCTAAATAAAACTTATCAAAAGCTTTCTTACTTAAATTTCTTTTTCTTCTTTTTTTCCCCCTATAGCAGTTAATTTTACAAATACACCTTAAAAATTAAACCCACTTTCAAGGCCTGCATTATTTATCAATAATAGATTGCTCACACTGTTTAGTGACAGTTTGTTTATAATTTCATTTCTTACCGAATTTATGTAACTGAAAAACTATTTTCACAATTTGTCCGAAATCACAATATTTTCGAAAAAAGTTCATCCTGAATTGACTCTTTTGTGAAAGATTTTTTTTTTTTTTTTTTTAATTATTATTATAGAATTTAATGTAATTCTTTAGTATAAATGCGTGATCTTGTTCTTTAATTATTGTATTTTGGATAACTGTCTAGCATTTTGCATAAAAGGCGACTGTAGTGGAAACACTGGTTTGTTTATATTTGACAATATTTTTGTTCTTCCTGACAGACGAAACATGTAACTACATTTTATGGAAAACTAATTGTAAGTTTTAAGAAAGTAAAACTATAAATATATATCTTACCGCTAAGTCATGGAAGGAGGTGGAAGTAGACATTGAGTAAATATAAACAACTCCTGCTGCCAGGGATCACTCTAGAGCGTTCAAGTGGTGCGAGCTGCCACAGGGTTGGCATAATATTTACTGTGTAATGGTGTAACGGGTTTTATCAGTTTTTACCGCCTTCATTTATTTCAAACACTTTAAGGATATATTTTAAAGTTTTTAGTTCTCAATTTCTCAATGTATTATTTAATATTTACTATGAAATTCCTATTTCTGCAATTTCTAAAAACATTAAAAATAAATAATAAATAAATAAAGCAATGTTATAAATAGTTGGCCAAATACCGAGTGATTGTAAGAAAGAATAATTAATACATATCTGAAGAATTTTGCACATCTTGAAATTAAAAAAGAGTCTTTTAAACACAAAATTTAGTTATTTGGCAAACAGCATATTTTCATGCAGAACTTTATTAGTGTATTATTATAGATATACATAATTAGATTCATTGCTATATTTGATACTTTCAGTGTGTAGTGGATTACTAAAACCATAACTGACAACTTTATTCTTAAAATCTTTCTCAGATGCGAGATTATTCTTAGTGAATATAAAAGTTCCTAAAACTTAATTTAAGATGCATGAAATTTACATATGAAATGAGAACATTAAAATAAATATTTTATAATTTCAAACATGATAAGCTTCATTAATCTTCAGTTGTAGAAATGTTTTTGGGTCATAATTGGCAAAACAATAGATTTGATTTTTAAAATATATATTAAATAACATTTTAGTGTATTTACTTTTATATACAATATATATATCTTAAAAGTGCCTTCACTTTATTTAATTGCCCCCCCCCCCTCCTCCCTTTCTGCTTTTACATTAATTTTGTTTGTTCTTAAAATACCAAATAAACACCCTTTATGCTCAGCAGTAGACTATATCTAAATAAGTGATAGTTTTTTAAACATTATTTATTCACCTTTGTATTTGGGTCATTCTCTGAAAGTGGGCTTTTTTTAAAAAAAAAATTAGCTCAAATGAAATTGCTCCAATTGTTTTTTTTAATTTTGTGCATATACACATTAATAAAAATAATAAAAATACATACACAGTTAATAAAAAATCTGATGTGAGCACCACATGACTTCCTTATACACTTTTAGAAATATACATAATGTTAAAAAACATTGACACTGGAACCGAAACAGTTGGCTAAAAATATTTAAAAAAAAAAAAAAAAAAAAAAAAAAAAATGAATTATCACCGTCTTCTGAGGTTTTTTGAAAGTTAGTTAAAAACCGATTGCAAGATTTGTACTGGTAACGCTGACGAAGGCAGCAGGGACCCGAAAAAATTGGCTAAAGGTATTAAAAAAAGGTATTTTCACCGTGTTTTGAACTATTCTGAAATTTCAAATGTCTAGCTAGTCGGGAAGTTAGTTAAATAAATTTTCTGTTGAACCATATAAACGCTGCCGAAGGCAGCAGGGACCTGAAACAGTTGGCTAAAAGTATTAAAACGATGCATATCCACCGTGTTCTGAACTATTCTGAAAGTTTCAAGTGTCTAGCTAGTCGGGAAGTTAGTTAAATAAATTTTCTGTTGAACCATTTAAACGCTGCCGCAGGCAGCAGTGACCCGAAACAATTGACTAAAAATATTTAAAAAATGCATTGTCACAGTGTTCTGATCTTTTCCGGAAGTTTTAAATGTCTAGCTACTCGGGAAGTTAGTTAAAAATCGATTCCAAGATTTGCACTGGTAATGCTGCCGAAGGCAGCAGAGACCCTACAAAGTTGGCTAAAAGTATTAAAAAAAATTATTTTCACCGTGTTCTGATCTAGTCTGTAAGTTTCAAATGTCTAGCTAGTCGGGGAAGTTAGTTAAATAAATTTTCTGTCGAATCATATAAGCGCTGCCGAAGGCAGCGGGACTTGAAATAGTTGACTAAAATTTTTAGAAAAATGTATTGTCACCGTGTTGTGAGCTGTCCTGAAAATTTCAAATATCTAACTAGTCGGGAAGTTAGTTAAAAATCGATTGCAAGATTTGTCTATACCGTTTTTTGATACATTATGGCCAAAACCTATGTATTTTTGTCATTATGAACCTAATTTTCCTAAATATCTCCAAAACGGAAAATCATACAAAGTCCAAAAAGGGAGGTGCACAACTAGATGTTATAACAAACCTATGTACCAATTCGCAACTTTCTACGTCCAACCGTTTTTGAGTTATGCGACATACACACACACACACATACAGACGTCACGAAAAATCGTGTAAATTCCCTTATATCTCTAAAACGAGAGCTCGTGTTAAGACGACACTTGCAGGTGTGTAACTAGACATCATGACAGTCACATGTATAAATTGGCAACATTCAGCGATCATTCGTTTTCGAGCAATTTGAAATACAAAATCCATTTCGCAAATCGGGATTACTATACTTCCTTATACTTTGTATAAGGAAGTAAAAATGAAATATCACCGTGTTCTGAGCTTTTCTGAAAGTTAGCTAAAAACCGATTGCAAGATTTGTACTGGTAACGCTGACGAAGGCAGCAGGGGCCCGAAAAAATTGGCTAGAAGGAAAAAAAAGGAATTTTACCATGTTCTGAACTATTGTGAAAGTTTCAAATGTCTACCTAGTCGGGAAGTTAGTTAAATAATTTTTTGTTGGACCATATAAACGCTGCCGATGGCAGCAGGGACCTGAAACAGTTGGCTAAAAGTATTTAAAAGATGCATATTCACCGCGTTTTGAACTATTCTGAATGTTTCAAATGTCTAGCTAGTCGGGAAGTTAGTTAAATAAATTTTCTGTTGAACCATGTAAACGCTGCCGAAGGCAGCAGTGACCCGAAACAATTGGCCAAAAATATTTTAAAAATGCATTGTCACCGTATTTTGAGCTTTTTCGGAAGTTTTTAACGTCTAGCTAGTCGGGAAGTTAGTTACAAATCGATTCCAAGATTTGAACAGGTAACGCTGCCGAAGGCAGCAGGGACCCTATACAGTTGGCTAAAAGTATTTAAAAAATGCATTTTCACCGTGTTCTGATCTAATCTGAAAGTTTCAAATGTCTAGCTAGTCGGGAAGATAGTTAAATAAATTTTCTTTTGAATCGCATAAACGCTGCTGAAGGCAGCAGGTATCGGAAACAGTTGGCTAAAAATATTAAAAAAATGCATTGTCAACGTGTTCTGAGCTTTTCTGAAAGTTTCAAATGTCTAGCTAATCGGAAAGTCAGTTAAATATCAAGATTTGTCTAAACCGTTTTTGAGTTATTACCGTTTTTTGATACATTATGGCCAAATTTTTGTCATTATGAACCTAATTTTCCTAAATATCTCCAAAACGGAAAATCATAGAAAGTCCAAAAAGGGAGGTGCACAACTAGATGTTATAACAAACCTATGTACCATTTCGCAACTTTCTACGTCCAACCGTTTTTGAGTTATGCGACATACACACACACAGACACACACACACACATACAGACGTCACGAAAAATCGTGTAAAATCCCTTACATCTCTAAAACGAGAGCTCGTGTTAAGATGACACTTGCAGGTGTGCAACTAGACATCATGAAAGTCACACGTATAAATTAGCAACATTCAGCGATCATTCGTTTTTGAGCAATGTGAAATATAAAATCCATTTCGCAAATCGTGATTACTATACTATAAATAAGTAAAAATAATATTAACCAAGCTGTATCTGATAATTTTTGAAATAGTAATTATTTTTATTAATTAGAAAAATGAGGGAATGATTGTGAGGGAATGACAAATTTCTTCTAGAAACTACTTTATAAAAATACAACATTAAGTTTAGCTATATTTTCAAACACTAAATATTTATTAAAACATATTTTTATTAATATAATAGCATAAAAAAAGCAAATTTGATTTCTTTTAGTTAACTTTATAATGAGTGAGGAAATGATGTATAATGAAAATACTGTATTTCAATCTAACGTATGAGAGCCATATGCTATACATTGTAAAATGTTTCCAACAGAACAAAAAATGTTTTCTTTACTTTGCTTCTATATAAATTAAGTTTGACTTATATAAAGTACGTGCTGCCATTATTGGAGTAAGTAGGGGTATAATTACAGTTTGATGAGGAATGATATCTATTACCAGGGACAACAATAATAAGTGTTCTAATTTTTTTCATTGCATAATATATAAATGTAGTATAATGGATAAATATTTATTAAAGTATGTTTAATAAATTTTCACTTCAAATAATCAAAATATAGATGCTTTAATACCATAGAAACCATTTTATTTACTTACATGTGGGAATGGGGACACAGTGAGGGAATGATATTTTGCATTTTAAAAAATATTTTAAAATTATATTTGAATTCCAATAACTGAAGAATAACAGTTTATATGCAAAACCAATTAATACTGATAGTTTGGACTGCTTTTTGTTTTTGTGCTTTTAAAAATATGCCCTCAAGACTACTGGGACATGAAATGACCACTTTTCAGAGAATTACTCATTTATAAACATTGATTTGTATTATATAAAATCGGACACTTGTTATATGAAAATAGAATCCGTAAGCTTCCTAAAATAGGTTTTTTCTCTTGGATTGTGGGTGCCTAGCAGAGAGGCTCTCTATTCTCACTCTGCTTAAAGAAATCACAGTGGGAGAAACGAAACTGCCTAGAGATTAAAACTTTTATGCGTTTTTCCTTTTTCAGGCTGGGACGATTGTCAGGCAACGCGCACACAGACTCGACACTCAAAGGAGAGGTTAAATATGAGGTTATAAGATGGCAAGATTTTGCCATATTTAAATCTATAAAATGAATGTTTTCTGTCACCTTATCATGTAAGAATTCTATCTATAACTTCACCAATTTTTTACTCGCCACAGTAAATATTAAACTCACCAATGGCGAGCGGAAATTTCGCGCCCTGTACTAATGATTTTGTTGGTTTCAACTACAAATTCAAACTTTTAACATTTTGAAACTGTATAATGCGATTGATCTACAATCCATGTTTATTTCAACATTGCTGTTAGAAAACATTACAAAATAAGTACAAAAGTCATTTTCAGAAAAGTCATACATATATTTGTATAGAAAATTGGGTTTGATTTGCATCAAATTATATTGGAACGGTTTAATTTTTTTTTTTTTTTTTTTTTTTTTTTTTTTAAAGGAGGAAAAGAAATAAAAAACCAAATGTAGTTGAATATGCAGATTTATTCATTTGTTATACATTTATTCATATTCATAAACAAACATATTGCAAAGATTTTTCAAAGATTAAAAATACTCATTTACTAAGATTTCATGTTACATTTTTTATTTTTATTATTCAATTTTCAAACTCTTTATTATTGCCCTTTTATGAAGAATTTTAGCATCATTTAGAGTACAAAATTTCTGTGAAAATAATTAATCTCTACCCCACTCCCTCACTCAAAAAAAAAGTAAAAAAGATAATTTTTCATGTACGGGGATGAGACACATTATATTATTTCTAAATTTTACTCTTGTCAGTGCTAACTTATTCTCCTTCGAAAAGATGATCTGATTAGCCACTTCGGGGGTTTTGCAGGTTTCGTTTGGTAGTTTCATCCCTGTTTATTAAATTTTTCACATTTAACAATTTTCATATTAAATGTAATTAAAAATATGAAATTACATGAAATATGAAATAATTTTAGCATCATTTAGAGTACAAAATTTCTGTGAAAATAATTAATCTCTACCCCACTCCCTCACTCAAAAAAAAAATGTAAAAAAGATAATTTTTCATGTACGGGGATGAGACACATTATATTATTTCTAAATTTTACTCTTGTCAGTGTTAACTTATTCTCCTTCGAAAAGATGATCTGATTAGACACTTCGGGGGTTTTGCAGGTTTCGTTTGGTAGTTTCATCCCTGTTTATTAAATTTTTCACATTTAACAATTTTCATATTAAATGTAATTAAAAATATTCTTAAATTATCGTCTTACTACAATGATTACAGTGTTGCATTGTTAAAGTTTTCAGAATTTTTTTAACATTTTATTTTTATTTATTTATATTTTACATTCCTTGACTCATAGTTTTTTTTTACATTGACAAACAACTGTTTTTTTATGCTTATGTATATATAAACTAGGGTGATCCTTAAAGTGCGGAATAAAGATTTTACACATGTTAACTAGGTAATCTGCACATTAGCAGCTTCTGTATCGTTAAAGTTCAAAAGTTTGTTTCTCTCATTTCCTTTCCCTACTCATTACCCCTCTCCCCCCACTTTTAGTTTGGTGTCACTGATTAATTTTATCTCTCAATAGCCGCCTTCAGCGACCAGCTGTTTCACGTGTCTTGAAAAATACGACCGTATGAAACTTTCGCTTGGTGGCGCCTGCGGTGCCATTTCTAAACCTATAACAGCTTTTTGACTTACAATGCAAATAGCTATTTTAAGTATAATAAATTCCTGCTAGGTACCCACTTCCCGTTTCAAATCTGAAACAGTCTGTTTGCTCACTGTGTTATTAATCTTTAGAAATTCTGACCATAGCAAAGTCCCGATCGGTGGTGCTGTGCAGATTAACGAGTGTCTAGTTGGAGATTCACAGATTACCTAGGTAATTTGAGAAATGAAACGGATCACTCTAGTTTCCCCTAGCACTTTAGCAGTAACATCCATAAGTGCTTTAGTTCACCCTAACACTTTAGCAGTAACATCCATAAAATCACAATCATCACTTTACGCCTAAATTTGGCAAGATTTAAAAAAACCAATTTTGTCAGTTTTTTTATTTACAAAATGCTCTTTTTTTTTTAAATATATATATATATATATTTATATCATATAAAAAAAATTCTTACTTTCTCAGTTTCAACATATATACTTAAAATAAAGAAAATCCAGCAAGTACAAAAATACATAAATGCTGTTTGCAGAAAAATTTCAAAAATAAAAAATAACATAAAAAAAAAACCTTATAGCTTTTACTTAGTTTGTATACAACCAAAAATTTGCCTTCATGATAATTTATGAAATACTGAATTAATTTGAACCAAATTTTTGCTTATGGAACCTGAAAAAAATATAAATAGTTTAAATGGATATTTTATGGTAGTTCTCATTTTGCTTGAAGATGAAATACATGGTATTTGACTTATTTTAAAAATCAGTTGACCAGCAGATAATTAAAAATTTTTTTCTACTGTTTGTTCTAAGTAAGTTTTTAATATTTCAATTCATGATAGTTCAGCATCATTAAGATGAAATATTTAATAATACAGGGATTTTCAAAGGAATTTAATAAAACAGCACTTTGTTTTCAACGCCAATATCCTACAGCTTGCAAAAGTTCATTTTTAGCCATTAGTGAGAAAACTTTCAGTTAAAAATAGATTTTGTTACTCATTTTTAAAATAAATAACACATAAAAATTTTATAAAGGACTGAAATTCAGTTTTATTGACAAAACTGATTTTTACAAAAAAATTGCTCAACATTTGAAAGTTTTCAAAACGTTAAAACTGCGAAGAATTTGTTTACTTTTTTTTTTCACAAAAAGCTGAAAATTCTTTAATAAAATGAATTTTAATCCTTCATAATACTGCTATGTTGTATTTATTACAAACAACAACAAATTAACTAAAAGATTTCTTAATATTGTGTAAAACCAATTTTTGGAAGCTACCAGATACATTAGAAAAAAAGTGTTTTTTGTGAAATTCTCAATGGCAGCTATGCGATAGAAAAAAAAAAGAATCAACCTACCCTTCCTATGAGATGGAAGGACTTGTTTTAATCTTTAGATCAGTTGATCATTAACCCCTAAAAAGTAATGATATCAGAACAAAAACCCTTAACGGGTTAAACTCAGTTTTTTTGTAAAAAAAAAAAAAAAAAAATTGAACATATATTTTACGATTTTTATGTTTTGCACAATTTTGAATGTTGAGCAAATTTCTTGTAAAAATATATTAAAAATATTCATAACTGGCTTAATTGAAGTATAAATCATGATTCTTTTGCCTCATTAAGATCACGTATGCAATAATACAGTAATTTTCATGGTAATTATAAAAAATGACACTTCGTTTTCATCGCCAATATTGTCAAACCTCGTTAACATGGATCTCAACGGTGGTAACAGATCTGTTCATGCTATCAGTTGTTACTACTGCTAAGTAACTCGAAAACTAATCTTCCTGTTGACAGGGATTGTGGAAACAGTTCACGTTAAAAGTAATTCACGTTAAGCGTGTTCGCGTTAACGAGGTTCGACTGTATTCGGTAGCTTGCAAAAATGGATTTGAGCCATTAGTGAGATTATAACTGAGAATTATTAAAGCTTTTTTTTTTTTTTTGTTTTTGTTTTTTTGTTTGTTTTTGCTTCTTTTTAAAGAAAGTAATAGATTAAAGCATAAAGTAAACAAAAATTGCATTTTGAGTATGATTTTGTTTTTGTTTTTTATGAAACAAATGTGAAAAAAAAAAAAAAAAAAAAAAAAAATTCCTTTTAGCGCTTCGCAAAAATTAGCAATTATTGGTAAGTTTTATTGTAAATATACAATAAAAAGTTTAAAATGTGTTCACTTTATGTGAATATAATGTTCTTTTTGTGCACTGAAATATAAGCATGCAGAATAAGGGACTTTCGATGGTAATTTTTAAGAAATTAGTTTTCGGATTTCGGGGTACGATGTCGATCTAACGAATAAACTCATATAAGCTCATATTCAAAAATTTATACATTTAAATTTTTTTTTTTTTTTTTTTTTTTTTTTGCTCCATTTTAAAGAAGATAATAGATGAAGCAAAAAGTAGTCACAGATTGCATTTTGAAAATGATTTTTTTGTTTTCAGTGAAACAAATGTGAAAAAAAAATTTCCTTTTAGCTAGCAATTATTGGTAAGTTTTATTGTAAATATACAATAAAAAGTTTAAAATGTGTTTACTTTAGGTGAATATAAAGTCCTTTTGTGCATTGAAGTATATGTATGCAGAATAAGGACTTTTGATGGAAATTTTTAAGAAATTAGTTTTCGGATTTCGCGGTACAATGCCGCCGGAACGTGAAAACTCATATAAGCTCATATTCCAAAATTTATATATTTAAAAGCTTTTTTTTTTTTTTTTTTGCTTTATTTTAAATAAGGTTATAGATAAAAGCATTGCATTTTGAATATGATTTTTTTTTTGTTTTTCGTGAAACAAATGTGAAAAAAAATTTCCTTTAACGCTTCGCAAAAATTAGCAATTATTGGTAAGTTTTATTGTAAATATACAGTAAAAGGTTTGAAAATGTTTCCATTTCAGATGAATTTCATATTCCTTTTGTGCATTGAAATATAAATAAGTTAAAAATGGTGCATTTTTATAAAAGTTTTTTAACAAATTAGGTTTCACATTTCAAGGTATGGTGTCGATCGTTTGCGTAAAACTGATATGAGCTCGTATTAAAAATTTATACGTTTAAAACTTTTTTTCCTCCACTTTAAAGAAAATAATAGATAGCATTATTAAATACGTATAAATTGGAGTTTGATTAGTATATATATATTTTTTTAATTAGCATTTTTTTTTTTTTTTTTGTAATTATACAGTAAACCACTTTCATGACGTGTTTTGTTTAAGGAAATTGCATGTTTCTTTTGTGCACATACATGTATAAATACGCATAATAAGATTATTTTTATAAAGATCGAAATAAATAAAAGCATTGCTATAAGTTTTTAAACAGACACACACACATACAAAATAGTCTGAATTTTGTAGAAAATATCTGATAGAAGCATTAAAAAAGGGATTAAAACTCTTTTAGAATGATGGATGTCAATTGTTTGTGATACTTTTTATTAATTACTTTCAAAAATTTCATGATTTTATTTTTATTACAAAGCTACTTTTTTGGTTGTTTAAGCATTTTTAATGTAGTTATATAACTAAATTTTTGCTAATAACTATTAATGTTTTTGAAAAATTCTTTCCCTTTTTGTTATGAGTGTAAATAAAATCAAATTTTGAATGTATAACTTATTTAACGGCTTTTTAAACGTTTTGATTAACTGATAACATTTAATTAACTTTACAATTTACTTTTTATCTTTTATTGTATAAACAGATCTGAATTATTCGTCTGTTATTTTTCATAATAAAAAATTTCAAAAAAAAAAAAAAAGAAAGAAAGAAAAATTTCATGACAGTTAAATTATATTTTATTCTGAATTATCAAGCACCGTTTTAAAAAAGCTTTTTAAACTAATATATAAATGGATAGAATGTTAAATAAAAAATTAAAAAATTAAAATTTTTATTTTATTATTTATTTATTTATATTTGTTGTAATTATTTACCATGTATGTGAAAAATTGCAGATTTTACTAAACCGTCTTAAAAATATCTTAAAAAATATAATATGCAGAATATCTTAAGGGCCCTCTTCACTCATCATTTCCTTTTCTAAAAGCCAATGTTATCCTATGGAAAACTTTCTTTGCACTTAAAACAATGACATAGTAATTGATTGAGACGCGGTTTTTTTTATTGGATTACTCTCATTTCGTAAACTGACGCAGCTTTTTTAGATTTTATGAAAGAATAACAGTTGTTTTTAAAAAAGCTGTTTTATTGCAATATTTGGGTTGATGCATTAAATGGCTTATAAAAAAATTCTTTCAATTTTTTAAAACAGAATTTAAAAAGCTGCGTCAATCTCAAAGAGTTTAATTCAATGCGGAGAAAAATCCTGTATTTTAATAAAATTTTAAATCAATTAAATTTGTAAAGAAAGTCCAAAAATTTTACAAATTTGTGCCGATTTTCCTCTTTGACACACCCTTTATCCGGCTCCACCTCTCAGACAGGTGTTTTTGCTTTTCGACGAACCAAATGTTTATATTTTTGTGGTGAAGAAACATCGTCGTGGTTTTTATTTCTTTACTACTTTTATTATTATAGATTTTTTTTTTCTTTTTGTATTACGGATGTGAGTCTGAGTAACATATAAATTTAGAAGACAATCGTTCAAAGAATTTGCGAAATATATGATCGCATTTCATTTTAAATATTTTTCTTTGCACATAATACTGTTTGCACAATAAATCTGATATTTTACTCATAAAGCAATGAGTGGCAATATACGAACATCTATTTTAGCGATTCGTAAAAAATATTTTATTGAATTAAACAGAATTTCAATAATAGAATTCAAAGTAAATAATCTGGTATGGCACACATACGACTTTCTCTTACATAAAATTAAAATTCTATTAAGATAGATTGCAGATTGACGAGTAAGATAACAAGTTCTATATATAGCTAGTGGATATGCAGATCAGGAACCTCACAGTCCTATTTGCATCACGCATTATTCAACAGATTATTGTTACTTGTTCCTTATTATATATAATATATATATATATATATTGATTCTATTGACTTTTTGTATAAACAGAAACATTTCTGAGGGGGGTTGCAGCCCCCCTCAACCCCCTCTGCTTTTCTCTTTCTTTAACTATCTCTGTATGTATGTATTCCTAATAACTGACTATCTTGTACTTGCACTAATTCCCTGTAATTCATAAGTACTTCTACCAAAATTCCTGCAAATTGATTACATAACATACTAGAATTATTTTGTGCAACCCTGTAAATTAAATACTGATTCTATGGCCACATTTTCCCACAAAAAAAATGTACTTTTAAAATTCTAATAAAATTTCATCATATTTCGTGGGGTGTAACCATGTTAAAATTCAATACCAGTGTTGAAATATGAACTATAGTGCGTAATAGAACGAAATTATTTTATGTAACTCGGAAAAGCAGCCACAGTAATTATATACACTAAAAAAATTAGAATACACCTATTTAATTAATTGTAATTCATGAATATTTCAATGTAATTTGAATCATTTGGATGAGTACAGGATGCCATCCGAATTCAATTGTGTGATCCCGCAAATAAATCATATAGTCCATACATATCCCTTTTATTAGAGTAAACATGTTTTTATATATCTTTATAATGTATATGTTAATTCCACTGTGTTGAATGCAGCATAAACGTTTTAAAATGCGCTTTTTTTTAAACTGTAATTTCACTTTGTTGAATGCAGAGTAACGACGTTAAAATTTGTTTAAACAAAATTCACCCCGTAGGCCTTAATGATACGAAAAACTTTGGAGTGTCCCTGTACATAGAACATGAAAAATATACACATAAAAATTATACAGCTATTTCTATACAGAGCTTGAAAGTGTCTACCAATTTGCAAGTTATTTGAAGAATTTTTGCAGCCGTTATTGCGGTACATGTACATTCTGTCCATAGGTCATAGTGATAAAGAAAAATTTGGTGTGTCCGCGTACACGAATTCCAGATTGAACAGACGCCAAATACAATACAGCTAATCCCATGTGGCTCGAAAACATGCGTACGAAATTGCAAATCAATTTGCGGTCGCTGCGACAGACACACAAACAAAATATACACACAGACGAAACCCAAAATCTTTTTGAGTTTCCACAGGGAAGCTTCCACTGACGTTTCGACAATAAACTGGTGGATCTGAAGATTAGGTGCCCCAATATCCTATTTGCATCACACATTATTGAACAGGTCATTTTTATTTATTTCTCACTATATAATATATGCGCATATATTGATTCGATTGACTTGCTACATAAACAGATACGTTCCTGAGGGGGGCTGCCGACCCCTCCGAAACTAATAAAGATAGAGCTACGAAACTTCAGATTTAAGACCGAACTGGTGTACAGATGGATTTTACAAATATTGGTGAAAATTGGAAAAATGGAAGTCCGTATCTCAAAAACGGCTCTAACGATTTTCTTCCAATTTGCTACATAAATACTCTATTAGATGTCTTTTCGAATGATATAGTTGGTTAGTTCAGGAAAATTTATAGGCTCCCTGTATAAATAGCTGAATTTCAGGTCTTGCAAGTGCGTTTTCTTTTTCTTTTCTTTTCTTTTTTTTTTTAACGTACCGATTTTTTTCAAACTCACCATATTAACTCCCTTTTAAATATCCTTTTGTATGTAATTCTTTTCCGATCAATAATTGAGTATGCCTAGTTTTGGTAAAAGTTTGTATCTCAAAAACGGCTCTAACGATTTTCTTGAAAATTGTTGCATAAATCCATTTTAGATATTCTACCTCGTATAATACGTGGTTATTACAGGAAAATTAACAGTCTTTTTTTTTTTCCTTATTTCTTAACTCGCTATGTAAACTCTGTTTCACGTCTATATATCAGTTTGTCAGGCATCTATTTCGTTAGGTCAATTTGTTGTCTTCTGTTTACATTTAAAAAAAAATTGTATATAATACGTGAAATAGTGGGTAATAAAAGTCGTGCTTCACACCAATTTTTTTTTTTTTTTTTTTTTTTTTTTTTGTCACAGATTTAAGGATGGATAATTTTTTTAAATGGTCAAAATATGTTCAGAACACTTGAAAATGTGTAAATATACTGAAAGCTAGAAGTTGAAATGTTTCATGAGCCCAATATTTTATTACATCTTGTAGTAAATAGGAGGATATTTCTACCAATCATAAAGGCTTCGAAAATTTTTACGAATCCAATACTTTTTACTTTCTTCTATATGTAATATAGAGAAAGTATTGGAATCGTGAAAATTTTTGACCTCCGTTTTCTGATGTATTTACACATTTTGGGATGTCCAGAACACGAATTGATAGTTTTTTGAAAATGTCTGTTTGTCTGTCTGTATCACACTGTATCTCACGACCCAATGAATGAAATTTAACCCTGACATGGAATGGTGCTGATTAGATTTGGGGATCAATCGCTCAACAGGTGTCGCTGTGATCGCATATAGTTAACTAGGAAAAACATTTTGTGCATGTGAGGGCATCGGTTCCCCCCCCCTGGGGGGGGGGGGTAAAGTTTCAAGATGGGTATCTTTCGAAAGGTGTCGTCAATACCTTTAAAAGAAATAGTTGAACAATAAATCTGTGATAATTTAAAACAAAGTTATCGATTTTTTTTTTTTTTTTGACGAAATTTAACGAAACTTGGTATTCAGTTCGTCCCCGACATAAACTGGGGCTGATTACATTTGGGGATCAATCGTTCAACAGGTGACGCTGTGATCGCATATAGTTAACTAGGAAAAACATTTTGTGCATGTGAGGGCATCGGTTCCCCCCCCTGGGGGGGGGGGGTAAAGTTTCAAGATGGGTATCTTTCGAAAGGTGTCGTCAATACCTTTAAAAGAAATAGTTGAACAATAAATCTGTGAAAATTTAAAACAAAGTTATCGATTTTTTTTTTTTTTTGACGAAATTTAACGAAACTTGGTATTCAGTTCGTCCCCGACATAAACTGGGGCTGATTACATTTGGGGATCAATCGTTCAACAGGTGACGCTGTGATCGCATTTTATGTAAACTTTTAACATGGCAGCATAGGACAAAATTTCGTATGAATGTGCATAATGAGAGTTATTTTGAACTTGTAATTGTAAAATTAATATGAATTATTGATAACAGTAGTAGTTAACAAGGAAAAAAAATTGTGCATGTGGGGATATCGGTTGCCCCCTGGGGGGGTAAAGTTTCAAGATGGGTATCTTTCGAAAGGTCTCGGAAATACCTTTAAAACGAATGGTTGAACTATAAATCTGTGATAATTTAAAACAAAGTTATCGATTTTTTTTTTACTTTTGACGAAAAAAAACTTTTTTTTTTTTTTTTTTTTTTTTACGAAATTTAACCAAACTTGTTATTTAGTTGGTCCCCGACATAAACTGGTGCTAATTACATTTGGGGATCAATCGCTCAACAGATGGTGCTGTGATCTCATTTTTTTTTCTAAATTTTTAACATTGCAGTATAGGACAAAATTTCGTATAAATGTACACAATGAGAGTTATTAGTTCCCCATCATACTATAAGTATGGGAAACTTAGGTAATCGTAAAAAATTTTGACCTCGGTTTTTTGACTTTTTTATACGTTTTCAGGTGTGAGGAATCCGAAAATGACAAAATTTGTATGGTGTCTGTCTGTAGGGTGTCTGTTAGTGTGTTAGTCCGTTAGTGTGTCAGTCCGTTAGCTTTTTAGTCTGTTAACACGATATCTGACGAACAAATGATGGCAGAGAGGTCAGATCAGTTTTAAAATATCAGTTTTGATGCCGGAATGAACATCAGTAACTATAAATATGCTACTTTGAAAATTTCGCAAGTTATTGGAAATTTACGATTTTCTTAACATGGCAGTATGGGACAAAATTTCACATAAACTTGAGTTATGAGAGATATTTTCATCGTAAAGATGTCAGACTACTTTTGAAATATTATTTAGAACACTGGCATGAATATCAATGACTATGAGTTTTCCAATATACAAATTTCGTAAGTTATTGGAAAATTACGAATATTTAACATGGCAGAATAGAGCAAAATTTCACAGAAACGTCAATCTTGAGGGATATTTTCATCGTAAAGATATCAAACTACTTTTTAAATATTATTTTTGATACTGGCATGAATATCATAGACTGATTTTTCCAATTAAAAAAATTCGTAAGTTATTAGGAATTTACGATTTACTTAACATGTCAGAATAAGGCAAAACTGAGTATAAACTTCCATTTTGAGGATCATAAATACATTAGATAACTTCAAAATTACATTTATTAAATTTGTTTGAATATGATTGAATACAAATATTCCAAAGGAAAATTTCGTAAATTATTCGTAATTTACGATTTTATCAACATAGCGAAATTGTAAATTTTTCATATAAATATGAATTTTGAGAATTATTGCATTGGAAATAGTAGCATGAAAACTAAACAATGAAATTGACCCTGATAATATAAATTAACAGATTAGAACAAGATAAATATATCGAAGTGAACGGTGGATAGCCTATTAGGCGGGGATTTCATTCTGTCACTGTATCAAGCTTTGGTCAAATTCATTTCTTTTAACATGATTATAATGCGTCTCGCACTAGAAATTTATGAGAATGGGGAACTGAGCAGAGTCCACCTATGCCAACTAGTTTTTTTTTTTTTTTTTTTTTCTAATGTTAATCATACTATATTTTATAGAAAACAATTTTTGTGCATAGGAATAATAAATGTCTATTTCAATACGATTTGTGCAAAATAAATGTATTGAAATATGGTTTAGGTGGCATACTCGTATGGCGTGCCAAAACTAAGTTTTTGGCTGAATACAATATTTCTATTACATACAATAGTCGAGTGATGGAAGTAAAAATTCATTACCAGATAGGATTTTTAAAATTCTGTAGAGCTCGCTTTTTAATGAGATTCAATTGTAGATATATATTTATGATTTTTTGAGATATATTAGATGATATAGCAATACAAAAAATAAATATATATGAATTTTTTCGATATAACTATAATAGCAGGGCTTCGGTGCTATTAGCTATATGTAAATGAATTTCTTTTTTTATGAATCACTTAAAAAATTATATATATATATATATATATATATATATATATATATACATACATACATATATATATCACTTTATAAAAAAGAAAAAGCGAAAAAAAAAAATTCATTGAAATCACCCCGAACTTCGTTTCGGGTAACCGCTAATAATGACATCGTTACTCCCACCCGCGTTGTATCGGATCCAAATTTACACTGCATTCAGAAACGTCTTTCCTGGACACTTGAATATGGATACTTATCGGTTTACAAGTTGAGTTGCTATTACAATTTTAAAAATGGCTTTATCTCAGCATCCATTGAACATTTTAGTTTTGGCACCATGTAATTCATAGCCCTTGCACTGTTTACTATATTACCATATAATTAATAATATAAAAAAGTAAAAAATTTTTAATGGAATTAAATAAATATATTTTAGTTAAACTCAAGTAATTTTTTCTGCTATATTACCAATATGAGTTAATTTAATAAACCAAGATTCAATAGTGCAACAGCCGTTGCTATGGGACGCAAGCGATTGAAATAAAAGAATAAATTTAATAATGGATAAAATCGAAATACATATTTTATATATATATATACATATGTCGCTAAAGTCACTCCTGCATCCAAAGTCGTGTCCAAATTACTCCTCTGCCAGGTTTTGTAACTCTGCGGTCAGTATTCTGAGCTACAAGCTGCAGAGAAACATACAGACCCTTCTCTATATTTCAGTAACATTATACATCTTAGTTATTTTTTTGGTTAAATTAATTATACCAAACTACAAGTTTAATTATAAAGAATATTTTCTTTCATTAAATTTCACTGTTACATAATTCGCCGATATAAAGTGCTGAAAGCCTGAAGCAGACTAAAAATAGCATAAAACACTTGGTCGTATCAGGCAACGCTATTAAATTTCACAATAAATAGATAAGAATAAATGAAGAAATTTATTTGTTGTCATTTGAAAATGGAAAAGAAAACATAAATAAAAAAAATAGGAGACACAAAAATAAAAAAAGAAAGACAGAATTAAAACAAAACAAAGCTTCAGGAAAACCGCAAATACGTAAGTAGCTGATTTTTGATTTATTCTTCCAAAAAGTCAACGATTCGTCAGTGAATCTGTCAATCTTCTCAATTAGTTAACACCAGCTGTCAAAACCACGTGGGACACTTTTTATCTGGTTTTAGCCGGCATCGGAATTTTTTTTAAGTGAAGAGGGCCGTTAAGTTGTTTGACCTACGTTTAAGCCTATATATTTTGAAAAAAATCTGAAGATTATATTCTGTAAATTTTCTTTAGAAATATGAAGAAAATCTGCAGAATATGTAGGCTTAAGAAGTGGGCCAAATAACTTAAGATATTCTGTAGATTTTTTTTAAAAGATTAATTTAAGATTATTTTTAGTGGGGACGAACTGTACAGATTTTGGTGAATTTAGCACTTACAGTTTTTGTTACAGGAGCACAGCGAAAAATTCTTTATCATTATGGACTATGGGGCCAAATTTTTAAAAGTGTGATAGCGTCTAAACGCCTTATTGATCTGAGCAAAACATTTTTACACATGTTATAGGTCACAGTTGCCCCAACTGCATAGATTTTGGTGAATTTAGCTCTTACAGTTTTTTACAGGGACACAAAGAAAAATGCTTTATCATTATGGCCTATGAGACCCAATTTTTAAAAGTGCGATAGCATCTAAACGCCTTATTCAGTTGAGCTGAAAATTTATATGAGTATTATAAATCACTGTGGCACTCACTACAAGCATTTTGGTGAATCTAGCATTTATAGGTTTTTACAGGGACACAACGGAAAATTCTTTATCATTATTATCTATGGACTCAAAGTTCAGTAGCGTTCAATAAAACATCGTGTAATATATGGAGAAAAATACTCAAACACTCTATTATGGTTTTCTCTCTTTTGTTTGGGTAAAAAACAGTTTTGTAGATAAAGAAAGAGGAGTTGTTAAACAATGTTCGGAAAGTCGAGTGGAGTCACTCCAGATTTCTCTTTCTAAGTGGAGATCCCCTTTTTTTAAAGAAAAGCAAATGAATTAAAAATAGAGCCTCCTAAACTTGTAATGGAATAAACACATTTAAGTCAGAATTTTCTTTGAACTTGGATTAGTAATATAATACCTTAAACAAATATAAAATTATGATAAGCAAGATATGTCATTAATTTCAGCTATTCTCTCTCTCCTTTTTTTTTTTTTTTTTTGTCTATGACTACTGGTTTGATAAATGCAGATAAGATAGAAAATATGACCTGATGTCTAGCTTAAATTTATTGCCCTCTGATATCGCTATTCATATATTTAATATTGTTCTTTATTACTTTTATTTTAAGTAAAATATAGGTCTCCGCATAATGACTGGAAGGGTGATTAAGTGTTATCGCGGAAAGCTGTAGATCACGCCTTGGGCATTAAATTTACTTAATAATTTCTAAATAACTGACTTAATGAAGTCCTACCTATTAATTATTCCATATAAAAAGGAACTAATTTCTAAACAAGAAAATCACTTCTTTTTTTTCCACCACATCCATAATTCCTATATGAAAAATTCTTTTATTAAAAATTAATTCCTTTTATGGAAACTTAAATAATATAGATACTATGCGACAGAACTAATAAGTATTACACATTATATATATATATATACATATATATATATATATATATATATGTATGTATATATATATTATATATATATATTTCCTCAACATTTTATTTAATAAACTAGCAGACTACGACCGCTTCGCTGGTCACTATATTTAACACGTTGAGCGCGATGCCGAAATTGCTGTCTTTTCCGTTCAGCCGGAGAAAGCGCTTTTGAAGGGTGATCCGCGACTTGACAAGGAAAATACAACCCCGTCGAATGTTGTAATGCCTTTATTCACAAATTGATTTCATAAAGACCATACGTTATGTACAGATAACTGGTACAGAGGTATCGATTTGGCGAATAACCTAACACACAAAAACACACATCTGATTGGTACACTTCGAACAAATCGTAAAGGAAACCTAAGTGAAGTAATAAATACTAAATTGAAACGCAGAGAAATTGTCGCCAGAAAATTAATCAGGGTATTACAGTGTTGAATTGGAAAGAGTGGAGAGGTGTTTTTGTCCTGTCTGCAAAACATTCAAGCGAAATTATAAAAGTAAAAACAAAAAGAAGATTTTGTCCCAAACCAAAAATTGTGGCTGAATATAATAAAGCAAAGACTTGTATTGACTTGCCAGACCAAATGACTACGTGTAGCAGTCCCTTGAGAAAAAACTCCCAAGTGGTATAAAAAATTGGTCTTCCATCTACTTCTAAATACTACTGTTATAAATTCCCTGTTCATGTCTCAAAATGTAACAGGAAAAAAAAAAAAAAAAAAAGCCAGTCATGGCATTTCGCAGAAAATTGACGGATGCACGTACACGGTGGTTAGAGGAGGAAATTCCAGTCTAAGGTGAAAGGAGAATTGTACATAAATTACACAAAAGGAAGGAGACGTACATAAAGCCCGAAGATATTGTTCAGGATGTTGTGATGACAATTTAAAACTATTTGGAAGTAAGGTAGCCAAAAATTTCACCCAAAAAGTGGTCACGTTTTGTAGTATGTGTAAATCCAAACTACGTTTTTGTTTAGAATGTTTTAATAAATTTCATTGAAACCACATATGACTACATTTAATTGAGATTATACTTATTTTTTAACTATAAAACTGTCGGTCCCCAGGGACCGGCACCGCGCTCAACGTGTTAAATGATTTTTCAAAAGAATTGAATCGCTGTTTATTTTTTATATCACATTATAAATAAAAATAAAATAAAAATAAATAAATTACCTACATTGAAATCGCCTTAAACCTTGCTTAGGTATCTGCTGCCTACGGCAGGTCTTTTTCCATGCGCACTGCATCGGGTCCCGCCCTAGCAACACACTTATCCACAGAAAATCCTGAGGAGGTCCATAGAGTTTACCTTTTATCCACAGGACATCCTGAGAATGCTTTTCGGAGAAGGTCTGTTGTTAGGGATCTAAGTGGTAGCCTAGGCTACCACTTAGAGGTGGGCGTTATTTCACGTTACATAATAAGTAATATTATTATTGCATTGTAGCCTATTAGCACTGTAATATATTACAAAAAATATCCTATTAAAAAAATAATGTTTTCAACTTTATCTCTGCACGCGAAATAGACAAGAAATTTCTGGCGATAAAACTGATATAATACACCATTATACAAGTAAAAAGCTTGAATTATTTCTTTTATATAATTACTTTTTTATTTTATTTTATTTTATTTTATTTACAAAATACAAAAACAATATTATGAACGCCGGCTAAAGACTCGCATCAAACTTCCCGCGCAGATGTACGAATCGATTCGTTACTTCACGTCTGAAAAAAATAGGTCTGAAATCTCAGTAAGGAATACAGACGATTTCATGCAATTGTTACTCAGTGATATTTTGAATCAGTAATATCTTTCTATGTTCATAAAATTATCGTTAAAAATACAATACAGCTGCAGCTGTATTTCTTTTAACGATAATTTTGCAATGATAATATTTTCTAGAATGTATTACGGAATATTCCTTGTGAAATATATTAATGAAATTAATTTTAATAAGCAAGATAACATCGTGCTCATATTAATTTAGAAATGATTTTATTTCGTGTTGATTATTTTTCATGGGATAATAAAATCGTTTGAATAAAATACTTTGATACCACGGTTTAACTAAATAGTGTTAATTTATGCAGCTAGCATGAGATAGGTAAGGGGTGATTATTATATGTTGATTACTTTTTCGTCATGAAGGTGGGGAGTGGCATTACACTTGCTAGGTTTGGATTCGCTTGCGTATTGGAAACAGATGTTTCGGAAGTTTAGTAATTGAAAGGAAGAAGTGTTTGTTTATATTTTAATTGCT
Source organism: Salticus scenicus (assembly GCA_963930645.1). Taxonomy (NCBI): domain Eukaryota; kingdom Metazoa; phylum Arthropoda; class Arachnida; order Araneae; family Salticidae; genus Salticus; species Salticus scenicus. The sequence continues at coordinate 206,509,956 of OZ005661.1, forward strand.
TATAGCAGGTGGAATTGAAAATGCGTAATGACATACAGCATTTATTGTGGTTTTATTAAGAATATTAAGAATAATTTGAGAAAAAAAATGAATATTTATTTATTTATTTATTTTTACTGTTTAGCTTTACTTCATTTTTTTTTGTTAATCTGATTTTTTCTTGAGACTGTTTTTTTTTTAGATTTAAAATGAGTAAAGGTGTTAAGAATAGTTAATTATGCTTTCATGTTAAAATTAAATCTCTGAGAAAATACATCATTTTATGCAATTTTTGTAAGAAAAAATCTATATTTTTTTAACAAGTGTTTCTAATTTTAGAAAACATATTCAAAGTGATTGTTTGCTAAGTATGAGTGAAAAACACTAATTTTCTTGTCAATCTGGAAAGTTCAAGTTCTCCGGAAAATCAAAAGAAACAGTCACTCGGTAATTTAAAATTTGGGATGCCTTAAAGATGTTTCTTAAAAATTTGCTATTATTATTTAATTGTTTCTTAATTACATATATGGCTTACAATAAGAGAATTCTTTTTTTTTTCTTCAGAAAACGGCTCTCGTGTACGTGTTTTTTGATATTATTTAAAATATTCTGTTTTCGTGTTTAAAGGAATTGGTTAAATGAACCTTAAGCTTACTCGATTGGGACAAACGTTTGTGTAAAATTTTGACTCTACCATTATTTCATATCAGCGTTTCTTTCTTTTTTTTTTTTTTTTTTTAATTGAAGAAATTCTAGTGTTAAATAAAGTGAATATTACTATTCGAAAGCATTGGGACTTAAAAACATGAACCGCATCCACTATGTAGGAAACATGTATATATTGTATATCTTCCAGAAAGGATTAGAAAGACATTAGCCATACGTAAACTAAAAAGTAATAGGTTATAAAAATAATATTTTGCAAAAAACTTTTACCAAAGGAAGTATGGAACGAAGTAACCTATTACTGAAAAGTAACTATTTATCCCATCTGTACTACCACTGCCTGTAGAAAGGTCTATTCCGGGTACTTTGGGTATTTATCGGTGAAAGGTAGATTTGGTATTATTTAGGAAGTACGATTTCAAAGAAGACTGTATATTAACATCTATTAAATATTTTGGTTTCATTATTCAGCAGCAAAATTTCATTATTCGCGTAAAAACACACACACACACACGAAAACAATGAACTAGAAAGCTTTTTCAGAAGCAGTTAAATTTAAAACTAATATTTGAATGGCTAATTTTCAAACTATTATGAGGAAATTATTTTCATATTTTAATTAATTAGAAATAAAAAATAATCAAGAATCTAACAAATATTAAAAAAATCTCGAATGTTGCTCTCAAATGCTTTTTAAAATAATTTGATTAGTTAAAATATTTCATCTCTTGCAAAAGTGAAACATCGATATTTTTCTTTAAAATTTACTTATTGATGACACGTTGATTTTTTTTTTTTTTTTATAGCCATATCTCTTCAAGAATAAATATTTATTTTAGGATTTTTAGGGCTCCAGTATTTATTATTATTATTATTTTAACTTAAATTTTTATTTTGTGCTTTTTAGTAACTAAAAGAAATCTTAAAAAAAAAAAAAAAAAAAAAAAAAAAAAACCTTCAAGAGTAAAAAAAAAAAAGTCTTCGGGAGTAAGGTATTATATGGGAACATCTCATCCAAGAGCGGTTACGAAAAATAGTTTTGCAGTAATACTGGAAGTGAAATGGCCAACTAAGGTACGTTTCCAGTCTGTCTGTTGATTTAAATTATGTGAAGCAAATCTCTATATCAGTAGCACTACCTAGACACGCGATATTATGCTCACCCTTACGAAACCACCACCTGACTTTCTTCTACATAATTTTACACAAAATTTATTCAATACAAACATTTTATTAAAGTATCATATTATTTTCCAATATACATGCAGACAATTTTTATCTGACAGAATTATATCACTAATTGACGAAAAAAAGTTTATTTATTTATTTATTTATTTATTTATTTATTATTATTATTATTTTTTTTTTTTTTTGCAATTATCAGAAGACATGCAATATATATATATATATATATATATATATATATTCTAAGTTTTTTTTTCGTTAAAGGTAAAAAAAATCGATAACTTTGCTTTAAATTGTCACAGATCTAGTTCAACCATTCGTTAGAAAGGTATTGACGAAATCTTTCGAAAGATACCCATATTGAAAATTTATTTCCCCCGGGCGGGTACTTCCTCCCAGGGGGGGGGGGATGCTCCCACATGCACAAAATTTTTCTCCTAGTTAACTACTACTATTATGAATAATTCCTATCAATTTTACAATTGCACGATTAAAATAACTCTCATTATGTACTTTAATACGAAGTTTTGACCTATACTGCCATGTTAAAAATTTAGAAAAAATGCTATTACAGCGTCACCTGCTGAGAGAATAATCCCCAAATCTAATCAACACCAGTGTATGTCAGGGTCCAACTGAATACCAAGTATGGTTAAATTTCGTTCATTTGTTCGTGAGATACAGCGTCCACAAAATTCGTGATACACACACACAGACAGACATTTTCTAAAAACTTCCAAATTGGGTTCAGGACATCCCAAAATGTGTAAATCCATCGAAAACCGGAGTTCGAAAGTTTCACGAATCCAATACATTCTCTATATTACATACAGAAGAAAGTAAAAAGCTAAGCATTTCCCAATGCAACTGTACAAATAAAATGTAGTGATGATGTCCTTCTTCCTGGAGAAGATTTCTTTACTTACGCTGAATCCACAACGTTTGCATTAAAAGGTAAATGAAAAATTCCTTTCTTTTATTCCACCAAAAATCTGTTTATTAGATTAAATATTTGGTACGCTATTTATTATATCCCAAAGAGGGTGATGCACAAATCAGTCTGTAATTTATTGGGATAGACTTTTTTTTTTAATAAAATTGAGAATCATTTAAATATGTGTTGATACAATGTTTGTTGATTTGAACAGATTAAATGAATGTAAATTTTAAAGTGGTAATTTAAAAGTAGAATCTAAATAAACCCATGTTTATTTGAATTATGAGTGATTATTTATATCTGTGAGTAGTAATATAAATTATTTAAAGTCTTTTTTACAGCATTTGAATTATTATTATTATTTAAACTAGATTGCGTGATTAAAATTTATGGCAGATGATAATATGTGTCTTAGAATAATGATAATAAATAAATAAATAAATAAATAAAAAGATGATACGAATCTAATTAAAACCTCAAATAGAGAGATCAAAATGCTGTATGTAATATATGAGAATTAAGATCAATCTCAGTTATGTGTTTGATGGACAGTAATTAAAATATTATATATGTTTTCTTGGTTCTGGTTATAGACAGCTTAGGAGGCATTTGGTCACTATTGAGATTTAATTCGCTTTAAAATTGAGTTTTAATAAACTTTAGAAGTGAGATCTAATTTTCTTTAAGTTTAATTCTTTTAAATTCTGTCTAGAGCTCATAGGTGTTTTTTTTTTTTTTTTTTTTTTTTTTTTTTTTAAGACAACAATTTTAATGTGATGTGACCAACTGGCTCCACTTTGATTATTTTTGTATTAGTCTTAAGTGGGGAAGCAGCTGTCCTTTTTTTTTTTTTTTTTTTTTTTTTTTTTTTAATTTGTAAATAGTGGTAGAAAAGCAATTTTGGTATGCGAACAAGTTTATTTCATAAAATTGAATGAAACTCCCCAGTCTTATAATAATAATAATGAGGTGTTTCAAATAATACATAATAATTACTTCAGTTTGTACGATTAAAAGTTTAGATACTTATATATGCGACTTCTCCGAAGTTGATTTTACCTGGGTTAGCTATGAAAAGAAATTAAAAAAGAGATTCGATTTTTTTTTTTTTTTTTTTTTTTTTTTTTTTAGCCATGATAAAATGTCACAACAAATTCAATGAAGGATGTGAAATTTGTCATTGGAAATTAAAATTATCGCGAGTCACGAAAGGACTGTTTTAATAACCCAGAGTTGATGAAAATCGAAACTGTCTGGGTAAGAAAGAAAAAAAAAAAATTCGACAATTCGCACTTGAAATGTGTGAACAGATCAAGAGCTCATACACCATTCTGCACTCATTCAAACGGTGTCTCTTCATTCGAACAGTGTGTGTTTTCTTCGTCTCTCCTCTGTTGGAACTTTACGCTGGATTTGTAAATATTTCGACTTGTGTACTTATAAGTGCCTTTTTTTTTTTTTTTTTTTTTTTTTTTTAATATATATGTTGGAACTTAACTCTGGACTTGTAAATATCCAGACTTGTGTATTTATAATTGTTTGCGTTGCCTCTCTAGTGCTTGAATTTAATGCTGCATATTTGTGTTGCCTCTCTTGGATTGCTGAATGTTTGATTTTATTGTGAATCTTACAGTGTCCGCATGATGAGACGCGATAGAGTCTCAGTGACGCAAGCGGAAAAACTAACAAACGCCGCGACACTAAGCGGAAAATTCGAACGAAAACTGCGACACTTATATATACAGCTAATTTGAGATCAAAGAAAACGTTGGAAGCCGACACTTAATATCACAGGAAATATGGGAGGTTCTGTTCTGATATTTTCAAAATAGTCTTCTACCTTCTGTCTGATCCTACCCTGAAATCGCTACATTTCTGCGTGCAATATATTTTGAGATATGAATTGGCTTATTTAAGTTGTAAATGGGCGGTCTATGGGTAGGAGAAATTTTTCTCGAATATGGCTCGGGCGAATATCGTTTCATTGATATATGATATTAATCGCTTTTATCTGATGTGCCTGACATCTCCCTTTTCCCTAAGAAAACTCGTTTTTTTTCTAACTCAGTTTGAAAATCGAACTATTTTTTACTCCGCCATACATGCATTTCTTCTACATTTCTCAGAATTCAGAATAGGCTTTATTTGGTTTCGCATGACTGGTGGTTGGTTGGTTTAATCTGAATGCAGTCAATAAAATATTTAGTTTTTTTTTTTTTTTTTTTTTTTTAATTAAATGCAAAAAAGAAACTCCATTGTTTGTTTAAAATATCTATTATATATATACTAAATTAAATTTCACTTAAATATTTTTTTCTGTTTTGTTATGAAGAAAATATTTTAGATTTTAAAATTTCGCATTTCGTCAAAAAACTATTTGGATAATATTTTAAATAGGGAACTATTTTATAATTATGGTGCTTCTATTTCATAATTGTTGGTAATAAAGTTACAATTTTTTAAGGAGAAAACATTTTAATGTATTCATCCGCTGGACCACAAACAGTAAAATGTAAAAAGCAAATTTCTGATTAGCAACACTGCAAACAACACTTTTTTTTTTTTTTTTTTTTTTTTTTGTTACCCTTGCTTTATTTGGTTACGAAATTATCTTGTATATATTTTTTTAATTATCTTTTTTGTGTGTGTGTTACAATCTTGGATTAATCTACATTTTCATACAATATATTTTAGGTAAGAATTAGTAATTTAATAGTTTTATTATACTTTTTGTCCATTGTGAAGCACGTGCAAAATTTGTATATTTAGCTTCTGTTTTTTTTTTTTTTTTTTTTTTTTTCCCCAGCATTTTTATGTTTCTGTTGTGTTTTATTTACTCTATTTACTGTGTGTTTTATTTATTACTTTAATATAATAGATTTTGTCATTAAAATTCTGGTATTTCATTTCGATATCTTGCCTTTGCGTACAGTTTCAGCTTTTTTGTATTTTTGTTAATTTCGTCCCTGAATTTTAATTTTTTTCCAAACCATCGTTCATTAAAATATGTATACCATGATTCATAAAATAAATCATGATTAAAAAAAAATAAAAAATAAAAATAGCAGAATTTTCTGAATTTGTCCGCAGAAAAATATAACTTATCTTCAAACCATGAAGGTGGAAGGCATTTCACCCTCAGCCCTAGTGCCCTAGTGTAGTCAATGGACCTTAATCCCAAACACAAACACATTCAAGCCATGAAGGCCGAACCAAGTCTGATATCGCTAGGAATAATTGCAATTCATAAAATTAATTTGTAAATACAAATTTAACATAAATTAAGACTATACAATACAGTAATCTAGAGATAGAATAAAAGTGTATTTTTAAGTCTAAACATTTGTTTCTTTTGTTGTTAAATTGATCTGCAAAGTTTTTAACAATCTTAAACTTCTCATATTAACTGTATGTTTTTTGACTTTCTTTTTTTCTTTGAAAAGAAAGTTCATGAAATTATAATTATTGTAGTAGAATTTTCTTTGCAGCAAAGTAAACTTGTTCATGATCCTGAAATTTCAGACCAAGTTTAGTATCGCAAAAGGTATTAACAGCTCATAAAACATGTTAAATTTGCATTTTTATACAAAAAAAAAAAAAAAAAAAAAAAAAAAAAAAATATGAATTTATGACAAATACAGTAATCTAGAGACAAAATGTAAAATATATAAAGTATTTAGATGGATAATATTCCATTACATCTTAAAACTAAATTAAGAATTTAATTATTACTATGGTAACTAATTTTTGATTTATTCATTGATTTTACATTATTATTAAACTAACTATATTATATTGTAGCTGGATATTTGTGAATTTGTTGATAAATTAATTTTTAAGAAATGTTTAAAATTTTGTTGCCATTTAAAATATACCTATTGGTCCTCACTGGTGAACAGCCCACCATATTTCATGAGTCCTGATCATTAAATTTTGTAAATTAGAATCAAAAGCAATTTGAAATAAGGAAATTTTCTTTGTACATCTATTAAAAGTTTATGTTTTTCTTTACTTTCTAAATAAATCTCTTCTTTATGCCGATGTGTAATTAATTCCAGGCATCTCGCTTCCGTCAGTATATTAGCATGTGGAAGTTTCCGATTTTTAAGTTAATCTTCCATTTTTTTAATTTTTCATTAATTTCTTCTGTTTTTTTTTAACTGTCCTGAAGGCTAAGCTTTACTATAGGGGACCCATTAGCAATTCATGATGCTGTGATGCAATTTGGTGAATCGGAACTTCGTTTAACTGTCTCGGAATTTTGTTTTTCTTTATGCGTCGGCTGCTCATGTATGATTATCGTAATGCAACCGAGGTGAATGATTTTTTAAAATGCATTTTTGAAATTTAAAAATTAATTTTTGAGTGTATTTTGTTATTATTAAATTAATGGAATTATTTAGGAAAAAAATTTACATGGTAGTAGTTGATGCAGTACAGATTTTCATGCATTTTCCGATTCTTGTCCGATCAATTTAGGGGTATCCGGTGATGTTTTTTGGTTTTAATATCGGGATACTAACCGCTCTGGTACAGATTTTTATGCATTTTATGATTTGTGCTAGTGCTGCAACGAGTCGCACTTTGGACTAATATCGAGTACTCGGCCTTTTACTACTCGGCCGAGTACCAAGTAGTTGTAAGAAAAAATAATTGATGCATATATGAAGAAATTTGCACATCTTGAAATTAAAAAAAAGGACTTTTGAACATAAAATTTAGTTAAATGGTAAACAGCATGCTTTCATGCAGAACATTTGTAGTGTATATACATAATTAGGTTCATTGCTATATTTTGATACTTTTAACATTTAGCATAGTGGATTACTAAAACCATAACGGATAACTTTATTCTTAAAATCTTTTTTAGATGTGAAATTATCATCCTCGGATAATTCTTAGAGAATATAAAAGTTACTATGCACTAAGGCTTAATTTAAGATACATGAAATTCACATATGAAAGGGGAACATTAAAATATTTTATAATTTGAAGCATGATAAAATTCATTAATCTTCAGATCGTAGAAATGTAAAATGACAGGTGGTTTAGGTCCATAATTTGCAAAACAACAGATTTGATTATGAAACTACGTTTAAATAATGTTTTAGTGTATTTACCTTTTTTATATATAACGTAAAATGTCATAAATGTCTTTACTCAGTTAAATGCTCCCTCCTCTTTTCAAATTATTTATTTATTTATTTATTTATATATTTTTTTCTTAAAATACTGAATAAACGCACCTTTTGCTGAACGGTAGACTAGGTATCCGAGTAGGTGATAGTTTTTTACGTTATTTTTTAGTATAAAATTCAAAATCAATCTTTTCTTACCGATTTGAAAGTGTCTTACTTTTATTTGCACATGTATATGTATAACTAAAATTTTGTGTTAATATTACATAGAGGTTCTTTTTTTCCCTAAAATATTTTATTTTTGTCTGAATTATATATATAATTTTATGTACTATATATATGTTTTTATAAAATAATGCATATTAAATTCATACAAGATAGTTATAATTAAAAGCTCATATAATGAATCATCTCTATACTAAGTTTGGTAAAAGCCCATTTTAACTGCAGAAAACTGTTATAGCAAATATTTTAATTATAATGACTCTGTATTATATTTTCACATTTTTTTAGTTTAGTTATAAAGTAAATATTTCTCATTAACACATTTCTTTCAATAATGCATAAAAATAGTGAAATTCCCATAACTACTCGGTATTAGCCGAATTCATGGCCTAAATTTGGCCAAGTACCGAGTACTTGGCAAATAGGCCGAGTATATACCGAGTACTCGGTACAGCTCTAATTTGTGCGACATGAATTAGGGGTATCCAGTTATGTTATTTTTTGGTTTTAATATTAGAATACTGACCGCTGCAGCACAGATTTTCATCAGGGCTTAAAATTAGTGGTATTAGTTAGTAGTATTTTGCAAATAAATATTTCGTTTTGATGACCATAATTTTATACCTAGTCATCACTTTGACGCCTAACATTCTTTTTCCGCCTTCAGTGTGCAGTTATAATGTGTGATGAAAATAAAGGCACTAGCAACGAAGTAGTAGAATTAAATTTCTAGCTTTCTTGCAAAAATATTTGCACTAACACATTTTTAAAATAGAAAAAACTAACTAGATAAAGTATGAACATTTTAATTAATTTCTGTTTATGGACAACGTTAATGCTCATGTTTCATTGCGTAAATGACAATTTCAAAATGGCACCTTAGTACAACATAATTGCAACTAAGAAAATAATATTAGTTGCCTTTTGGCTCCCAACTTACTGATTCAAATTTCGACCTCTGATTTTCATGCATTTTCAGATACGACAAATAAGCTGCATCCAGTAATTTTATTTAATTTTATTTGTGATTCCTTCTGTACAGATTTTCATGCATTTTCAAATTCATTGCAAGGATGTAATTTTGAAAATTTGTGGAAATCTTCAAGTTATACATCATTTATAACACTGAATTTTATGTGCTAAAGCTTGAAAGACCTCTGATTTTTTTTTTTTTTTTTTTTTTTTAAGTGAAGTAGCTCAAATTTCTATTAATGTTTTGAATGTTTGCTTTATTAATTTTTAAAATATGCTTAATTTATTTCAGTGAATTTCAAAATAAACACCAGAGTGAAACAATTTATTTTCTTAAAATGTATTTTTCATGTTTTGTAATGATTCAGAGTATCAGATTGCACTATCGACTCATCTGGTAAGCTGTACATTGGTAACACCAGTGGGTGGCTTATTTTATAGTATAGCTGTTCCTCATTCTGATTTTGAAAATATAAACATAACAAATTGTTTTCTGCTGAAGCTGCATGTTTGTTTACATTTGCATTAGCAAATAAAGTACGGTGAATATTTTGATTTAAAATATACATTATCATAAAAGTTGATTTTTTTTTTTTTTTTTTTTTTTTGCACAAATATTCTTATTTTCTTGACATGCTATTAAATTATGGTTTAATATACACAATTTAGATTAATTTGAACTTTGTAGTTATATATATATATATATATATATATATATATAAAGTAGTAAATTTCTATTAATGTTTTATATTAAACTAGCAGGCAACGCCCGCTTCGCTGGTCCCTATTTTTAAATGAATCGCTATAATTACTGAATTCTCAAAAATTGCATTAATTTTTATCACGTGAAAAAAAAAAACAGAAAAAAAATCTTATTAGGAAAAATGTCGTACCGGGTTCTCACTGCCTTCAGAAAAAATTCCCAAAATGCTCTAACTCTTATTTCTATTATTTTCCCCCTTCGCCCCCCCTCCCGTCTATCCTAATAATTTTAAAAGTTTGAAAATATCCGCAATTGATTTGTAGGTATCGAAAACCTCTATATACCAATTTTGAATACTCTAACTCTATTCTATTTTTTTTGCCCCTCCTCCCCCCCCTTCCCGGCCCTCCTAATAACTTTACACTTTCGAAAATATCCCCATTCGACTTGCTGGCCTCTAAAACCTATCTGTACCAATTTTGAACGGCCTAACTGTATTTCTATTTGTTTTTGCCCACACACCCCCTTCCCGCCCCTCCTAATAATTTTAAAAATTCGAAAATATCCGCAATCGATTTGTAGGTATCGAAAACCTCTATATACCAATTTTGAAAGCTCTAACTCTATTCTATTTTTTTTGCCCCTCCGCCCCCCCCCCCTTCCCGGCCCTCCTAATAACTTTACACTTTCGAAAATATCCCCATTCGACTTGCAGGCCTTTAAAACCTATCCGTACCAATTTTGAACGGCCTAACTGTATTTCTATTTGTTTTTGCCCATAGCCCCCCCCCCATACTGCCCCCCCTTCCCACCCCTTCTAATAATTTTACAAATTCGAAAATATCCGCAATCGATTTGTAAGCATCGAAAACCTCTATATACTAATTTTGAACTATCTGACACTATTTTAATTTTTTTGCCTCCCCCCCCTCCCCCCCCCCCCAAAAAAAAAAAAAAAAAAAAAAAAAAAAAAAAAAAAAAATCGGAAAAATCAAAAAATGAGTTCTTGGAAATATTTTCAAGAAGACGCTTGGCGTTTTTTTTTTTTTTTTTTTTTTTTAACATCTTTGAGCTATTACTTTTACTCGAAAATCCGTATTTTTCTAAATTTGCCTCCGAAAATCATTTATACCCCCTTCTCCCGTTAAAAATCCAAAATTCCAAAATCGCAGGAAATACTTTTTTCGAATTCATGTCTAGTCACCCCATCTGCAATTTCTGCACTGTGAAGTAATTTGGAGCCGAGTTATACTTATAAATGTGTTTTTGCCTTATGCGCCTCCGAAAATCATTTATACCCCCTTCCCCCCTTAAAAATCCAAAATTCCAAAATCGCAGAAAATGATTTTTTTGTTTTCAAGTCTAGTCTCACCCTCTGCAATTTTTTTTACCGTGAAGCAATTTGGAGCCGAGTTGTGCTTATAAAGGTGGTTTTTGCCTTCTGCACCTTCAAAAATCATTTTTAGTCCCTCTCCCCCCTTAAAAATCCAAAATTCCAAAATCGCAGAAATGATTTTTTTGTACTTAAGTCTAGTCTCCCCATCTGCAGTTTTTTCATCGTGAAGTAATTTGGAGCCGAGTTATGCTTATAAAGGTGTTTTTGCCTCCTTCGCCTCCGAAAATCATTTTCACCCTTTTTCCCCCTTAAAAATGCAAAAATCCAAAATCGCAGAAAATGATTTTTTTGTATTCAAGTCTAGTCTCCCAATCTGCAATATCTACCTCGTGAAGCAATTTGAAGCCGAGTTATGCTTATAAAGGTGTTTTTGCCTTCTGCACCTCCGAAAATCATTTTCACCCCCTTCCCCCCTTAAAAATCCAAAATTCCAAAATCGCAGAAATGATTTTTTCGTATTCAATTCTAGTCTCCCCATCTGCAATTTCTTCACTGTGAAGTAATTTGGTGCCGAGTTATACTTATAAATGTGATTTTGCCTTATGCGCCCCCGAAAATCTCATTTTTACCCCCTACCCCCCTTAAAAATCCAAAATTCCAAAATCGCAGAAAATGATTTTTTTGTATTCAAGTCTAGTCTCCCCATCTGCAATTTCTTCACCGTAAAGCAATTTGGAGCCGAGTTATGCTTATAAAGGTGGTTTTTGCCTTCTGCCCCCCCCGGGGGGGGACGGGGGGGTATTTCGCAAAATTCCGTCTTAGTGAGCGTCAGGGTCCTAAAATCAACCTGCTCACCAAAAATTGTGACTCTATCTCCCATAGGATCGCCACAACCGTGTTGAGTCAGTGAATCAGTGAGTTTACTCTTTTATATATATAGATAATGAATAGGGGAAATAAAAACACGCTAATGGTTGTACATACATACTGATTGTAATTTACTCTTGTAATAAGAAATCAATTCATAAGTTATATTAACAAACTCATGTTCCATAGAAACGTGTAATTTTCAGTAATGCTGGCATAGAAAAAATATTTTCCAAATTTTCTTTCACTCAGAACAAATTATGAATTATTTTGGTTTAGCATATTAGTTCGATTAGCATATTAGTTAGTTATATGCCATAGAATACTTCGGGAGAAAAATAAAATGTGAATGATAAATTAATTTTGTAAATAACATAAAATAAGGATTGTATGATATAGTATTTCATTAAAATTTATTTATTTATTTATTTTTATTTTTATTTTTTTGCTTCAATTATTTACTTATGTATTTTTACAGGAATAATTTTTATTTGAATAAGTGGGTAGTTTTAATTTCTTGCATAAGTTCATATCGTCTAATATGTCAAAATATTATAATTTTTCTGCGAATTTAACTTTTAAAAAATACTTTTAAATAGCAATTAGACAATATTGAATAACAATAGTGAATTAAAAATGTTTAGTACAGGATAACCATATAAAAATATCTGGTTAAGAAAGTTATTCTTTAGCCTTGAAACAACTATATATATATATATATTAATCAAGCAAAGATCTTGGTATGTTCATTTTAAAAATTTCTGATTACTTACCTACATACTGAATACTTATGTAAATTTTATGGATTATTACTGTATAAAATTCTGATTTGTATCATTTCTTAAGTTTCCGCCAGTAATTGCCACTTACTGGCAGAAACTAGTTTCTGCCATGCCAGTTTTAACTAGTTATAACCAGTGGTTTTAACTGCCCTGGCAGAAACTTGCCAGTCCTGCTGCATTCACACAATGTTGCCTAGTGTCGGGTGGAAAGTGGTAGTCGATCAAGGGGAATTGTTGTATACTTGTTGAAATAATGGTGGCTGAATGTTTAATATGTTCTGTTTTGAAGTGAAAAGTTGAAATGATTATTTCCATCTAATAGCAGGCATGTAAAAATATGTTGGTGATTTATCATTGTAATAAAAACCATAATATATATATATATATATATATATACATTTGGTGGTGATCTATTCACATGTTTTCAGTTTAAAGTTTAATTACAACCACTTTGATTACATTTTTATAAATCCCCCTTAATGATCGACAAACAAACACCTCACAAAAGCCTTGGGATTTCTAATAATTTTCCGTCTGCAACAAAAATGTGATTGAATGTAATTGAAATGTGACTGAATGCAAATTTTACATGTTTTATGAATTGTTAATACTTTTTGCGATACCAAACTTGGTCGGGCATTTCTGGATCATAGACAAGTTTTACTTTTCTGCAAAGAAAATTCTACTTTATTTAATGAAATTTTATTTTTCCGACTGAGTGAAAATAATGCCTTTACCGGGAGTCGAACCCCGGATCTTTGACTTACAAGGTCAAGGCTCTACCAATTGAGCTATTAAACACCATTAAACACCATACTTTTAATGGTGTTTTCCATTACCTGCGGCTTATTTCTGTTGAGCTATCTATATGATAGACCAGATGTTTCTGCCTAAAGGTTGTCTGAGTGAGTAATGCCGACCGGGTTGTCGGTCTGGATAGCTCAATTGGTAGAGCCTTGACCTTGTAGGTCAAAGATCTCGGGTTCGACTCCCAGTTCAGGTTTTATTGTCACTCAGTCGGAAAAATAAAATTTCATTAAATATGATTTTCTTCCACAGTTTATTGTGTGATTTTAATAATAATAATAATAATAAAAAGAAAAATCTACTACTAGGAATAATTATAATTTCATGAACTTTTTTTTTTTTTTTAAAGAAAAACAGAAAGGCAAAAAAAATACAGTTACATACATACATACAGTGAATATGAAAAACATACAGTGAATATAAAAACATACAGTGGATATGAAAAGTTGTAACATTGTTTAAAACTTTGCAAATCAATTTAACAACAAAAGAAACAAATGTCTATGCTTAAAAATACACTTTTCTTGTATCTCTAGATCAGGGACTGAAATTTCAACTCAGATTACACTCGTCAAAAAAATATTTTACTCGCCATAAATTAGGGTTGTAATTTTTTTTTTCCTTTTTTACGCATTTTGTGTTTTTTATTTTTTCCCAACTATTAGAAATGCTTTTACAAATATGCCTAAAATTATATATATTAAAAGTGTGTCGTTTATCATCATGTCTCATAATCATCTATAATTAAAAATCATTATAGTATATTGAATTTCAGATTTGAAAAAGACAAAATATCCAATAACATAAATGCAAAGATTTCTTAAAGAAAAAAAAAAAAAAAACTCTTTGTCAAACAATATCCTGTGAAAATCTTTTTATTTTGAAACGTTAAGCTTCCTTATTTACCTATTTATCGTATATTTCCGAATATAAGTCGAGAGCACGTTTTTCCCTGCAGAAATTTGCCCAAAATTGCCAACCCGTGTATAAGCCGAATTGAAAAAATACTCTTTTAAAGTTCGAGTATATTGCCAAAATGGCGAAAATATTGCCAATCTATACAACTTTCAGGATAATCTGTTCAATGAAATTGCGTGAAATGCATGCTTATCCAATAGAATTCATTACCTTGCTTAGCTATGACGCAAAACGATCGCAGTGTGTTCGCTAACAACGATAGTCTTAACTCTGGGAACCCTATCAGAAGGGAGGCTAGCAACACGCAAGTCCCGGCAGCTGAAAACGATGGTTGTCTTGCCGTAATACCGGGAGGCCTTACCCTAACGTCGATTATGCAGCCGCTGGTTGTTTACATAAATAAGCCGTTTAAAGACCGATTGCATGGATTTTTTTTTTTTTTTTTTTTTTTTAATAACGTATCTAAATTATTTTGTATATTTCTACTTTTGAGTATTTTTTATTTTTATCAGTGCCTCAAGGCAATCTTAAAAAAAAAAAAAAAAAAAAACTTTTTTATAAGAAAACGAAGATTTGCCACTTCTTTTGCTAGTGTAAGCCTAAAACATTTTAAACAGATATGATTTAATTGTATAAATTTAAAATATGATAAGGAGTCCTGTTTTTTCAAGTTTCTCTTATACTATTTCTGAATCAGACAAAGTAGTTACTCCGTTCGTGCAATCTCCCGATGATGTCAGTTACCGGCAGGTCAAAAAAAAAAAAAAAAAAAAAAAAGAAAGAAAGAAATGTAAACACACGTGACTACATCGAGCGTTTCGTGAAATAAATTTAAAATTGCTAATTTAAAAGTTTTATATGTGATAATTATTTAAAAATAAGGTTTAATATCACTATTTTATTTTATATATAGTTTTTAAGCTTAAAATATATGTATTCAATCATTGTTTCTAATGTATGTTTTTTCCTAAAAATGTGTACACGTTATATAAGCCGACCCCCGACTTCAGTTTCCGAAAAATTTCCAAAAATTCCCGGCTTATACACGGAAATATACGGTATTTATTTAACTTTTTTCATCAGAAATGTCTTTTTTGTCCGCTTTATTTTTGTAATCAGACGGAATGTCGATGTGTATAGTTTGTTCATTATTGTCATTTGAAATAACCATTTCAGACTAATTTTTTCGATATAATCGTTGCTTACAAATCATTACAAGCGCAAATTCTTGGCATTTCAGTGAAAAACTGGAGAATGTGAACTGTGTTTTGGTAATTATTCAACAAAATGAAAATAAGCAGTATCTTTAAAAGGGCTCGGGCTCATTTTCATGCGCCAATATCGCATAGGCAAACTTTTTTGTTTCTGTTCTCTCGGATAGAGGGCGACGAGCAAAGAGGCTCTCTGTTCTGCTCGTCTGTTCTCACTCTGCTTGGAGAAATCAGAGTAAGAGAAACGAAACTGAAAAAGAGATTAAAACTTTTATGCATATACTAAGCGTTTTCCCTTTCCCAGGCTGGGGTGGTTGTCGGACAGCGCACACACAGACTCGGCACTCCGAGAAGAGAAAAAGGAGAGGTTATAAGATCACAAGATTTTGTCATATTTAAATCTATAAAAAGAATGTTTTCTGTCACCGTATCGTGTAAGAATTGTATCTATAACTTGACGAAATTTTTACTCGCCACAGTAAAAATTCCACTCGCCAATGGCGAGTTGGTGAACGAAAATTTTGCACCCTGCTCTAGATTACTATATTGTATAGTCTTAATTTACGTAAAATTTGCCTCTACAAATTAATTTTATGAATTGCAATTATTCCTAGTGATACCAGACTTGGTTCGGCCTTCATGGTTTGAGTGTGTTTGTGTTTGGGATTAAGGCAGATTGACTACACGGTGCTAGGCCTGAGAGGGAGTGCCTTCCTCTTTCACTGTTTGAAGATAAATTTTATTTTTCTGCAGATAGATTCAGAAAATTCTGCTAATGTTTTTATTATATATATATACATTATCATGAATTATTTTATGATTCATGGTATAAATATTTTAATAAAAGAGGAATTTTGGGGAAAATTTAAAATTCAGGGACGAAATTAGCAAAAATACAAAAAAGCTGAAACTGTACGCAAAGGCATGATATCGAAATAAAATACTAGATGTTTGATAACAAAATCTATTATATTAGAGTAATAAATATTTATTTTAATCTTCAGTGTTGTGTAAAAAAAGAAGAAATATGCATCAGAAACATAAAAGAGCTAAAAAAAAAAAAAACTGAGAAATGTACAAAGTGTACACGGGCTTCACAATGGACAATGCATATAAAGAGTAAAATAAAACTATTAAAATACTAATTCCTACCTGAAATATAATGTATGTAAATGTAGATTAATCCAAGATTGTACCAGACATAAAAAAAAAAAAAAAAAAAAAAAAAAAAGATAATTTTAAAAATAATGCAATATAATTTCGTAAGCAAAGTAAGCTAGGGTAACAAAACAAACTGTTGTTGTTTGCAAAGTTGCCAATCAGAAATTTGCTTATGTGTTATGTATGCAATTGTGTTATGTATGCAATTTGCATTTTTGAACTCTTTTTAAAATGAGTACTAATTTTCTGAAAGTGAAAACGAAATTAAAAAATGCATTTGGTAATGAGTAATTATCAAAATAAATCTTCCCATAACATAGGCCATAGCTGTTGCCAAGATTACGCATTGTCCGTTTTTAAAAATAACATTTCACATTCTACATCATTATCACTTAAATTACCACCAGACAATTTGTTTTTAATTAGTTAATAGATTGTGAATAACTCCAAAGTCATGATATTGATATCAAAATTTATATTTTGAATGGTAAAATAATAACCGGTCAAAATATTTTGTGAATTTTAGAAAAGCGGAAAATACATAACTAATATTGTGTGACTTATAAACAAAGAAATTTTTCATTCTAATGAATAGGAATGAATCAGGACTTCAATGAAAGAAAGTATGAATGTAAAATATGTATAAATTGGGTTTTTCTGTATATATAATGAAATTTTGTGATTGGTATTAATTTTCGACATAATACCAACCAAGTTGTACCAAAGTTATACAGCAAATTTATCTTACAAATATTTTAGATGAGTTCGTTAACTAAGTTGCTCTGCAGTTTGTTTTCAAGTGGAGGCTACATGAAAATTTCAAATCTACATTGAAAAAAGCTTAGTTGAGACTGTATTTGCTTGAATTTTGATGTTTACATTGACCACATAAGGGCCACAACCAAGTATTTATTAATGAACTTTAATCTGCCATTTTTAATAAAATGACCGATATCTTATGTACGGCCATTTCAAATCAGGCTACCACTTGTAAATTTATCATCAGAAGAACTTTTGAAATACTGAATCAGTTCAAGTTGGACATTGAACTTATCACACAAATATCTTGGATGAATTTTGTTCCAACATTTAGTTTCCAAGTTGCAGCCACTTGAAATCAGGCTACTACTTGAAAATGTGCCACCACGATAACTTTTAGAATACTAAACTGGTTCAAATCAAATATCTTGCATAAGTTTGCTAGGCAACTTGCTCCACCATTTTGTTTTCAAGTGGCAGCCACTTAATTTTTTTTCATTACAATAACTTTTGTAATACTGAATCTGTTCAAATCAAATTTGCGTAGTTGACATATCATTCAAATATTTTAGATAAGTTCACTGGGCATCTCAGTCACTCTGTCCTTTAGTTTCTAAATGGTGGCCACTTGAAAATTAACACAATAACTTTTGAGCCGATTTGCTTAAAACTCCATATATACATAGCACTCGCTAATAAATCCCCCAAGTCCACTAATAAATTGTAGCTGCGATTTTGAAAAAAATGGTGGCAACTTAATAAGAAAAGATAAATCAACCTAAACTTCCTATGAGTCGAAAGGACTTAATTTAATTTTTTGGTCAATAACCTATAAAAAGTAATGATATCAGTACAAAAACCCTTAACGGGTTAAAAGTTTGTGACGCAGCTACTTTATCGATATAAGAATTTGAAATATGGGTCTTAAAAATAATGATATCAAATTGTTAGTGACGCTGTGCTATTAGTTAAAATATACATAGATTTTCTTATTTGATCATTTGCTTTTTTCTTTTATTTATATTGACAATGCAAACACAGTATTTCTAATTTCAAGATCAGACAAATATATAAAATATACTCACTGATTCTTTTTCATTTTCGATTTCAAAATAACAGTTTTAAAAGGAATGATATCAAAATACCATTGACGCAAGGTTTCATTTTAAAAGATTTGTTTTTAGATTCCACTAAAATGACCTTTGTTTTGTCTAATAAAGTATATTTACACATTGAAACAGGGCTTTTAATTTTCAAATATACTGTCAAATAATTACACTTTCACTGAGTTTGCATTATAAATTGAAATTATTTATTTCAATAAATCGATTTGTCGATAGTGTGATGCAAAGAAAACATTTGCACAGATTTTACACGCAGTTTTAGATAGCGTGATGCAAAACACAAATCGATTTATTGAAATAAATAATTTCAATTTATAATGCCACTCAGTGAAAGTGTGATTATTTGACAGTATACTTGAAAATTAAAAGCACTGTTTCAATGTGTAAATATACTTTATTAAACAAAACAAAGGTAATTTTAGTGGAATCTAAAAACAAATCTTTTAAAATGAAACCTTGCGTCATTGGAATTTTGATATCATTCCTTTTAAAACTGTTATTTTGAAATTGAAATGCAAATGAAAAAGCATCAATGAGTATATTTTATATATTTGTCTGATCTTCAAGTTAAAAATATTATGTTTGCATTGTAAATATAAAGAAAAGGAAAAAGCGAATGATCAAATAAGAAAATCTATGTATATTTTATCTAATAGCAAAGCGTCACTTAAAATTTGATGTCATTATTTTTAAGACCCATATTTCAAATTCTTATAGCGATAAAGTAGCTGCGTCACAAACTTTTAACCCGTTAAGGGTTTTTGTACTGATTTATATATACCATCACACCGAGAAACATAGATGTAATGTCTCCGGTGTACTCTAACTATTCAGAGAATTTGCCTCGTCGATCCCGAGTAAGGATTTGCGAAATGTCTAAAATGAATAAGATTGACGCATTCAGAAAAGAAGAAAAGGAAAGTCCTACCTCAGTGGTGAAGTGTACAGGTCAACGAAAAAAGCGTTCTAGAAGTCAGGTTTAAAAAAGAAATTGAAACTCATTTAATCAATAATTCTAGTAGGACTGAACTGTACAGCAAAACAAATTCGTCTACTATTCGCTATACTATTCGCTTGACTACATGTTTCCCGGCCCGAGCAGAGACATTAAGGGATAATCATAAAGATTCAATGACTGATGATATATTGCATCAACATCGTTCACGGTGCAACGATCTAACGATAGTATTCAGTGACGCTATGTACAATGAAGCATTGATTGCTACTGAAGATCTTTGCATTATCATTGCCAACTTACCACTCAGTCATTTCGGTATGCATTCAACAAATCGAAATGCATCTGATTTAATAAGCACTGAATCGAATCGTGAACTACAATACAATACTGTAGAAATGGCAGCGATTGTTGCTCGCAATGTCCTACTAAAGAATGAAGAACAAAGAACCGTTTACGACCGCATCATGCTCGCAGTTTTGGCAGGACAAGGTGGATTCTTTTTTTTTTTTTTTTTTTTTTTTTTTTTTTTTTTTTTTTTGGGGGGGGGGGTGCACCAGGTGGAACTGGCAAAACATTCCTTATTTCGCTAATTTTCGCCGAAATACGATGAAATAATGGCATCGCATTGGCTGTTGCATTATCTGGCATTGAGGCAACTTTATTGGATGGAGGCAGAACAGCTCATTCATTATTTAAACTGCCACTAAATATTCAAAATAACCCAGACGCAGTGTGCAACATAAAAAAAACAATCGTCCATGGCCACAGTGCTGAAATAGTGTAAAATTCTTATCTGGGATGAATGCACTATGGCACACAAACATTCGATTGAGGCGTCGAACAGGACATTGAAAGATATAAAAATCAAAGACAAACTATTTGGCGGCACTCTGTTACTCTTTTCAGGTGATTTCAGACAAGCACTTCCCGTTATTCCGCGTTCAACATACGCTGATGAGATCAACGCATGCTTAAAATCGTCGTCATTGTGGCTTAATGTTGAAAAAGTACAACTGAAAGTAAATTTGTGCGTTCAAAAGCTTCAAGATCCATCCGCTGAAACATTCTCAAAACAATTGTTAGATATCGGCGATGGAAAAGTTAATACAGATGAAACTGGATGCATAAAATTACCGACCGATTTCTGCACAATCATTGATTCTCAAGATGCTCTTATTGACCAGATATTTCCCGATGTACACAGACGATACGCAAATTATGAGTGGCTGGCAGAAAGAGCAATTTTAGCAGCAAAAACTGTGGACGCCAAAGAATTGAATCTCAAGATACAACATTTGTTACCAGGAGACAGAGTTGGGCAAAATCGTAATTCAATTAATTTGTAATGAATTACATTTCAATTGACAGTAAGCAATTACAATTATGATTACTTGTAATTGTAACTGAGCATCTGCAATTAATCATTACTTTAATTGTAACTAATAGCTTTCAATTATAATTACTTTACTGTAATTATAATTGAAAATTTTTAGTTACAATTACATGTAATGTAATGAAGAATCATTTTATAAAATTGAAATGTAATTGTAGTTAAAAACATTATAATTATAATAATCTGCCTGTAATTATAATTAAATGTTGCAGTTACAATTATATGTAATGTTAATGGGTAATCATTTTATAGAATTAGAATATAATTGTAATTAGAAACGTTATAATTATAATTACTTTTCTGTACTTATAATTAAAAATTTACGATTGCAATTATATGTAATTCAATGGTTAATTATTTTACGCAATTCGAAATGTAATTGTAATTACTGACGATATAATTATAATTATAATACTGTAATTGTGACTTTGGAATTCAAATTACGTCTAGGTAGAGATCGATTTAACTTCTTCGCTGATGTTCTGACGAAAAGTTATGATTCGATCCACACGAAATTTTGAGTTTTGAATTAAGTGTTAGTATGACAAACATTGCATTCCTGGAAGGGGGATGGTCTGATCCCAACTTGACTTATCTCAAATATTATGGTCCGAACTTTTAAGAAACTTTAAGTTTGGTATTAGTATGAGAAAAATTGAACCGTTGGAAGGGGAGGGAGTTTCTTACGTCGCACGGAGCTTCATCTCGAAAAATTATGGTCGAAACTTTACAAAATTTTGAATTTGTGGTTGGTTGGCTGTTGGTATAACAAAGACTGCACCATTGAAAGGAAGGAGAGTTTATCCCCTTCCCCCTCACCAAAATTAGGGTACAAATTTTACGAAATTTTAAATTTCGGGATAGTCGGTGTTAGTATGGCAAATGCTGTACTGTTGGAGGGGGGAGGGTCTTACCTACCCCCCCCCCCTCCTCAAGGAGCCTATTTCAAAAAATAATGGACCGAACTTTACAAAATTTAAAAATTTGGAGTTGTTTGAGTGTTAGTATAACAGACTGCACAGTTGGAAGGGGGGGGGAGTTCTTACCCCCACATGTCTTATGTTGGAAAGTTATGGTCCTAACTTTACGAAATTTTAAACTTAGAGTTGGTTTCGTGTTATTATGACAAAGAGTGCACCATTGGATGGGAATAGGATGTTACCCCCCCCCCCCGCCATAGTGCCTTATATCGAAAAATTATGTTCCAAACTTTACGAAATTTTAAATTTGGGGTTGGTTTAGTGTTAGTATAACAAAGATTACACCGTTGAAAGGGGAAGGGTCCTACCCCCCACGTTGCCTTATCTCGCAAAGTTACGATGTTGGTGTTGCGGAATAAAGCCGATTGACTACTCTTGGGCCCTAGGCCAGAGGGGGGAGTGCCTTCCGTGAAGGTCTTTCTAAGGGGTCCAAGCCTGTATTTACGCAAGTTTCGGAGAGAACCACGGAAAACTCCGAACGGCTAGTCCGACGAGCGCGACCTTGAATCGAACCCGGCACTTTACATCTACCAGCTTTGAGTGTTGCCCCCCTCGGCCGCTGGTGGACCGAAAAGTTACGGCATTAACTTTACGAAACTTAAAATTTGTAGTTGGTTTGGTGTTAGTATGACAAAGACTGCACCTTTTGAAGGGGAGAGGGTCTTACACTCCACGGAACATTATCTCGAAAAATAATGGTCCGAACTTTATGAAATTTTAAATTTTCAGTTGTTTGGGTGCTATTATAACAAAGACTGCACCGTTGGAAAGGGGGAGTGTCTCGAAAAGTTACAGTCCTAACTCTAAGAAATTTTAAATTTGGTGATAGTTGGCTAATTATTATAACAAAGATTGCACTTTGGAAAGAGGAAAGGTCTTAACTCCTTTCTTCCCTCGGTGCCTTATCTAGGAAATTTATTATCCTAACTTTACAAAATTGCAAATTTGGAGTTCGTTTGGTGTTAATATGACAAACAGTGCACCGATAGAAAGGGAGAGGCTCTTACCCCTACGATGTCTTATTTCGAAAAAGTATGGACCAAACTTTACAAAATTTTAAATTTGGATTTGGTTGGGTGTTAGGTTAACAAAGACTGCACTGTTTGAAGTGGGGTCTTACACCCCATGGTGCCTTATCTCGGAAAGTTACTATTCCATTTTTTCGAAATTTTAAATTTGGAGTTGTTTTCGTGTTACTTTGATAAAGAATACTGTTGGAAGGGGGCAGGGCCTCCCCCCTCATAGCGCCTTATAACGAAAAATTATGGTCGAAACTTCACGAAATTTTAAATTTAGAATTGGTTGGGTATTAGTTTAACAAAAACTGTTTGAAGAAGAGGTCCCACATCTCGGAAAGTTACCGTTCTAATTTTTCGAAATTTTAAATTTGGAGTTGGTTTGGTGTTACTATAATAAAGACAGCACTGTTGGAAGAGGGGAGGGCCTTACGCCCCATGGTGCCTTATCACTAAAAATTATGGTCCAAACTTCACGAAATTTTAAATTTGGAGTTGGTTTGCTGTTAATATGACGAAGAGTGCACCGTTGAAAGGAAAAAGGGTCTTACCCCCTATGGTGCCTTACCTTAATCTCCCCCACAAACTTCGGTGGGGTAGGAAGGAATGGGGCAAAAGACTGAGGTGTTTGACAAGTTTCAATCAATCATTTTATTTTATTTTATTTTATTTTATTTGCGGGTGGGTAGATTTTAATAATTTATATGTAATTTTAAGTCTTAATTTAAACATAGTGACCTGCGAAGCATGCAACACCTGATAGTATAAATATACATATAACTATATTTCATTTGCCTTTTTATTTCTAATGACTCTGGAAAAGCTAGAGAAACGAAGCACTAATTTATCATCCGGTAAAGTTAAAGAAATGGAATTATATATATATATATATATAATACATTTTATTTCTTTAAAGGAGAAAAATAATATTTGAAAATTTATCAAAACATTACAAATATAATATGTCGTTTGTCATTTTCGATTTTTATGTTTTTATATTTTAAATATACTTGGAGTATCTCTATTAAACTATAAGCAAAATGAGGCTTTCTATTTTTTACCATTTTTGACATTTGAAAAAATGAAAGAAAGAAAGAAAGAAAGAAATAACTCCACATATATATAAAGGTATTTTATTTATTTCAATTTTATATCTTAAGATGTCATCTTACTACTTTTAAGAAAATCCTTAACCAGTTGAGGTTGTCGTAGGTCCATAGAGACCCGAGCCATTTTTCTTTGTCTCATTTCACAGAGCAGACATATAAAAGAAATACCTATGCATCAATTCTGTGATTTTTTCGGTAAAAATACCATTCTTAAGCTTTATTATGCAATTTGAACGTTTCAAATATCTTAATTTCTTCAAAAGTTATGAATTTTTTTGTCAATACCTACAGTTTTGGGAAGTGTGTGTGTTCCTGATGAAAAGTAAAATATTTAATTTTTTTTTTTTTTTTTTTTTTTTTTTTTTTTTTAATATTCTTTGTCTAATATTCTTTGTCTTTGCCCTTAACGTAGAAGAATTTAAGAGTGTTCAAAAATTTTATCAGATTTTTGCCTTAAAAATTATGTATTCTAACATGCCTCGGATCTTCAGCGACCCATGGTATTCTAACAAAGTGCCGAAAAAAAATGATAACCTAATCGGGTTAATATATATTTTCCTTAACTAGAAACATGCGAAGTTGTTACACAAACAGAACCGTGCAGTCTGTGAGACTGCTGACATTCAAAAATTTACTATAAAAATTAAAATAAACAAAACTTTAAATAGTTTACAAATAGTAAACTTAAACACTTATTCTTTTATATTAATGTATTAACATCACCATATTAGGTGAAAGATTAGGTAGAATGATAAAATCTGGAGACGTTCATTTTTGCGTAGAGGGTATAGGTACGTAGACACAGCAGCCTCGCAGACGGCAAGTTTTCGGTTAAGAGTTAATGAAAATTTGAACAACGAAGGCTTACCATTTTTAAAATTTGCAGTGAGTGCTACGCATACTTGGGAGGTGGGAGGTTAGTGGCACAGAGGGGAAGAAATTGTTACCGATTTTTATGAGAATTTGTAAAACTATCAATTACTATCTATGAAAATTACAACGAGAGTTACATATAGATCTGGGGTTCAGATGGAGGGGGGGGAGGTAGCGTACAGAAATAAAATGATCTTATAAAGAGTAACTTGATAATGATTTTCATGAAATCGTTCGTAAATAACTACTTAATTTACAAAAAGTTTTACATATATATGAGAATGGGGGGAGACTCGGAAAGCAATGGGAAAAAAATGATTACTTTATACCACAATGTATCCGATTTAGTGAAATTTAGATTAAATGTCGCTTGCTGTTAAAAAAAAAAAAAAAAAAAAAAAAAAAAACACAATGAGTGTTACATGTATCTGAGTGTAGGTAGCCATTAAAATGTTGTTTTTATTTAATATCTTTTGATCCAATTACCGAATAAGCTATTAAAAAAAAAAAAAAAAAAAAAAAAAATGGCGTTAGCTAGATTTTTTTCCTGAGTAATAAATATGGCATTTTTCGCAGCTGTCGGTTGAACGGTATAGATTTGTATAGCGAACAAAAATCCTGGGCAAGCAAGCAAACAATCAGCTTTATATTTACATAGAAGAAAATTAGAGAAAAAGATTGTGCTTCGTTTATTGCTTGTTGAAAATGGAGCGGGAGGGGGGGGGGAAATACATGAAGGAAAGATGCTGAACAACTCTACCCCTTTATAGGTTCTAGAATCTAGTAAAGCAAGTTTAAAATGAACATTTACATTTTTGCTGTAGAAGGAGAAAGGTTAGAAATTAAAATACTTCTGTGGAGTGTGTGATAAGCAATCGTTAGCGGAAGTGAGAAGGGTCATCAAAAATTATGAGTGAAAGATATTAAAGAATTTTATTTCTTTATAAATTCTTGAATTTAATAAAAAAAGTTTTAAATGAATATTTACATTTATGATGTGGATAGAGAAAGATTGGCTTCTGTAGGACGCGTGATCACTAATCGTTAGCGATAGCAAGGGCGGGGGTCAAAAAATTATATCAGTAAGAGATATCAAACAATTATACTTTTTTATAGGTTGTAGAATATAATAAAGCAAGCTTAAAATGAAGATTTACATTTATGCTGTGAATGAAGAAAGATTGAAAATAAAAATTTTAATAACTACCACTTACTGTTTATAAAGAATTACAGTGCGTGTTACAGTCGGTAACAAAAGTGTCCGAACACTAGCAAAAATTCCTATGTAAAAAAAAGTACACTTCATACGGTTTTGTTAAATAAATCCTTATCGAATCGTGTTCTTACACTGACTAAGAATAGGATTCGATAAGGATTTATTTAACAAAACCGTATGAAGTGTACTTTTTTTACATAGGAATTTTTGCTAGTGTTCGGACACTTTTGTTACCGACTGTACATATAGCTTCGGGGGTAAAAGAGAGCTGGGGGGGGGATATTGTTTTTGTATGACCATGTTGCCAACTTTAATGAAACTTTGTATAACTATCACTTACTCTTCATGAAAAATTACAGTGAGCGTTATATATAGTTGGGGGGGGGGGCGAAAGGTAGCAGAGGGAAAGGCAGTTAGGAAAGTTCTCTTCAACATTACATCTTTTCATATGCATAGGAAACTTGGCTTAAATATCGATTATTGTCTATTTAAAAAAAAATATTGTGACGGCTACATATACAGAGATGGCATGGGGCACAATGAAATAAAACGATTTTTTTATACCGTCTTATTACCGTTTTTAATTGAACTTTTCAGATATATAACTCCATGTTTCTGGAAAATGAGAGTGAGTGCTACAAATCACAGTGATTTTTCTTTTTTTAAATTAGTATTCAAAGTTTTTCTTCAAATTTTGATTAAAAACTGTAAAAAGTTAAAACAAAAACCTTTTTCTTTCTCTCTCTCTTTCTTTCTTTCTTTTTTTTTTCTCAATCTGTCCCCTTTGTCTTTTCTCCAGGGAAAAAAATATTTACAAACTTGTTGATGTTTAGCATGTATTTTATAATTAATAATTAAGGAAAGCGACCTTATTTTTTGGACGCCGGAAAAAATGAGACTTTTCACAAATGCTACTTGCAAAAGAAAAAAAACTTGAGGCTTGCAAATATATTGGGGGTTAAAGTACAGTGGGGAATTTTTTTTTCTATTATAACATCTTTTTTCTTTTTCTCACCCCTATAGCCCTCCAAAGTATTTTTCAGGACGCATATATTTAACAAGTAGCATTTATTAAAAATGCCCTCCGGCACTCATTCTTCCGGATCGTGTAAAATGAACTTATTGCCACTTATAAGATGCATGCTAAAAATCTACGAGAACGTAATTTTTTGTTTCCTGCGATAGAGTACTAAAAGTACAGATTAAACGAAAAAAAATCTCGTTTTTGAATTACCTTTTCAGAGATTTTAATCAAACACTGAATTTTTGAGTATTAGGAAGATAAAGATACTATGATACGTAACCCTCATTGTAAATTTTTCATAAACAGTAATATTTAACCCTTTGTGGTGCGCTGTCCTCGCTGCGAGGATGCAATTATTAAGCTCCAGCTGCAAATACTGATCCCTTAAATTTTTTATAAAAAATTTTCTTTTATAACGTAGCAGAAAAAGGCTATTTTTACAAACTTAAAATTTCTTCTATTTTAATTTTGTGCGTGAATTCCGGTGGCAATTCAATTTAAATGATCTCGATTACCTTTTAACAAAGTTTTATTAAATCGGCAATAGTGTGGTATACAAATATCATATTCTTTATGTATGCCCCCTATCCCCTAGATAAGATAATTTTCTCTGTAATTTTTCACGAACAATAAGTGATATCTGTACAAAGTTTCCTATAAATGTAAAGAGGGATGCGTAAAAACAATCATTTTCTTTCCCTCTGTCTCCCCTTGGCCCCTAGATATATCTAACGCACTCTGTGATTTTTCCTTAAAGGTAGATGATAGTTGTTCAAATTCTAATTAAAATCGGTAACACGATTATATTTAAGCAATCATTTTTTGCTTCTGCTCCCCCCCCCCCCAAGGTATAGATAACAATCAGTATAAATTTTCCTAATCAGTAGGTGGTATTTATAATAAGTTTTATTAAAATGAAAATCATAGTGATATAAAACAATTTTCTTTTCTTCTGCTGTACGTCATCCCCACCCCCCTCAAAAAAAAAAAAAAAAAAAAAAAAAAAAAATTCATATGTAACACTCACTGTAATTTTTCATTAACAATAAGTAATATTTACACAAAATTTCAACAAACAATCGATAATGGGATCGGTTTAAAAAATATTTTATTCCCCTCTGCCTTCCTTAACCCTCCTCCCCCCTTCAACTGTATGAAAAACTCACTTTCATTTTCATAAAGAATAAGTGACAGTTATACAAAATTTCATCAAAATCAGTAACACGGTGATATGAGAATATAAAAACAACAGTTTTCTTTCCCTCTGTCCCCTCTTTAGCCCCCTCTTGCAAATATACGTAACACGCATTTTAATTTTTCTTAAATAGTAAGTGTTATTTATATAAGGCTTCATTTAAACTGTGTGATTTAAAAAAAAAAAAAATCCATATGTACCCCTCTTGCGATCTCCCCTAGTCGAATATAAAACTCATTCATTGTAATTTTCAATAAACAGTAAGTGATATATTATATAAGATATCACTAAAATAGTAACATGATAATATAAAAAATAATTTTATTTCACTCTGTCCCTCTCACTTATCCCTCATTTCCAAATAAGTGTGACACTTGCTGAAAATTTTCATAATTAATAAATGATTTTTATACAAAGTTTCATTAAAATCGGTAAGAAGGTGATAATAAAACAATTATTTTCATTCAAACTACCGCTAACCCGACCCCCACCCGCAGATGTATATAATCCTTACTGCTTATTTTCCATTAATACTAAGTGAATGTTGTACCAATTTAATTGTAATTACCAATATATATATATATATATATATATATATATATGTGTGTGTGTGTGTGTGTGAAAGTCATTATTTAAATTATTAAATATTTATTGATTTTGAATATTTCAAATGTATTCCTTTTTTTAGAAATCCCCCCCCCCCCCACAAAAAATAAATAAATAAATAAAATAAAAATCTGATGTATAACAACCACAGGATTTCCATTGTCCAACACTAGGCATATTGTACATTCTTTTTGGAAATATTATATTTAGAAAACACAAAATTGTTTCAATAAATTAGACACCTAACAAATTTCCTGTAACAGCAAACTGATACATATGTCGAGAAGATATACTAAAGAGAATGTACATAGTAAATAAATAAAGTAATAATAATAATAATAAAAAAAAAATCGTTAGAGGCCGTTTATTAAAGTACGCATTTCCAAAATCCTTAACTGTGCTGCCTAATCAGGACGCTCGTGAATTTCCTTGCAGTAACCAAGTAGCGAATTTGAAGAAAATTGTTAGAACTGTTTTTGAGACATAGACTTTAAATCCCCCTGCCAATTTTCATAAAAACTGGTCAAACTCATCAACTCACTGCAAAATAACAATTATATACTAAAAGATCTATAAGGGAGTCAGTATGGTGAATTTGAAGAGAATACATAGAGTTGTTTTTAATGGAATGCATTCGCGAGATCTAAAATTGACCTATTTATTCAGAGTGTTATGCAATTTTCCTAAACTATTCAGTTAACACATACGGAAAGACATCCAAAACGTTGTTTATATAGTAGTATTGAAGAAATTGTTAGTCTTTTTGAGATACGGATGTACGGTTTCACTTCAGGTTTTGCAGTTTTCATTAAAAAGTTGGAAAAATCATCTGTACACTAAACCTAACTTAATTTTGAAGTTCAGTAGTTTTATTTTTATTAAATTTGGAGATTTGAATGTCACAATATTCCCCGTGCACATACAGTCGGTGTCGGTAACAAAAGTCTCCGAACACTAGCAAAAATTCCTATATAAAAAAGTACACTTAATACAGTTTTCTTAAATAAATCCTTGTCGAATCCTGTTTTTAGACTAACTAAGAACAGAGACTTTTGTTACCGACTCTACCTACACACATACAAGGACCAGTTGCACACTACCTAACATACTGACTAGTTGCGAAAAACATTTTTTTTTTTGTCGGGTGATGAAAGTAATGAAGAACAAGAAGTTCTACACTTATATAGAGTTCTTATAACTATGATCTATAACATGCCTTTCCAATTTGTAATTCAATATAGAATTTACACGTTAGAGCACTTGCAATAATGTACAAACCATAATAATAACGATATATATATATATATATATATATTATCTACCTGGAAAGAGCTATAAATCCTGCACTCATGAAAATCAATATAGATCACGCTACGGGGTTTAATAATATACAGTACCAACTTTTTTACCCCTCAAAAAACAAAAATGGATTTCTGGAAATATCTCCAAGAAAACGCACGCCTATTTTCAACATCTTTGTAGCATTATTGATGGATTTCTACTCGTAAACCCAGATTTTGTGAAATTTTCACCAGAAAATCGTTTTCTCTCCCTCCCTCTTTTAAAATTCCAAAATCGCAGAAAACAGTTTTTTTTTGCTCACGTCCAGTCTCCCCAAGTGCCATTCTTTCACCGTGAAGTAATTTGAAGTCGAGTTATGCTTACAAACGTGTATTTGCCTCCGTTTTCGCAGAATGGGGGAGGGGGAGGGGAGATTTAGAAAAAATACCTTTTTTGTGGAAGTCAGGGTCCGTAAACTATTCTACACACCAAAATTTGTGTCTTTATATCCTACAGAATCGCCACGAGCTGCATTGTGCTAGAAAAGGAGGGTCTCGAATTTCCTCCCTTAAACTTCCCCTTCCCATCAAAATCGAAAATCGCAAAAAACCAAATATAGGTTTTTGGAAATATCCTCAAGAAGACGAACGGCTGTTGTCAATATTTTTGTACTATTATTGGACGAGTTCTACTCAAAAATCAGGATTCTGCTAAATTTCCCATAGAAATTGTTTTTCTCCCTTCCCCCTTAAAAATTCAAATTTCCAAAATCGCAGAAAATGACTTTTCTGTACTGAAGTCTAGTCTCCCCATCTGCAATATCTTCACCGTGAAGTTTTTTCAGAGCCGATTTATGTTTATAAACGTATTTTTGCCTTCTGTCCCCACAGGGGAAAGGGGGGGGTCAAAAAATTCTCTCTTAGTGGGGGTCAGGGTCCTAAAACCAACCTGCACACCAAAATTTGTTACTCTATCTTGTATAGAATCGCCACGGCTGTGTTGAGTAGAAAACCATCAACCCCCCCCCCCCCTTCTTCCTTCTCCTTTCTGCTTCCCAAGAATATCTAAGGAAATCAGTATTGAATAAAAGTACTTAGTTGTACTTAAAAAATAAAATAAAAAAATAAATAATACTTACACACACACTCACACACACATGTATATATATATCCTCCTCCATTTTTTTATTCACAGCCACCCCTTGCTTCGAAGGCGGTTAGCATCTATTTTTCTCCCCAGATTTTTCCCAAAATACAGCTTCATTAATTTTGCAGCAATCGAAGAAAAAGTGATAAAAATGTTTTTCATTAATCCCTCCACCTTTTCGTCAAATATATCTGTTACTCGGATTTTTTTTCTACATTAGTAAGAAGAATTGTGAAAAGTTTGTTTGTAAAAAGCAAATATATATAAATATATATAGTATATATAAATCTCTTTTTTTTTCTCTTTTTTTTTCCAATCCTTTTACTTTTTTTTTTTTTTTTTACTGTTTAAAATGCATTTCTAAAGTAAAAATTCGAAAAAGTTCCTATTACGGATACTTTTTATTATTCTAAGTACATTTTCTTTCCCGAGATCATTATATTTTGTTATGTATAATATAATCTTTTTATAGCTCGATCCTTTACATATCCACTGTTACAAACTATCATAACTGTTAAACTTCTAACCTTCTAAAAAATATTTTAATTATGACTTTGCTTAGTGAAAAACTTAATGAATTTATGATTCTTGATAGGCAATATTAACGCAGAGGAGGGGGTGGGGGGAGAGAATTAAGCTATGCTTTTCAAATTTAATATATTTTATTTAAATGGAAAAACATCTTTTATTATTTATTTATTTCAAAAAGTTGTAAACTTGTTTTATGCTACCTTGTTTAAAACTTATTTATATACATATAGCCTTTAATAATATCACTGAATTGTCTTCTCAATTATTAAATGTTTTCCTGGCTGCAGTTTGAAATAAGTTTCTCATTGCTGCTCCCCTCACCGAAAATCCCGTATATATTTATGATGCTACAGTTCAAATTAAAATTTGTGTTTATATTTCAACCCTTTAGCAGATAACCTTTTAACTTCAGTAGTGTTTTCAATATTTGAATTTGTGTATATAGTATCATCCAGACTCAATTTTATATCTAAGTACTATAACTTCTAATATTTGATCAAATATTAAGAGCTCGACAACTTTTATGGCAAATCTATAATGAAGAATTAACTAGATACCGTTTTATTGAAGTTATGTACTTGTAAATATGAATGTTTTATCGAATAACATTATCGCAATATTATATTAGAGCGTAAAAATTGTCTTAATATATATATATATATATATATATATATATACTAGCAGACCCGGCTACGCGTTGCTGTGGCTATGTTATACGTTGAATTATACCGTAGTAAAATATTCAATACATTAAAATTATTATTTACGAATAAAGACCATCCTTGATAACATCCTTGATCTTAGCAGGCATAGCCCGCTTCGCTGGTCTGTATTTTTAACTGTTTCACTATAATTAAAGAATTCTCAAAATTGCATTAATATTTATCAAGTGAAAAAAAAAAAGAGAAAAAAAAATCTGATCGGGAAAAATGTTCGACACTCATAATGAATCCATATATTATCGAAAGGGAAATTATATTAAATACAAAAAAATCTTCTCTCATCTGTGGAATAATCTGTCTGGAACCCCACTGCCTGCGGCAGCGTGTACCTGTGCAAACTGTGCGCCCCGTTTCTTCGCCCACCGTTCCCGCCCTTCTTAATAACTCTATACTTTCGAAAATATCCGCAATCGATTTATCGGGCCTTAAAACTTAATAATACTAATTTTCAAAGCTCTAACTCTTATTTCTATTATTTTGCCCTTTTGCCCTGCCCCCTCTCGACTATTCTAAATAATTTTACAAATTCGAAAATATCTGCAGTTTATTTGTAGGAGTCAAAAACCTCTATGCACCAATTTGAACGATCTAACTCTAATTTTATTTTTTGCCCATCTGCCCCCCTTCCCGCCCCTCCTAATAAATTTACAAACTCGAAAATATCCGCAATCGATTTGTAGGTATCAAAAATTCTATGCACCAATTTTGAACTATCTAACTCCATTTTTACTTTTTGCTCCTCTGCCCCCCCCCCATCATTTCCGCTCCTCCTAATAATTTTACAAATTCGAAAATATCTGCAATCGATTTGTAGGTATCAAAAACTTCTATGTACCAATTTTGAGCGATCTAACTTTATTTTTACTTTTGCCCCTCCGCCTCCTTCCCGCCCTCCTAGTAGCTTTACACTTTCGAAAATATCCTCATTCGATTTGCAGGCCTCTAATATACCTATCTATACCAATTTTGAACACTCAAGCTGCATTTCTATTTTTTGTTTGTTTGTTTGTGAAATCACGTATTGACACCTGTCCCCCTTTTGGGGGGTGAATTTTGTAATAAAAACTATCCTATTCCTCAAGTTGGACCAAACTGCACACAGTGTCCAAATTTCATTAAAATCGGCTCATTAGTTTAGGAGTTTATCGCGGACAAACATAGTAATTTTTATATATAAAGGTATATATATCTGTATGACTTTTTGGCTGTATAATTATGCTCTAAATAATGATAATAAAATTCTTCTAAACAACCGGAGAAAAATTCATTACATAATAAATGTAATTAAAATTAACTTTTGACGGATTTTAGAATAATTTAATTCCATTTAATGGAATAATTTAGAAATTATAATTGAATTGACCTGTAATTTAATTTTAGATTAATTAAATTATATTCGCGAAAAATGTAATCTGATTAACTTGTATTCAAATACAAATTAATTGAATTACATTTTATAAGATGTAATAGGAATTAATTTGTAATTTCAATACAGGTTAAATTAATTATTTTCGAAAACTTAATTGAAATTAACCTGCAATTGTTTGCGAACATGTGAAATTAAAATTTGAAAAATGTAATGAAAGTAACTGTCAGTTGCATTACAAGTTAATTGAATTAAACTGTAAAGAAACGTAATGACATTAATTTGTAATCCATTACAAGTCTTTTCAAATACTTTTGTCAATTGTAATTGAGAGTGATTTTATTTTCATTACAAAATAATTGAATTACAAGCTGTGCAAAAGTAATTCAATTTATTTGTAATCAATTACTCGTTAATCGATTGAGAGTAAAATAATTATAATTGTAATTTAATTGTAATTCCATTACTTTTTAATCAATTATGCCCAACACTGCCAGGAGACTTGGTGTCATACAAATCTAATGATACAGTTTGCGATGCTACCGAAGCTGTAAATTATCCAACAAAGTTTTTAAACTCATTGGATTTACCAGGCATGCCACCGCATATTTTACAACTGAAGGTTGGATCTCCGGTTATTTTGCTTCGTAATTTGAACCCACCACGGTTGTGCAACGGCACGCGATTAGTCATAAAAAAAATAATGAAAAATGTTATCGAAGCCATCATTTTAAATGACAAATTCCGAGGTAAAAATGTATTACTACTGCGAATCCCTATTACACCCACAGATGTGCCAAATCAATTTAAACGACCTCAATTTCCAAATAGATTGGCATTTGCAATGACTATCAATAAGTCTCAGGGCCAAATGATGTCTGTCTGTGGCTTAGATTTGAGCACATCATGTTTTTCACACGGACAATTATACGTGGTTCTCGAGTGGGCAAACCATCCAGTTTGTTTGTATTAGCGAAAGATGGGATAACAAAAAATATTGTACACTCTGTTGCATTAAGGGATTGATATTGTTTTTTAGTAA
Organism: Salticus scenicus; assembly: GCA_963930645.1. Classification (NCBI taxonomy): domain Eukaryota; kingdom Metazoa; phylum Arthropoda; class Arachnida; order Araneae; family Salticidae; genus Salticus; species Salticus scenicus. Next base: position 206,545,184 of record OZ005661.1, read on the forward strand.
TATTGTTATAAGTAGCGATATGTATATAATTTTAAAGAATCAATTTTAATAAATTAAAAAAATAAATGATTGGTGTTTTGTTATTTTTATATTCTTTCACCGTTCACAGCGCTTCATACATCTTCCACTTACTACTCCGATTCAAAAAATTAGAATAATGTAAAAAGAATGAGTTTGATGTTGCTAACGCGTCAATTTGCATACTGCGTCCAGGAAAAAATATATTAAAAGTATCTAATTATCTTCAGAGCATTTATAAATATAACATAAATATTTATTTTTATCTGATATATTAATAATTAACTATTTAAAAAATATTAGAATAATTCAAAGAAATAGAATACCTCGATAGCATGGTTCAAAAAATTAGAATATTCAAATTTTTCTTATAAGTTGAGAGAACGGCTGCGGGATTAACATCTGTGGGACTATAAAATGTGCTCCGTTGAAAATGAAAAGTCGTTTGGCATTTGATTGTAGCGTAGTGTTTGCTTAATATGGGACGAAAGAGCGATTTATCTGAGACTGTGAAATATCGTATTGTGTACTTGCACGAAATAGGAAAAACACAACTTTTTATAGCAAAAGAAGTGAAATGCTCTCAAGCAAGTGTGAGTAGAGTTTTGAGAGAATATTCTAATAATAAGTGTTTTCAAAATAAACACTTTAAAAGTGGTCGAAAGCCAGTAACTTCAAGAAGAGATGAAAGGCAATTGAAAAAGATTGTGAAGAAACATCGTTTTCGGAGTGTGAGATATGTGCATAGAAAATGGAAAGAAATGGGTATAAATGTCTCCAAATCTACAACACTACGACGACTTCGCAAATTAGGTTTTAGATCACGTGTGCCTAAGATAAAGCCATTCTTATCATCTAAGCAAAGGGCTGCTAGAGTTAAATGGTGTAAACAAAGGCTATTTTGGGATCACGACGATTGGAAAAAGATACTTTTCAGCGATGAAAGTGTGTTTTGTGTGTCTCACGGAAATCAAGGTATACGTGTCTGGAGACTCAAACATGAAGCTTATAAGAAAGAATGTTTAAAACGTTCGTTTAAATTTGCGACCTCTGTTATGGTATGGGGCTGCATGACTGCTGAAGGCCCAGGCAGGTTGTGTATTGTTTCCACAACAGTCAATTCAGAAGTCTATCAAGAAATTCTTGAACATTTCATGATTCCTTCAGCTGAGGATTTATGTGATGACGATTTCTTGTTTCAGCAAGATTCAGCTTCTCCCCACACTTCCAAATCAACAACTAAATGGCTCAAAGAGAAGGACATACCTGTACTCCCTTGGCCTGCAAACTCACCCGATCTAAATCCTATCGAGAATTTGTGGGGAATTATGAAGAAACGACTTCAAGAAGTTGCGCCTAGAGACAAAAAAGAACTTATTTCTAGTATAAAGAGCATATGAGCGAATTTGGATAAAAAAGATTGTGAACCTTTAGTTAAAAACATGCCAAAACGTTTAAGAGCTGTTATTAAAGCTAAGGGTGATGCAACAAAGTACTGATTAGCAAGTAAAAATACTTAGAGTTTAAATTATGTTCAATATATTTTCATTATTCTAATTTTTTGAACCATGTTAGAAAGTATTCTAATATTTTGAATTTTTTGTTGTTAGCTGATTTAAATATATTTTCTATTTCATTGTAATGTGTTTACATTTTTATAATCTGCAAAATATGCAGATTCATATTATAGTACTTTATATTTGATATTGTTGATTATTTATTTGATAAATTCGATTTTCATTTCCCTTGACCATATTTCTTTTCATTATTCTAATTTTTTGAATCGGAGTAGTATATACCACATCCTTACACACTTACAATAAGTTAGTTATTTTTTTCTAGCAAAATATTCTCTAGAAATAATTTATATGACAAAACAACGTTTGTCGGGTCAGCTAGTATATATATATATATATATATATATATATATATATATATATATATATATATATATTATTGGTTGTTTGAAACTTTGATATGGAAAGGTTTCTTGAGTAAATTATAAACTAAACTAGTGTCACTTTGACTTGGTGTGTTTCAAACTTATCTTCACACTTCATTTTCTTTTTTTTTTTTTTTTTTTGAATTTTTCAACTGTGATCAAATCTAAAATTTTGGTATCTGGAAACTCTATTTTTAATTTCACTTGGTAAGCTGCCAAGTGCGACTCTCCCTAAATTCTAACATGGAAAAATCTTGACAAGGTACCAAGAAGAATTTGATATAGAAAGTTAAATTTATTACCATTTGTTTTTCCCAGAATTTTGTTGCTTACATTCTTTGCATTATTATCAAGTTGTACAGTTTTAAGAAAATTTAACATGTTTCAAAAAACAATAGAACATACAGCTTCAATCCTATATTTTCTAAAAATTGTATTTTCTCTGAGTAAAATATGATTAGTAAAAGTGTATATCAATACTGATTGACGGAATATCATAGCTATCAAAGACTAGTTTCTTTACTTTTTTTTTCAATTACAAAATTAAGTTTTGGACAAAAGTACCTTAAAACATACTATATAATACTGTGTGGGTTTTTTCTTTCATATGTCAATAAGTATGTAATGTTAATTTAACTTTATTAGAGAGAAACGAAAGATTTAAAGTATTCTTTTTACAGAAAGAGATATATTTTCTTTCTGTTTTAACATTTTCATTTATAAACGTGTGTTTCAAATGGAATATCACTTATTTTCAATTTTCCTTTATTTTACAAAATTTTAGAAAAGGAGTTGAAAGAAGAAGAAATAAAAATATCCATTATATGTATCCATAAAATATATACCATTATATATATGTACCATTATATATATATATATATATAGCTTTATATGTATACCATAGCGCGATCTACGTTAAATCTCATTGGATGAAAATGTACAGCGCCCTCTACGTTAAATCTCATTCGATAAATAATTGACAAAATTTTCTGAAAAGTTGAAAAAAATTTTGATCACACAACCCAGAACTACAATAATAATTAACTATTATATTATAATAGTTAACTTTAATTCATTGTTAAATTCTGCGGGTTTTTTTAATTATTTATTTATTTATTTATTTAATTCAGAAAATTTTTTGGGACTTGGAAAGGTATGGGACGGTGGTACCTAAAATTTTGAAATTCATTTCTCGTTTTTTTTTCACTGTATAAAAGGTGGAAAACACAGCTCATTCACCACAGTTCCTTGTAGCTGTCTTTTGTCTTTATCGTGTGGTGAACGTGTTTTTAGATTTTATGTATCTGTTTGAAAGTAATGTGACTCGCATAACCGCTGTGGTGGATGAGCAACTCAATGTGTATTCGAAAGCATGCCCCATTCTTAAACATTTTAATTGTGTTACAAAAACAGAGGCTATTTTAAAAACTTATTTTAAACCAACATAATTCATTTTGAAATATAATGATATTAAATTAACTGTTACTAATGCTTTCATCCTGACGACCAATCAAGCATTCTATTCCCTCGAATAAACAAGATCGTCTCTTTCGAGGATGATTTGAGTGTATTGCTCATGGACACCAAGCTATTTATAATAATCGGAATTAAGAATTTGAACTGTTACTAGGGTATCCTTTCGTAGCATGGAAGAAAGCGAATTTTTCAACTGTATGTGTTTCTTAAAAAAAAAAAAAAGTGTTAGAATCTTCCTTGCGGACTTTGAAGAACCAGGAGCTCTAGAATGAACTCATCGGAAAGACCCGACTTGGAAACTTTCCGCTATCGGAAACGTCCAGTTTTCACAAAATCATCCCGATATGCGTTTTATATCCTAGCACCAACTTCTAGGAAAGGTGAGTCAAAACTTCTCCCAGAGAGAAAGGATTGTTTTCGAAATCGGATTAAGTTGACCAATCACAGCCAAGGATATTTTCATCCTCGCCGCGAAATTTCATTTGGATTTTTTAGATAAACAAAGATGGCTGCTTCTGCTTGTGTGTTTGTGAATGTGGTTTTTTTTTTTTTTTTTTTTTTTTTATCTAAAAAGAAAAGAGTATTTATCCCAATTTACTTTTTGTAAATACCGTATGTATTTTCTATCACAGACAAGGATATTTTCATCCTCGCCGCGAAATTTCATTTGGATTTTTTAGATAAACAAAGATGGCTGATTCTGCTTGTGTGTTTGTGAATGTGTGTTTTTGTTTTATTTAATAAGAAAAGAGTATTTATACCCATTTACTTTTTGTAAATACTATATGTATTTTCTATGTATTAAACCCATGTTATTACCGAACTTCACCTTTTGCCAGATGCTAGCATTTATCATTTAGTGAACGATGAATTACTATGGATTTAGGAGAATTTGATGTAATACAGGTTTTTTTTTTTTTTTTTTTTTTTTGTCCAATCTGTATTAACTTTATAATGACGATTAACATTTTTGTTTAAATTTTCTTAATTAAAATTTTTGTGTACATATTTCATTATAATTGATTTATTGTATTTACATGTGTTAAAGCAAACCTAATAGTATTTTTTTTTTCATGTTTGTATGTACTGTTTCTAGAATTTCTTTTAGAATTTAGAATATACAATAAAATATGCTGTGTAATTTTAAATATTTAAGCATAGTAAAAAATTATCTTCCGTCAAAGTAAGAAAAAGTAAAACCGTCTGAAAATTTATTTTCATTTTGTAAGTGAATTTATCTAATTTAGATTATAAAAATCAATTATTAAGTTAAAATATATATATATTCACTTACTTTTTCCTCTCTAAGAAATGAGAGATTCTTATTAGATTCTATTATATAGCTTCAAATGAAGTTTTGCTAGTGATGAAGAATTAACGTGCTGTGTCTCAAACTTACTTAATTCAATTATAATAAAAATTAAAAGAGAAAATAAATATTTAGCATAACTTCTTTTAAGCTTTATTAATGTTTTATATACTGGGACTTATATCATTCATAGACATTCTTTAAATAAGACTTTTAGTTAATATATATATATATAATTGCAGTTTTCATTAAACTTAATTAATTTTTAATAACTTTAAATATTAATACTTGTTATTCTTAATAGATATGCTATTAATATTATACATGATTAATAAGAATTTTAATTAAAAAAATAAATATATATGTGGGTATTTATTGTAATTTTTATTATATTTAATTAATTTTCAATAACTTTAAATATTAAGACATGCTATTCTTCATACTTTTTAAATAAGAATTTTAGTTGCCAATATATATAGATTACAATTTTCATATAACTTAATTAAAGATTTAAATATATTTAAAACTTGATTTTTCAATTTCTTGAATAACACCTAATGGGAAGATGGACGCCATGGGAACCGTAAATAGTTTATTACACGACGATCCCACCCAGAAAAGAGCTGTCGAAATTTCAGAAAACGATTCCGCCAGACAATTCCGATAATGAGAGCAATTCGATAAGTTCGTTGTAGCGAAATAATAAAGGCTGTCGGAAAGTGACGTCACATCGGAGAAATTCCGATAACGTGAGGATTTCGATAAGTTCGTTCTAGATCCCTGTTCTTTTCGAAATCGAAAGCTGCTCAGTCTTCTCTTTTGGAATACCCCCAATCTATTCCCCCAAATGTGGATGTGTCTTAGTCGCCTATGGAATGCCCGCAGTCGGTTCCTCCTAATGGGGGTGTTGCTGGATCTCTTATAAAATCAACCCAGTCGGATCCAAATGTTGTAGTTCCAGAAATTCCTTATTCTACGACTGCCTCTTCGGGATACAATAGGACTGGACAATCGTTTCCTTGCACTTCAAGAAAGAATCCAGTTCTTCTTACAAAGCCGACTGATCGAGCCTTGATTAGCCTTTTACCGAAACTGCTTGAATTTTTGAAACTGACTAGTTGCAAGGACTCGTACACACCATCACCACCACCCACAGTACCTTCTTCTGCACAATCATTTTCGCAGGATCATCAGGATACGATAACACATACTTCAACGGTGCGACGAGAATCAGTGATCCATCCTCCTGTCAATATATTTTCTTCTACAGCTGCCTCATCCCCGTGTCCGGTTTAGTCCGACATCCAAGAAGATTCACTTTCTTCGATAGCTTTGGAAGTCATCTTTTGCAAGGGTCAAGTGACACTTTGTAACGTTGTCGATCCTTCGGCTTCTTCTTCCGATGAGAAACATGAACAAGAGTAGTGGGGTTCAATCGTCGTATACTCAGCCTAAACTGTAAAAAATGCTGCAGTAAAATTACGGGCAAAGCCCGGCAGCAGAGATTCCAGTCAAAGTCCGTAAAAATACATTTAGACGATGAATGATGTATCGCTAGTAATTTTACGTTGTGATGAAACATACAACCAACCTGCAAAAAAAGTAGCATTAACCGTAAAATTAAAAGTTAAAGTTTCAGTTTCTCGAATGCTTTAAAAAAGTTTCTTGCAATTATTACACATGCGTGCAGGAAGAATTTCACAACACTAAAAAAGTATTTGTCTTTTTACACGCAAAAGCTAACTTACTAATTTTCATGCGAAACAAATAGTCTTGGGTAGCCCGGGATTCGAACTCACAATCACCTGTGTCAGAGGCCAGCACTTTGCCAACCGCGCCATTGGGATCACAGAGCGTTTTCTTTACAAAAACAGATAAAGTCAACATCAGAACTGACTAGTTGATAAATCTTGTCATACGTACCAAAAGACTTCTGGAAAATTTTTTAAACCGATTTACAGCACAATGTGAAATAACAAATCTTCAATTATTTTTACAGAACTAGCTATACAAATTTACAGCAACCTATGCTGTATTTATGTTAAAAAAGTGCTTTATTTTTACAGAAATTTTTTACAGTGATTAAATCGATAACGTTCAAACTATGCATGAAAGTTTTTTTATTTTAAGACTATTTTAAAATCTAAATTTGCTATTTTTGACAAAATTAAGAAGTCAGTCATTTCTCATATTGAAAAAAAAAAAAAAAAAGCTTTTTTTTTTTTTTTCTTTTTCCCTATAAAAACTAGGATACTGAATTTTGTGAAAAAAAATCTATTTTTCGAAATCATTTTTATTTGTAAACGGACTGGATTGGATTTGGGAATAAGGCCGATTGACTGCTGTAGATCCTAGGCCTGAGGGGGTGTGCCCTCCGAGGGGTCTTTCTGAGGGGTCCTAGCCCGTATTTACACAAGTTTCGGAGGAAACCACGGAAAACTGCGAAAGACTAGGCAGACGAGCGCGACCTGTGATCGAGCCCGGTACCTCACGTCTACCAGCTTTGAGTGTAGAACCGCTCGGCAGCTGGTGGGCCTTTTTTATTCGTAAACACTAGCACTAAAGAGGTAGTCTTATTTCAAGGTTCTCATTAGAGGTAAATAATGGGTGAGAATTTCTCACCGTTTTTCAAAAACAAAGTGAAACTTTTGAAAACTATGTGAGATCTCTGAAAATTAACCGAGACGCAGAAAAAACGTTGAATAATAATAAATCTTTACATAAATACGGAGAATTTGTATCTCCAATTAATACGATTTTTCTCATGGTTTTCGATCTTTATGATTTCAGTAGTGGGTGCAAAGAAGAAATAACTAGAGCCTAATTCTTATTCATTCAAACAGGTTTTCATTATAAGGCCGATTTCAAACTGTGTTTATGAAGTGTTAGGCGTATTTGCACTTTTTAGAATAGCAGAAGAGTTTTTTTTTCTTAAGGTGTATTTCATTGAAGGGAGCCCACCAGCGGCCGAGCGGTTCTGCGCTCAACGTTGGTAGAGATAAGGTGCCGGGTTCGATCCCAGGTCGCGCTCGTCGTCCTTGCCGTTTGGAGTTTTTCGTGGTTTTCTTCGACACTTGAGTAAATACGGGCTAGGACCCTTTAGAAAGACCCCCACACAGGGCACTTCCCCTCTGGCCTAGGACCTATATAGCAGTCAATCGGCCTTATTCCTAAAATTCAAATCCATTGAATGAAGAAAAGACTGAAGTATTTCGAGAGCAGAACCTGCTATATATGATGTAATGTACATATCTGATGGTCATATTCAGATAAAACAGCTTTGTTTTTTTAACAGTAAAGATCATACATAATAACCCTAAGACTTACTTTCAAATGGTTAATTACATATTCATTTCATATTGAAATAAACTTTATTTTAGTATATTGTAAAAAATGCATTGTGGAAACAACATTAAAATTTTCCGCTTTTTAAGGCTTAACTAAAGAGTTAAGAGGAATTAGAATGATGTATGCTTAAAAAAAAAAAAAAAAAAAAGAAAAGAAAAGAAAGAAAGAAAAAGAAAAAACTAAAATTAAAAAAAAATGCGTTTAGTGGATAGAACAATTATTTGGTTGTATTTTGTGTTTTAGAAATCTGACTTCAAAACAAGAAACCAATTTAGCTTTTTTTTTTTTTTTTTTTTTTTTTTTTTTTTTTTAATGTTTTCTTGTTAATAGACAAAGAAAATCAATTTCCTCAATATCAATTACTCAGTTTCAGTGAGATGGAAATTTTTTGAATTAAATTAAGAAAACAATATCTGATTAAAACCAATAGATGTTTCTATGCGTCATACGTGCATAATTAAACACATTCAATTAGTATAAATAACAATCATAGTTTCAGTTTGAAAATGGAAGAAAATGAAATTCTCTCTTGATGTCACTGAAATGATAGCATTTGAAGAAATTTTCTCATAAGAATATGGTTTGGTGAAAGATAAGAGCAATTTGCGTAGATTAACGGCTTTTTCTCGTAAAAATTCAAAAAATTATACTTTCGAAACATCAATTTACGGGCTACGACCGTTTAGCTAGCAAAACGGTCATTTCCCGTAAAATGATACGGTTATTTCCTAAATTATGCTTCCAAAACATTAATTTACGGTTTATGACCGTTTAGGTAGCAAAACGGTCATTTCCCTTAAAATTATACGGTCAAATACCGTGATTTTATAATTTTTTTTACAGTGTACCATCACCATCACCACCACCCCATGTGACAAAAACAAAACGATAAAACGCCCAGAAACAGTATCAAGTCCCATCGACTATCCACAACGACAACGAGATTAAAGTGAGTAGTAATCAAAAGAAAGAGGATAAAAATCCTTTTTCTCTTGAATGTGTAGAAAAAGTGTTAAACATTTTTAATGATGCATGTATAAATGTAAATAAAAAAAAAAAAAATACAATTGTGCTTCGTTTAAATTTTTTATTGTAGGATTTATATATATATATATATATATATATATATATATATATATATAATCAGTATATTTATTCAAAAAAAAAAAAAAAAGACTAGAATATTTCACATTTGAGTCCATATTGAACTAAAAAGAAAAATAGTTTTATTTTGAGCTGGTTAATAAAATTTTATTTTCTAAATTTCAATTTTCAGAGAAACTAAACTAGTTTTACTTTAAAATAAAGAGCTCAAAACTTTTCATATTGCAAATTTTTAGACTGATCAAAGTTGAAAAAAAAAAAAAGAAAAGAAAAGAAAAGACAAGAAAAATAACAATAGTAACACACACACACACACACACACACACACACACACACACACACACATATATATTAATAAATCAATAATTCTAGAATTTTCTAAAAAAAAATAACACCTTTACTTTAAACAAAGTTGGACTGTTCCATTTTTGTATTTTAAAGGAAAGTCGTGTTTGTAAACTTGCTAGGATTTTTCAGTTTTAAAAATTAGAGAGAATCGCACTTGGCAGTTTGCCAAGTTGTCAGATTGTAAATTTTTAAATTGTATCAAATTTGAAATATTCTGTTTTTAGAATATATATACATGTATATGTGTATATATATATATATACATATATATACATTTTTTTTTTTTTTTTTTATAGAAAAGTGAATTTTGATAAACTTCAAGTTCAGATATTCTATTAAGAATCTATTAGAATTCTTACAGCGCCATCAAACTCATTTTGTATTTTAAATAAAAAAAAGAAAAAGAAAAAAAAGCAGAACTTAATAGTTAATTAAAGTTAACTATTATAATATAATAATTAACTATTATTATAAATTTGGGTTTTTGGCTCAATTGTTTTTTTTTCAACTTTTCAGAAAATTTTGTCAACTTTTTCTCCAATCAGATTCAACGCTATACGTTTTCACCCAATCAGATTCAACATAGATGGCGCTACAGTACATATATGTAATGGTATATATTTGGGTGGGCAGGTGGGATCTTTTTATTAGTTTTTCTCACAACTCTTTTTCAAAAATTTTGTAAAATTAAAGAAAATTAAAAATAAGCTCTGAATTTAACATTATTTTAGAATATTTTACTAATATTTCACTCCAAAACATAGTTTTAGAGATAACATTTCTAAAATAGACAGATAATTATCTCTAAAAGTAGAAATATATTTCTAGTCTTTTATTTTTATACAATAAAGTTACACCTAACAAAGCTACAATACTTTTTACAAATAGTGTTTATCGTATTTGTTCTTTTAACATATAAAATTAAACTTAAAAAAATATCAGAAAATGAAATAGTATTTAATTTATCAATAAAGATTTTAGAAAAATTTGAAGAAATAAGACTTTATTTCTATCTTTTTTTAGAATAAACATTCATATTTATTCAAAATTGAAATATTCTATTTAGAAAATTTTCATTGAAAAAATGAGATTTATTCAAAATTGCAATATTCTACTTTTTGAATTTTCATTAAAAAAAAAAAAAAAAAGCTTTCATTTATTGAAAAGTATGATATTTTTAGGCTCTAAACTTCAAATTTTCGATGAACTTAGATTTAAAAAAAAGAAAGAAAAATTAATAAATAAATAATAATAAATCGATAATTCTATAATTTTCTAAAAATAGAACATCTTTACTTTAAATAATAAAGTTGGACTGTTCCATTTTTGTATTTTAGGGGAAAGTCGTGTTTGGCAACTTACCAGGATTATTCCATTTTAGGTTACAGGGAGAGTCACACTTGGCAGCTAGCAAAATCTGAAAAATAAAAATAATGTAAAATAAAATAAAATAAACATAAAATAAATAAATAAAATAAATAAATAAGCCCATTTCTTTTTCTAAGTAATAGATATAAAATTCTTCTCAAAACGAAATTCAGTTTAGTATGACAGAACCTATTTTAATCTTCCATATAAATGCATGCATTAATTGCGTTTCATTTTTCAGCATTGTTTACGATATTCATTAATTATAACACTTTGGTCTAGATTTAGCGTAGAAGTCCCCTGACAGCTGTTAAATTTTTGTTGTCATTATGGCGATGAATCAAAATGGCTATCGCAGTTGCGTGAGTAAATATCTCGGCGAGAAACGTCCGAGCTATTTCAGTGTCGAATTTCGCCAAGGAGTTCTATACTGAATCAGTTTCTTCAATATGATTTTATCAAATTTAAACCAATTATTTAAAAGAAAATGTTTGTACATTCAGTTTTTATTCAACATAAAAAGAAATATACTCGAATATACATAACGGTTATTTTTTCTATAAGTCTTCTATATTTTCCCTCAATTGTTAATTAGTTGTTCTTTTATTTTTTAGTCATAAACAGCTAGTAATGTAATGGGATAAGTATCATTCTTGAGCATGTTGCCTTTATTTTCATTATGATATTACCTTCACGCAGATATTAAATTTTTAAATTTTTATTGAGTAGTTTTGAAGTTATGCGAATTACAGATTATGAATCATAGAATATTTTTATATATAGTTTTTGTAGTTTTTATAGTTTTAATAAATGTTTAATAGTCAAATTTATGTTACAAAATTTGTTTATTTCCACAAATTTCTATTTCTTTCAATTTATTAGAAATTTCCATCATTATTTTAGAAACATTATTTGCAGTAATTTTTAAAGTGTTAATTATAATTTTTTTTTAAATAAATTTCTTAGTTAACTAATAACATCGTATACTTTTGAAATTATAATATGTGCATGCAAGTTAACTTTTTTTTAAATTTTCTTTTCAACTTATATAAGTAATAATAGTAATAATAATACATAACATATATCGCTGTAATACTGAAGCTGGTTCCATTTCTGTAGGACGATTTTTCCGAATTTTATTTTAAATATTAATAATCTGGTGTGTCATTCACACGACTTTCTCTTACCCTGAAATTTAACACTATAAATACAGGTTGCAGATTAAAAGGTAAGATAACGAGTACTGTTGTGTAAACCTGTGTTAAGCAATTTATATTAGGCTTCTGAAGAGTTTTATATGATAATTAGTCATGTGTGAGGGGGGGGGGGCTACCGCCCCCTCAACCCCCTGTTTCATTAGTGCACCTACATTTATATAGAATTTAATTCGGTTATTAAAAATTAATTCTGTTTTTAAAAAATAATTTATTGAAATTATTTAAACAAATTATCTTTTATGATAATGCAGACGATTTCCATATTAGAGAAGTAGTATAACACCAAATATCCAAAAAAAGCTGAATATTTAAAAAAAAAAAAAATTACGATTTTTTTTTCTAAGATTTTTTTTTTTTTTTTTTTTTTTGTTAAAAGTAAAAAAAAAAAATCGATAACTTTGTTTTAAATTATCGCAGATCGATGGTTCAACCAATTGTTTTAAAGGTATTGGCAAGCTCTTTTGAAATATAGCCATCACCAAAATTTACTCCCCTCGAGGGGGGACTTCTCCCCCCCCCAGGGGACACATTTTTTTTCCAGGTAAATATCTCTATTAAATATATATATATATATATTCGTTTCATTTGGTTTAGTGCAGTCTATAGATGTTAAACTCTACTTACCTGCAATTTCCCCCATAGACGTAATGTATTAGAATTCTCTTGATTGTCCCTGTACGCACGAACCATTTGCTTGATCTTAACGGAAAGCTTACTGTAGCATCCCTATATGATCTTTAGAATACCAAGTTTGAACTTTCTACCATAATTTGTTTTTGAGATATTCTGTTAACAGACAGACACACACACACACACAGGACATTTGCTAAAAACATGATTTTCGTATTCAAGGTACCTCAAACTGTGTAAATATAACAAAATCTCGCGTTTGAAAATTTGACCCCAAAACAATACTTTCTCTACCTTATGGGTAAGAGAAAGTAAAAATAAATAAATAAATAAATAAAATAAAAATGCCTGTTCATTTTTTTTTTTTTTTTTTTTTTTTTTTTTTTTTTAACCTTTATATATATACACATGTATATATTGCATTAACTTATTTCTTTCTTTTTAATAACATTTTTAAAGTTTAAGCGGAATTTTTATTACCTTTTAAACCATTTATTCGATTGAGCTAAAAAATACGGCATTAGCTAGATTTTGTTTTGATTAATATGTGCATTAATTTTGATAAAATATAATAATTCAGATTAAAAATTCGGACAGATAAAATGACATTCTTTTACATTTGTATAGTTAGATGAAATAAAAAATGTTTGAACGTTCAAAGTGATCGATAAAAACTGATAAAGAAGACAGAATTGATGAGCACGGCGTGATTCCACGGTAGCGTAGCACAACTCCGCTGGAAATTTTATCTGTAGTTTTCCCCCATAGGACAACTCCGCCGCATTCTTTTCCGCCGTTTTCCTCGATCGAACAATTCAAAAATAAATGAAGAAATTTTCAATAATTAACTTAATAATTTCATGTAAACTTTTAACTTAAATTAATCTTAATAAATAAATAGTTTAAATTAAAAGAAAATAAATCTTTCATGAATTAATAACTGTAACAATATTTTACTGCATTATTTTTGAAAAATCATAAATAACTGTGATTATGTTTTAAATTTATAATGCGTTGTTCTAGAAAAATCAAAATCCCAAGTTCATTTTTGTCCTAATTCCTAAATAAACCTAAATTAATTTATTTTAAATACAAATCGTAAGTTTTTTACCCACCCAAATTTATCAAAATAATAAATAAATAATTAAATATGCATAATGAGAAAGAGACTAAGAGACAACACATTTGAAATAAAGACAAAAGTAAAAGGCAAATAAAATAAAACGTCATTTTTAAAATTAAAAACGAAATTAATATATAACAGAGAGCTGACTAATACAAATAACTAATCTAAAATAATCATCGAACTTTGCAGTAATTTCCATGTTAATGGAAATGAAGAGTTCGTTATTATTATATTATTATTTTAACTAGTTAATACCTGTCAAAATTTGACGGATGATGTTCAGCTAAAATCTTTTCACTACATAAAGTTTAAAACACCCTTGCATTAATATTTCGCATTGCTCTTAACCGATTTAAAAAACCCTGCTTTAATCAATTATTTTTGGGTTGGAGGGAGGAGGAATAAATTTCATGAAATTTCAGTATACAAAATTTAAGCATACTCCATATAATAGAAATAAAATCCAAGGGTTTTCCTAATTTTACCCTAAATATGACCAAACGAATGTTAGGAGTAATTAAAAGAAAGGTACAATTTATATAAATTATCGAAAGAATCAATATTTCTTAATGAGATAGTATCAATATTTGTGATAATTGTGATATCGAAAATCACATATTCTAAATTATGTATTACATTTCTGATAAATTTAATTCTTTCCCAATTCATTTTCTATCTGTATAAAAAGCGAGTTGATATGCGGTTTCATTCTTTATTCCTACTTACAAAAAAAGAGCAAGCCATACTATTCTTTTCAGTTAAAAGAAATAATAATAATAAAAGTAAGAGATGATCTTTCACTCGCTTAATTCAGTGGCGAACAATTCGTTTCATCGCAATTAAATAAAACAGAATAAAATGTTTCCTGATGTCATTTTTAACATTGAACAGATTTCGCATCTGTTACTTATAAATAGAAATCGCGTATTCTTCTTAGACTAGGGTTATGAATAAAAATGTTAACGATAAAATTCTTGTGGTTAAGAGTTAAGGTTAGTTTGCCAGTTTCTCACGAACTGATAACGGATTTTTGGCTAAGAAATCAATCGCCAATATATTTTAAAAAGTTATACTAAATTAGCTGTAACTGAAAAAGTTGAGTGTTGTCCTTGGCATCTAAGATTTCTGTGGTTTGGTGTAATGTATTTAGCCAACAATTTCATCACTTCTGCCTTTTCGCGTTTCCTGTTAAGACGTCTGTTGTTTTGCTTCTCTCCCCGTGTCCATCCCGTTCCATTCTGTGCATTAAATCATTTTGTTAAAAAGGAACATTGTCTCGATGTTTTCAAAAGAATATTTATGCTGTAAATCTATAGTGCTGAATTATTTGATCATAAGTGTTATTGTTTCAAAGTGAAGATAAATAAAGTATTTTTTATGTCAGCATCGGATTATGGGTGAACTGCATTCACAGTGCAATGTGCACGGCCAACCATGACTTTGATCCTTTATCACTATCTTACCAGTGTATTGCTTCATATTGATACGGGAAATTTATGTATCTTCAAAGTGCTAGTATCATCAAGTCGTTTATACAAAATAGTACAACAAATTCTAAAGCACAAATTATGGTGCCAATGACAATTTGCTGACTTTATGAAATTAAAATAAATGGACACGGGGAGGAGGAAAAGCCTTCTTGAAACTTTAAAAATTTTCTGTGTGCTGCCTTGATGAACATTTTTAATACGCTGCAATCATGAAGGGTGCTGTCTCGCTATGTCTCTCTCGCTTGTTCTGAAGGTGTTTTCTCCTGTCTCTGCAAGTTCAATGCTCGGCGAAATTCCATTTCTCTTCACTCTGTTAATGGATGGTGTGCAACAGATTTTTTCGTACATCACAGCGTCTTCTTCAGGAGAAGTTTCGTTTAGTTTGCCTGTGTTACGGTATGACCCTCAACAGCTGTTTCCTCATGTGAGCTTCTTCAAAGCATTTTTATCGAAAGTCAGTCCGATACTGACTATTCCGTTCGCTTTCGGTATTTTCTTTTTTCAAGAGTGTATGGAAAAATTAATTGAAATCGTCAATCATCAGCTGCTTAAAAAAAAAAAAATGATGAATCATCGTATTTTTTTCAAATGCTTTCAAAGTTCGATCGTAACACATCCAGCTTGAAGACGATCTCTACGAAAAATTATTCAATGTTTTGTGTTGTGACTATCCGATTTGTGAAATAACTTTTTTTTACGAAGTTAGAAATTTTTTTTAACTATTAGTGACTACTATTGAAGCAAGAATCACAACAATTAAAATATATACAACAGTAAGGGTATGACGAAATGCAACATATAATATATATATTTAAAAGAAAGTATATAAATATATAAATAAAATAAAATAAAATATAAATTCGTCGTATATAAAAATAATAATAATAATAATAATAATAATAATAAAATAAAGAAAAGAAATCTTTCCATTCAAGTAAGTAATTTTAATATTTTTAAGTAAACAGATTTCAATTTAAAACAATAAAGAGTAAATAAATGATTGAATTGCACTTATGATTATAATTTTATTGCATTTTTTTATTGCTATACTCTTGCTCTTTATATGAAATTGCTATTAAATTAAATGATTTTTTTTAAATTGCTTAAAAAAAATATATATATATATATATATATATATATATATAAATTAAAATTAAAATCAGGACATTCTAATATTAATCCTCATCATAAAATATTTCTATCTCCCATGCAGTTACTTAAATATTGATGTTTATGAAATCTTTTATTTATGCTATATTTTCTTTCAGCTAATTTTTTTAGTAAATTAATTATTTTGGTACTCATTTTTAATTATTACTACTAACTATTGATTGGATGTGAATAAATATTTAAATATATAGATTGCATACATATGTTGATTGCTACGTCATGGTATAAATATAAAGAAATTTAAAATATTGAGAATTTTGAAAGTAATTTTTTTAAGGTTTTACATTTTGTGATTTATGATGGTTCTACATTTATTGCACAACATATATTTTTATAACAACTAATTTCTGCCATGACTGATCTTATATATATTAAGATCTTATATATATATTTAATATATTTTTGAAAAGGAAGTATTCAAACCAAAATATATTTTGTGCAATCTTTTTTTTAAATTTTATCTTTTAGTACTGAAAGTTTATATATATATATATATATATATATAGTACATATTCAATATATAGTATATACACATAATATTCAGTTTTTTTTTTCATTTTGGTAATTAAATTATTTAGTAATAATGGCCACCAATATTATGATTCCAACTTTTGATGGGGATCCAAATTTTCTTAAATTTTTTTTTGATCAGTTAAGATCGTATGCAGAGATCGGTGGTATAAAATCTAAAGAAATCATTTTGATTCTAAAAAGTAAATTGATCGGTCCTGCACAAAAATTTATGTTAGAAAATGAAATTTTATATAATGCAACTGATCTGGAATTTATCGAAAAAGAATTTACTAATTTCTTTGCCTTACCGTCTTCAACATACAATATTAATTCATTTAATAACATCACAATGATGAAATCGGAGTCGCCAAAACATTTTGCACACAGATTAAATTGTGTCGCATCAAAGGCTTTTCCAGATATATATGACACAGAAGCACTAAACTCACTAAAATTCTCTAAATTTATTTCACGTATACCACCAAACATTAGAATTAAGCTTCAAGAGGAAGGTATTAATAAATACAAAGAAGCTGTTGATAGGGCACAAAAACTATTTGAAATTCATGTGACAGAGGATATGACAAAAAACACAGAAAACACAGACACAAACAGTAACATCATTTTGGAGAAAATCATTTTTTTGACTGAACAAGTTAACAGCTTATCATGTAAACAGGATAATAAAAAAGACTATCATGATAAGCAGAACCATCAATTGCAAAACAAGAGAACAAAATATTCTCCAAAAATGCACAGATTTGCTAATAATCAAACACACTTTAAAAATAAAAGAACTTTCTTCCAAAATAGACAAAGTAGAAACAAATTCAATTCTAGAATTTGCCAAATTTGTGAGAAATATGGACACACTGCTAAATATTGCTTCAGATGGAAGAGACAAAATTTAAGAAAACAAGATTATAGACACTACTCACACCAACAAAATTCGGAAGCAAATTTTCGAGACAATACAAAGTTTAGAGAGGATAGGAATTTAAACTGATAGAGAGATTTATTCCTACTGGTGAGAATATTTCTCAATCTCTACAATCACCAGTATTTTCTACGCTAAATAATGATATACCAAAATTAACAAATCGTAGGCTAGTTAATTCTGTTGCTTCTCAAACAAATTCTATCATTACGATTTCAAACAATGTAGCTATTCAAACAGAAACGGAGCAAAGAAGTAAATATATTTGTAATGTATATCAAAATGCTTCTTCTTTACCACTTATTAATGCAGTGATGGCTCAATCAAAAGTAAATTTTTTAATTGACACTGGCAGTTCGTTAAGTCTACTTTCACAAAAATTGTTTAATCAAATCAAAACATCTTTGAAATATAAAAGAAAAGGTTCTAATATTACAATTAAGACTGTCAATTCTGAGGTTAATTTCTCATCATGTATAAGTGCATCTTTTAAAATTGAACAAAAGAATTTTCACCATACATTTTATATTGTTGATATCCCTTCATCCTCGTCCTTCCAAGGAATTCTTGGAATTGATTTCATTAAACATAATAACATCCAAATTGATTTTGCTAATGACTTACTAAAAATAAATGATACATCAATTCCATTTTACTCTTGTAATGAAGAGGATGATGGTACTTGTAATCACAATCATACTGACCATGCACATAAAAAAAATTGCATTACTGCATATTTACATTCTAAATGTATTCTCAACCCATATGAAACAAAAGCAATTAAGGTATTCACCAAATTAAAACCTGATCCTACTGAATATATGTTTGAGGGAAATGAAGATAAACAGATAAATTTTTACGATTCTCTTATGTCATTCAAGGACTTCCAAAAAAGTTACAATAGGAAAAATCATATAAAAGAAATTTATAATTTCCACATTTATGTATCAAATAATTCTGAAAAGAGTGTTCACCTTAATAAAAACATGAATATAGGTAAAATTGCTTTGGTTCAACAAATCAAAAATTTTGATGTAGGTGAAATTATTTTGAATGATGGCAATGACACAGTATCTAAAAACAAAACTGAACACTCTGTTAATTTAATTCAACCATCAGAACAAATTAAACAAAAGAAAATCAGATTTAACTCATTCTGACTTCAAACTTGATCACTTATGTAAAGAAGAAAAAGAGCAGTTGCAAAAATTACTATTCGAAAATTTTGCTGTTTTTTCAAAATCTTTAGCAACCTTAGGACATACTGATAAAGTTATTCCAAATTTAAAGCTCACAAATGATTTTCCAATAAAAACTCTTCCTTTCCCAATACCTCAAGCTCTGCAAAACGAAGCTCTCAATCAAATTAGGGAACTTGCAGATGCTAATATCATTGAGCGTAGTTGCTCTGAATGGGCCTGTCCCATCCTTTTGGTAAAAAAGAAACCGGATGGTTCAGGAAAACAAAGATTCAGACTAGCTTTAGATCTAAGAATGCTAAACACGGTAATTCAGGGTTCTTCTTACCCTTTACCAAAAATTCAAACTATTATTTCAAATTTATCATCATATAAATATTTCCCGTCATTGGATTTTCAACAAGCATATCATCAAATTGATTTACCGGAAAAATTTCAAGATTATGTTACTTTTACATCAATGTTTGGTTCATATAAATATAAACGTTTATGTTTTGGTCTTAAAACAGCTAGCTCTATTTTTCAATCACTTATGGATAGTCTTTTAGATGAAATTCAGGAAGATGGAATCTATTCCTATCAAGATGACTTAATTTTAGGGGCTAACTCATTTGAAGAAACAATGTTTAAATTAAGGAAAGTATTCGATGTTTTAAAAAAGTACAATTTAACTTTAACGCCTAACAAATGTTCATTTCACAAAACAGAAGTAGATTATTTAGGTTTTCACATTCAAAATCATACAATTTCTCCGGTGCAGGCTAATATTATTAAAATTAATTCTTTTCCTGTACCCACTACTAAAAAACAGGTGAAAAGATTTTTAGGACTTGCTACTTATTATAAATCATTATTACCAACTTTTTCTCAAATTGTACAGCCATTAATTGACTTAACCAAACCTAAAGTCACTTTTAAGTGGACTCAGAAACATCAAGAAATTTTTGAAAAATTGCAACAATTATTTTTCAAACCTCCAATTGTCAGATTACCTGACTGGAACAAAAAATTTTTCGTAAACACAGACGCATCAAAAGTTGCAATTTCAGGTGTACTTATGCAAAAATTTGGCGATAGACTTTTGCCCATTGCATACTTTTCAAAATCATTAAAACCCTCTGAACAAAAATATCCTTCATTGAAACTAGAATTAATGGCCATACATAGATCTGTACTTGCATTTAAGTACTATTTATATAATCGAAATTTTGTAATTCTTTCGGACAGTGCACCTTTAAAAAAATATAAGAAAACAACAAATCCTGCAGACATTACCACTAGATGGCTTATGGACGTTTCTGAATATTCTTATTCTTTCGAACATATACCTGGTTCTAGCAATATTTTAGCTGATTATTTGTCGAGATGTAACTTAGATGAAAATCAAGAAAACCTTTCTACTAATCCGAAGATTGTTTTTGAAGAAAATCTTCCTGTAATTCAAAATGATCCTGATAAGGTGAGTACAAATGGTCATGAAAATTATCAAAAAGGTAAAAATAATTATCAATTAAACTTTCTTATTTCTGGCCAAAATGGTAATAAAGATCCCCTCCTGGAAATATCAAATAAAACTTTTGTGTTTGAACAGAAAAAGGATGATAAATTATCTCCTATATATAATGAAATTTTAAGAAAAGGATCATCTAAAAAATTTTCTAATTTTTTTATACATCCTGATACTAAAGTTCTAATGATAAAAAAGTATGACACTTGCAATGACACATATACTTACTGTATTGTTGTGCCAGAAAAATTAAAAGCTAAGACATTAACTATTTCTCATTTATCACACTTCGGATTTACAAAAACTTACGAATTTTTATCATCTAGATTTTTTTGGAGAGGAATGTACAACGACGCATTAAATTTTGTTGCATCTTGTACAAATTGTTTACAATCAAAACATCATCGTATACTGAATGCACCTTTACAGCCAACTTACACACCAAAATTTCCTGGACATACTATATCTACTGATTTGTTAGGTCCTTTCGAAAATGGTCAATCCATATTGACCATGATTGACCATTTCTCAAGACATGCAGAACTTTATCCCTTAACGGATACATCTGCACAAAAAGTTGTTAAATGTTTATTTTCTTACATATCCACACATGGTCGTCCATCTGTAATTCTTTCAGATCTTGGACCCCAGTTCACGTCACATGTTTATAACAATTTCAACGACACACTAGGTATCAAAATTTTACACTCTTCAGTTGCTCATCCACAGAGCAACGCTATTTCTGAAAGAATAAACAAAAGTATAAAATATTCCATAAAAACACTCCTACAAGAAGGACACACATTTGCAAATGCTATCCATATTCATAAATCTTTGTATAATGGATCAAAACATTCGTCTACACAATTTTCACCAAATTTCCTACACTTTGGCAGAGAATTATCGTTAATTTTTGATACATATGATTCTCAGTGCAACCAACCATTCCTTGATAGAAATGTTGATGTTTATAAACTAATGCATGACCTTGATAAAATTTATCATAAAGCTTACAGTAATATTAAAATGTCTCAAGAAAGAAGCTATAACTATTATCAAAGAAAAACAAAGTTAAGAAACATTTTCGAAAAAGATATAGTATATTTAAAATCTACTGACAGATTTAGACTTAAATATTATGGTCCTTTTATTGTATTTAAAAAGCATTCACCAGTTGTATTTTCAATAAAAAGAATAAACTACCCTGATGAGTCTGCATTTAAGGTACATGTGGATAGACTGTTGCTAGCTCCACCCAGAAACACACATTTAGTTGATAACTGTGTTACAAATGATCAAAACGCTTTTCAAAACGTATCAACACCTACACACTCATATAATCTACGTCCAAGACAAAAATGCACACCAAATAATTCCAATGCTATTCCAAAATCTACACACTCATATAATTTGCGTCCAAGGAAAAATAAGGCAAATCCTTAAAAAAAAAAAAAAAAAAAAAAAAAAAAAAGGTGGAACGAGTTACCATTGCAGGGGTACCACTGCAGGGGGTAAACTTATTGTCATAAAAATCATATACTCATAAATGACTTTTATACTTTATTTATTTAATATTTATAATTTGAAATTTTATTTTACAATCAATTTATCAGTTTCTCAAAAGATATTCTTAACAGCATTTCTATTATATGGTTTAAAAAAAAAAAAAAAAAAGAATATGAAAGCGTTTTTGCTGTGATTCCTATGCGCAAAGGATCTTTGTTGTGCTTACTGCATCATTGCATGCCATTATTGGCGGGCCCACTTTTTGCATGTTCAAGGGTGCAATTGACATAACAGTATTACTCTAAAATGTTGCATATTCTTTTATTCAAATCGATATATTTGACATATTTTCTAAAAAAAAAAAAAAAAAAAAAAAAAAAGAGAATCGTGACAAAATTATAAAAATATACTCTTACGTTATATTAACATTTATTTATGAACATAACAATTACAATTTTCACACATTTGCATCTTAGACACTGGTCAAATACTTAAATTACACATTGTTTAATATTCAAAAATAAATAAATATGTTTATAAAAAAAAAAAAAAAAAAAAAAAAAAAAAAATAATAATAATAATAATAATAATAATAATAATAATAATAATAACTTATGCTATTTCATTGAACACATAATGTTATAATATATCATTTAAAATTTTGAATTTTCCCATTTTTGAATAATTTGAACGTTTTGCTAGCAACATGTATTGCCATAAATGTGTCAATGTGTGAATATTACCGATCGTGACTTTTTTTATGCTCTCAATTTTCTTGGAATGACTTTTTTATGATTTTTGTAGATATCAAGTCATTGAATCTACACCTTTTTTTTTATTTTTTTTGAAATAATTATCCCTCCTTGAGAAGATGATTCGTTCAAAATTATTGCCCCAAGAATCATCAACTCAATTGAGAGCATCCAATTTTGAGAATTCTAGTATGCTATTAAACTAGTAGTTCTCTATTTATTCATTTGAAAATCTCCCGTCCCTGTTTTTGAGGTGCTCCCGATCGTACATTTTTCTTAATGGCGTGGTGGAGCTGTTTTTTTTTACATGCCCTATTCATCTAGGACGAAGGCCCTAAGCCTGAGTCATATACTTGTGTTTCACACAAGAGTAAGGTGGGTTGTTCGTGTTACGGTGGATGCCTAACACAATTGAACAGCTTTCCTGGCTGGAATTGGCCAAAACACATTTTTCTTATATTTTATGGTGTTATTCACACATCATATTTTTTTCATATTTTTACTTTGACAATATTTTTCTGATGTTTCTTACACATCATTTGGTGAATTGTATATTTAGTTTTAGATAATTTTGCTTCTTTATATTTCATTTTTGCACTTATATATATTATTTTCTACTGTAATGAATATTATTTCCACAAAGTACTATTATGTTTGCAAACTATTGTTATATGAATTTAGCAGAAGAAATAATTAGAAAAATACATGATATCCAATATTACTGCTTTTTCATTGTGACTGACAGTGATTCATATAGATATATCAACAAATCGTATATGCAGTGGACTATGAAGCATGTATTTAAGAAAAATAATATGACTGAAAAGATTCTCATGGACATGAGTGAAAATGTGCACATATTAAAAAAAAAAAAAAAAATTGTAATGGTAGCTACTCTATATATTTCATACAAAGTTGTACAACTGTTTACATATACATTTCTTTTGATATCTTATACATATATATAATTTTTCTGTTCTATATATAGAATATGTGTTGTATATGATAACCCTGGGCAACACCTCTTTCTTTTTCAGACGAAGGGGAGAAATATGTGATATCGAAAATCACATATTCTAAATTATGTATTACATTTCTGATAAATTTAATTCTTTCCCAATTCATTTTCTATCTGTATAAAAAGCGAGTTGATATGCGGTTTCATTCTTTATTCCTACTTACAAAAAAAGAGCAAGCCATACTATTCTTTTCAGTTAAAAGAAATAATAATAATAAAAGTAAGAGATGATCTTTCACTCGCTTAATTCAGTGGCGAACAATTCGTTTCATCGCAATTAAATAAAACAGAATAAAATGTTTCCTGATGTCATTTTTAACATTGAACAGATTTCGCATCTGTTACTTATAAATAGAAATCGCGTATTCTTCTTAGACTAGGGTTATGAATAAAAATGTTAACGATAAAATTCTTGTGGTTAAGAGTTAAGGTTAGTTTGCCAGTTTCTCACGAACTGATAACGGATTTTTGGCTAAGAAATCAATCGCCAATATATTTTAAAAAGTTATACTAAATTAGCTGTAACTGAAAAAGTTGAGTGTTGTCCTTGGCATCTAAGATTTCTGTGGTTTGGTGTAATGTATTTAGCCAACAATTTCATCACTTCTGCCTTTTCGCGTTTCCTGTTAAGACGTCTGTTGTTTTGCTTCTCTCCCCGTGTCCATCCCGTTCCATTCTGTGCATTAAATCATTTTGTTAAAAAGGAACATTGTCTCGATGTTTTCAAAAGAATATTTATGCTGTAAATCTATAGTGCTGAATTATTTGATCATAAGTGTTATTGTTTCAAAGTGAAGATAAATAAAGTATTTTTTATGTCAGCATCGGATTATGGGTGAACTGCATTCACAGTGCAATGTGCACGGCCAACCATGACTTTGATCCTTTATCACTATCTTACCAGTGTATTGCTTCATATTGATACGGGAAATTTATGTATCTTCAAAGTGCTAGTATCATCAAGTCGTTTATACAAAATAGTACAACAAATTATATAGCACAATAATACTTATCAATGCAACAAACATATAAATTAATCCCGCAATAGAATTCCTCCCTGTCACACCAAATCGACTATTAATCTATAGAACTGCACTCGTCTCGTATTATGTTTACTGTGAAATTTATTCGTTGCTTTTCACGCAAAATGACAATACAAAGATTTTCTACCAGATTATTATTATATTAACTTACTATCAACGAAAACAGGTCACAGTTTTTTAATAAAAGACATACATGAAAGACAAAGATTTCGTTCACTTAATATGTCATTAATTCTAATTTGCCAAGACAATAAGGGAAAATAATAGTTTTGATTCTGATTTTTCCTTCCCATATTTGTATAACCACTTGGATATAATCCAAAATATTAATTCATGTTATTCTAAAAATAAACTGCAAATCGGAATAAAGTTAAAATTTTGTTTTTACTGGAATAGTATTATAGCACTTTATTCTATCAAAATAGTATATTTCAACAAAAGTATACTGTTAAAAATAAATAAATAAATAAGAATGAATTTAATACTTTAGTAAATTAATTTGCTCATTAAATTTTTAATACTAAATTATATTATGTAAGTTTATACTCGTACAAAATATCAATGTTTTAATGTTATTCTTTTTAAATTATTTTTACTGTAATATGGTATCAAAATGAATTATCAGAGATTATAATAATTAGAGTAAAAAATAAATAAATAAATCTTTGATTTTAAATATCTATCTCCATTTTTTCTAAACAAAGTTTTCAACTGATAAAAGTTAACTTTTAAAGAACAACAAACTCTGACAATTTACTAATTTTAAAAGGATTTTTCTTTTTCTTTTTTTTTTCTTTTAATGTGTATAATATATTTACATGACGACAGATGGCGCCACATCTTGTATAAAGAAATTTTCGCTGAAAATGTACACCGATCATAGATAAATGTAATCGATAAGTATTCGCGAATTGTTTTTTTTTTTTAATATACTTCCTTGGAAAGTATGATTCAATGAATTAATCGTGTGAATTATTTTTATGATTGAGCTTTAATTAGTTGTCTGCCATAGAATAGGCATATAAAATATTAATGTCGTCTGCTCTTTCTTTATCATCGGTATTCGTATTGCGCTGCATAAAGAGAAAGGAATATTCCCGTCTTGAATTGGTTCAAAATTTTCTCGCGCATGCCCATATCGTACGATTTTGGTCTTAGAGAAAATGCTTTGTGTTTTAATATTATAGATTTTACTAATTTAGAGCATTTTAAATTGTATTTAATGAAAAAAAAAATATTTAAAATGAGTGTAAATGTAAAAGATAAATTCTTTTAAAAATTCGAAAAGTATTTTTTAGATTTACACACTGTTGTTTGCATTTAAATATGTAAATGTCATGCAGTAAAAGATAAATTCTTTCTGAAGGGGAATTGTCAATAATGTAAAGGATAAATTCATTTCAAATTTCAAAAAGTATTTTTCACGCTGTTTGCATTTAAATGTATATGTGTCATACAGTAAAAGATTAATTTCTTCTTAAAAGATGTATTAATTAATTTTGACAAGTCCGGGACTTCAATACGCCCATTTCTTGCAAATCAAGCGGGGAAAAGTATGTGGGTGGGGGAGGGGAGGGATTATCACTGTAAAAAATATGTCCTATTTGCTGCCAGAAATTCTCTGTAATTTGAGAAAATACGTTCTTTCATTACGCGTATTTTCTCAAATTACAGAGAATTTCCAGCAGCAAATAGAATTTATTTTTCACAGTGTATTTGAACCAATTGCTTTGAACCAATCCGAAGCATCCAAAGTAGGCTCTATGACTTGCATTAGAAATGTAGACGTTCGTTCGTATTTATCATATAGCTTTGTTAGTTAGTACTGCAATTTTTTACATTTTTTTTTTTTTTTTTTTCTGCGTTGTGTAAGTTATTTTGTTTACATAAAATATTCCTGTCTGCATTTTAACCTTTTTCCTGCAATGTAACTATACGTTTTTTATTGCTAATAATAATGTTGCAAATATATATATATATATGCAATTAAAATCATAATTTCTCTGTAAAATTTTTTTTTTTTTTTTTTTGGGTAATTTAAAAAACAAAATTTATTATTTTTTAAATATACCTAAAATAAAATAAATATTTACATAAATAATTAAAAACAGTTCCTTTAGTTTTACCTTATTTTATAGTTAAAACAAAACTAAAATTTATTTTTTAAGTTATAAATATTAAAAATAGAAAAAAAAATATTTATTTTATAATCAAGAAAATTAAATAATCTTTTGCAAAAATTTTCAAATTTTGATGTGAATTATAAAATAAAGTAAAAATAAACAAAAATTTTAGATTACGTAAAAAATTAAAGCAGGAGAGAGAATAAAAAAGAGTCCCGTAGGTAGAATCTAACCCAGGTCGTCTGGATGGCAGCCTTCCGCTTTCCGCTCACGCCACTGGGGCGCAGACGAATAAAATCGCTTGCGAAATAACTTGTATTTAAAAATTAGGAAACTTTAACCTCTTTTTTCTTGAAATTCTCTGTGCTACTGCTTTAATATGTTGTTACCTTCATAGTATCCGAGCTAAAAAAAATCTGCAAAAAAACTTTAAAAAAAAAAAAAAAACTGCAGAAAATCTGAAGGCAATTCGCACAAGTTTTTTTAAAGATATTTTAAAGTCAAAGTTTATAAAGTCAAACTTCAAAATTTCAGCGAAAATACTTTAAAAAAACTTGTTCCATTTACTTTCAGTTTTTCTGCAGTTTTGAAATTCTGCAAAATTTCAGCGAAAAAACTTTAAAAAACTTGTGCCATTTACCTTCAGTTTTTCTGTAGTTTTTGAAATTCTGAAAAATTTCAGCAAAAAACTTAAAAAAAAACTTGTGCCGTTTACTTTCAGTTTTTCTGTAGTTTTTGAAATTCTGCAAAATTTCAGCGAAAAAACTTAAAAAAAAACTTGTGCCATTTACCTTCAGTTTTTCAGTAGTTTTTGAAATTCTGCAAAATTTCCATGAAAAAAAATTAAAAAAAACTTTTGCAACAGAAGCATAAGAAGCCTTCGGTTTTTATGCTTCTGTGAAAAACTGAAAATACTTATTCCTGTTACTTTCAGTTTCTCTGCAGTTTTTAAAATTCTACACAATTTCTGTGAAAACCTTAAAAAATATTACTGTTCCCCTGCCACACATAAAAGCCATTTTTTAAAACTAGTTTGTCGTGGCCAACACATGACTCTCCTCTGTGTTTCTATACAAATTCCCTCGGTAAAAAATAATTTATCAAAATTTATCTTCCATATGATGAATGCAGACAATTTCAATTCTAGAGAAATAATATTAGGAGCAGTCAATAAATAACGAGTCAGAGGCAAATTCACAGTAATTATTTAATAAAACTCAAAAGTATTGTCAGTAGGTATTTAGGCATTTATTCCATTGTGACAACAGTCGCACAATGCCATCTCGTAGAAATCGTTTGGTTGCTGTTTGAAGCAATTGAGCACACACTCATCGACTTCATCGTCTATTTGAAATTGGTGTCTCCGCAGTGCTTTTTTAAGTTAAAGATGTGGAAATCATATGCGGACAGATCTGGACTATAGGAGGGGTGGCTCAAGACTTCCCACTTGAACTTCTGCAGACATTCCCGTGTTGCGTTGGCTAATTGTGATGGTCTAGCGTTGTCGTGCAACAGGATGACACCTCGAGAAAGTTAACTGGGACGTTTTGGTTTGATTGCATTCCTGAGCTTTAATAAGGTTTTACAATACCGCTGAGCATTGCTCCATACTCCAGGAAATCGATGAGGAGTGGTTCATTATGATCGAAGAAGAATGAAAGCAGTACCTTGCTGGCACTAGTGTGGAGGGGAATCTGAGTGCTTCCACTAAAGACTTAGCCGTTTTGACTCGGGCTAAAAGTTGTGGCACCAAGTTTCATCACCAGTAACAATTGCTGAAAGAAATTTGTCTCCATCGTTGTTGTAACACTGCAATGCTTGCAGACACATGGCCATGCGGCAGCCCTCTTGTACCGGTGTCAAGCGATGCGGGACCCATAGCGCGCTCACTTTACGGAATTTCAACCTGTCCTTGATGATTTCGTGAACTGTACCATATGGCTAAGCCCCACTGATACAGAAATCTCGTTTACTGTTAGACGACGGTCTTTCTTTATGAGCTCATGCACTTTTGCAACATGTTCTTCTGTAACACACTTCGGTGCTCCAGTCCAGGGATCATCACCAATCGATCTGCATCCTTCGTGAAAGCGCTTATTCCACTCCTGAACACCTGCCGGGTTATCCTTTTTTCACCCCTTGCCAGACATGTAACGGCATCTGGCGAGAGAAATGTGCATGAATCATTAGGCTGTACTTTTCTACATACTATACTTTTTGTGAAATATTCACTGACTCGTTATTTATTGACTGCCAATATAATAGCACTAAATACACAAAGAAAAACCAATTTTTTAGATATAACTTTTTTTTTCTTAGTTTTAACCACAAAATAAAAAGCATAAGTTTCTTTTAAACTACCACACATTGATGGTTCAACCATTTACTTTAAAAGGTGTTGATGAGCTCATTTGGAAGATACTCATAAGGAAAATTTGCCCCTCTTGGGAGGGACTTTCCTTTTGAGGGGGGGGGGGGAATGCTTGCACATTTACAAAAAAAAAAATTTCCAGCTGACTATCACTAATATAGATACTTCTTTTTAATTTTATAATGATTATTAAAAAACAATTCACTTTATGTGCATTTACATGAAATGTTTGTTCTGCAATGTAAAAAATTAAAGAAAAAAAAAAAAAAAAAGCTAAATGACAACCCCATTTGTTGGATGAAGTTTCTAGGCATTAATTTAGGTAAATCAAGTTGCAACTACATATCAAATTTTATGAAGTTCTGAGTAGTATAGTTCCTGAGATACAGTTGCTACAAAATTTTGTCACACAGAGATATTTTTTAAAAATAGTCAAATCATGTTCTAGACATCTCAAAGCATGTAAAACCATTGAAAACCCAAAGTCTAAGATTTCTACGAATCCAATACCTTTTTCTGTTGAATATAAAAGAAAGTAAATACAAGTTATGCATATTTTAACAAAATAAAATATTTTAATTTAATTTAATTTAATTTATAAATTTATTCATCAACCATGAAAGATTATTTTAGAAAAATTTAGAGTGGAAGCATGATTTTTTATACCAACTATGTGAAAAATACCAGAGCAGGGAGTCGAACCCGGGCCTTCCGCTTTACGTGCGGATGCTCAAACTATTGAGCTGCCCTGACTGATTACCAGCTAGGCATTTCTCAGATAACATTCGTTGGCAAAGTAAAGTCACCGAGTCTGTAAACACAGCTATATCAATTGACATTATTAATCATGGCACAACTCCAATAGACTACGAAATTTTAATTTAGAAATTTATTCAACAACCATGAAAGTTTATTTCAGAAAAATTTTGGAGTGGAAGGGGATGTTTTGTTCTAAAAGTGATTGCTGCAAAACAAAATTTTGTGCCTTTTAAAGATTGATGCAGATTGCGAGTGAGGTATTTAGTGATTTTTTTTTTTTTTTTTTTTTTTTTTTTTTTTTAATGCGAAGCATAGACATACGTATTACTGATTGCTGCAAAACGTTGCCATAGCGCAGTGCTAGTGCGATGTTAAATCCAACCTACTTGCCCATGTACCTCCCGGATTGTCTTTAATTGCCCAGAACATAGTAGTAGAGCGACATTAAATCGAATCTGCTTATACACTTATTCAGTTATTTATGGTATTTTTGTTTTGTAATGTTTAATATTTTTTAGTTTTTATTTTCTTTTGTTCAAGTTTTTGAAAAGCTATTTTTTACACTTTATTTTTAGGCACTTGATTTAAAACACGTAAAATCGGCCATTTTGAAAAAATCACGAGACCAAGCTGCAAAAATGTGCCAAATTGGCGATTTTAAAAAAAGTCACCAAGCAGTGTGGTAAAGCACCACGGCTTGAAAAATCTCAAAATTCTTACATGCCCTGTTAGGCATGTTAGTCTGGACAACACATGCCCGAATACAATTTTTACATGCCCAAATATCTTATTAAAATGCATAGTAATAAAAACATTCACATACCTAGTGAAAATAATTTAACGACATTATATCTATATTAACATTATTTCAATTTAAGCAAAAGTCTTAAATAAGATGCTGTATTTTAAAATTATTTCTTGAAAGTTATTTTTGTTTCAGTATGCATGCCTAGCTGGGCATGTAAGAGAAAAAAGTACATGCCAATTGTAAATTTTTTAAAAGCCCTGGGCATGCCGGGCAATATAATTTTCGAGCCCTGTAAAGCACATTATCACCTCTATTTCTTTTCTGGAAAAAAAATAATAATAATTGTAAATAATTTTTGGCAGGGATTCAATCAAACAGTGGATATATATATATATATATTAAACATTTTGCGAAAACTGCAATATAGAGTTCTGCGTGGGTCGAGAAAACTTGACCCGCAGGAACACTTTCGACCCACAACCGGCACAATCCGACATGAACTTGCAGCTTCTGACCCGCAACAAAGTATTTTTCAATTTACATATCAGAAACCGAATTTAAATTGTACTTCACAAAATACAATTACATTATTAAACAAATCGTTCAGAAAATTATAAATAAATATTACAAGTACAATTATAACCTCCATCTATCGTTTTTCACGGGGTGCAAGGGGGAAAAAAAGATGAAAGCAGGAAAACAACAAATGCGGGTTAAAGTCAAAACACGAATAAAACAATGTTTATGAATTAATACACACAATGTATACAGTATACTACTGATAAAAACTAATTTCTAAGCGGTCAAATAAATACATCAATTTTGTGGAATATTAAGTAAAATTTATTTTAAAAAATCATTAATTTTAATGTAGTGCTGGCCAATTTGGCAGGGTGCTTCACCCTGCTGCCCTTTCAAACCCATTTTAGCACCCTGCTGCCCTTTTAAAAACATTTTAGCACCAAGTAGCTTTTTCTAACATCTTAAATGAACAGAGGTCTTTAGATACTTTTCTTTCTGATTTTTCAACTTTTTAGAAATAGTTCTACAGCATTCCTGGAAGAACAAATGCATATAGCCTATATATATACACATAAAATTAGTATTTTATTTTAAATATATAGATAACGAAGTATAAACTTAATTAAAAACATAGATAAAACTTTAAACATTACTTCGTGCGTCGTTGTTTACATTTTTCAGCCGGGTGCCCGGCCCTCTTCAGAACGACATCTTCTGTGGAAGACTTGAGCTTGACTGATTTTGATCGTCTCTTACCAAAAGGTGACGCCATACACGGTCTACTGCGCTGTTGTCGTTGCATGCTTCATTATTGGTTGTAATTTCAATTGATTCTCTAAACATCGTGTAGTAGTAATCATCGTAATTTGCAACTTTAGTGGCTTTATCAAAATCTATTTTAATGTCTTGTTTAGTGAATGTTTTGGCTGAAGCTGTATTACATTTTCCCGTTTTTATATCATTTTTATGTAATCAATTCTTGTGTTTTTAAAAAAAATAAAAAATCTTGATTTAAACACAAAGGTATTTCTTTAAGACCAAAATCGCATTATCTGGGCATGCGCGAAGGCTATTTTCCTTTCTTTAGAAGAATCCCGTGACCAATCGCTGAGGGGTCTTTTCGGATACCTAGATGCAAGCGACCTCTGAAACCTGAACCCACGGACCAATCAGAATACGAATTTGACTCATGCCTTCTGTGGCCACGAGATCGTGGCGTGGCTTACGGTGAGGGTAATTTGTAAATACTGGGTTAGATTTTTACACTTTTTTATTTTTTAAAAACAGCAAGGTGTGTATGCATTATTATTATTATTATTATTATTTTGTTATTATCTTATTTCTTTTACTTAGTTAAAGTTTATACTTTGAATTCTAGAGTATTGTAATTGTATTGAAAAATGTGTTCTTTTCCTGTTAACATTTGTATACGTTTATATGAAATGTTAGTGTTAAAATTTTAACCTTCTAACTACTTTGTATATATTTAAACGAAATATTACTATTCGCATTTTTTAATGTTTTGTGTGCATATAGTATATTCAAAATGTTTGATTATTACATTTTTTGCGAGATTGCACCTGATGAAAATTGCATCGAGCTTTATCAATATTTCTGTATTGCACCGAAAATAAGTATTTTTAGTTTTAGTTACTCCCATTATTTCGTTTATTTTTGAATTCTTATTATTATAGTATGAATAAATTTAATCTAAAGTGTTATGTTTATATACTTGATGGATTACTTTCAGTGTATGGATTTCTTTTTGCCTTCTTGGACGCTCTCAACACCCCTGCTTAATGTAGATTATTTTTTGAAATAATGATAATGCCAATTTCCATCAGGTACAATCTCGTGATTATTGTAAGCATATATAATTTTTGAATATACTAAATATGATATAGATGCAGTAGAAAATAAAATGTAAACAATAACATTTTAAATAAACACATAGAGTTTCGTTTGGTTCGAGGTAATTTTTTTTGTTACAGCTGATTATTTTTTTCGTGATGCTTTCATTCAAAAACAGAAATTCAAACAAGATCGAGTTAAAGATATAAAATTATATGAATTTAAGGTTCATTTAAGGTATCATGGGCCTGGGCAACAGCGGGCGGGTTCATTCAGTTCCAGGTTAATTTTTTTATGTTATTAGCGGCTGGCGCATGCGCTGCCGCAGGCCTTGGGATCACAAATCAGAGTTTTGTTTAGTTTGAGGTAATTTTTTTTTGTTACAGCTGATTATTATTATTATTATTATTATTATTATTATTATTTGCAATGCTTTTATTTAGAAATAGAAATTCAAACAAAATCGAGTTAAAGATATGAAATCATACAAATTTAAGGTTCATTTCTATTTATAAACTTTTTTCCGAATTTCTTTTTTTAAGTGAAATGTCGTAAATTATATTAGATGTTTTAACTTGAAATATATTTGAATAGTGATGCCATAATTTTTGAAACATTTCTGTCAATAAAGTGACCGTTAAATTCGACGGGTTCCAGCTAGTTCTTGTTTTAATTTTATAAAATTAAAAATCTTGATAATTTTCCCAGCTTTCAAAAACCACCCCTAAATTTTACCTCTTCTATACCGTATGATCGCAGAGCATCCAATAAAATAAAAAAATGTAGCAAATAAATATGTCGTAAATATCCCCATCAAACATAATAGAAACTTTTTCCAGTTGATCAGAAGCGATGAAGACCCCATCCCCCCTTTAGAAACTGCAGGAATTTATAAAATACCGCTTACCAATGAAGACAATAAACCAGGATCTTATACAGGAATTACAAAAAGAAAAATTAAAACAAGAATTAATGAACATAAAAATGATATAAAAACGGGAAAATGCAATACAGCCTTAGCCAAAACATTCAATAAACAAGACATTAAAATAGATTTTGATAAAGCCACTAAAACTGCAAATTACGATGATTACTACTACGCGATGTTTAGAGAAACAATTGAAATTACAACCAATAATGTAGCATGTAACGACAGCCAGGGACCGATTTACTCACTTGGAGGCCCAGGGCACTCACGTTCAATGGGCCCCTTTTTTCCTCGTACTTTAATACTACAACAAATAAAACAAGCCGCATAATTTTGATTCACACGTTAAAAATTCTCTTCACTTTTAACTTTATTGGTAAGAGTAAGGCTTGTCTATCGGATCAACGTATATCACGCCTGTGTGTCTGCACTGCGGTGCGTGGTTCGGATTTAGTTAGCCTTAGTATGAGTTTAAAATGCAGTATGTGTTTGTATTTGCGTTTAGCAAAAATATTGAAATTTTTTCGATGAGCTGATAGTTTCCTTGAAAGATCATATTGCCGATTTATAAAACAGTGCAGTAATACCTCCATCCATTGACGAAAAAACAAAAAACAACTATTATAGCAAAATTTGGAGGTTTTTCATTTTAACTATTTTTTTAAATGTATGATGAAATTTCTTGGAGGCCCCCTCAGTGTGAGGGCCCAGGGCAGATGCCCCTAATGCCCTGCCTTAAATCAGGCACTGACGACAGCGGTGCAGTAGCCCCAGACCGTGTATGGCGCCACCTTTTGGTAAAAGATGATCAACATCAGTCTAGCTCAAGTATTCCACAGAAGATGTCGTTCTGAAGAGGGTCGAGTACCCAGCTGAAAAATTTATACAACGACGCATGAAATAATGTTTAAAGTTTTATCTATGTTTTTAATTAGTATTTTACTTTTGTCATGTACAACAATCACAACATAGAAGACCGCAATTATGCAAATAACGCCCTTTTTGAAAGAGCCAGCACTATTATGTTGGGTTTTTCTTTCATTTTATAAATTAAACAAGAAATTTTTCAGATTTAAAACTTTTTTTTTTTGGTCCATTTATGTAATTTCATACGCTTGTATAACAGTTTGTGCACTTTAAAACCCCATAATTATGTCATCAGTGTGAAAAATTATCCTCAGTTTTTTTCGCCAATATTTACATTTTTTGAAATCACACATTACTTCTATACTTTAGGATACCGCATGTTACAATATCTTGATTTATGCAAATATTATCACTAAATTTTGTACCAGACACATCCTCTGCTACACGCAACAACGCTTCATCTGCATAATCAGCATCACTTTCTTGCCTTTCTGTTTGGTATTGTTCCTCATTTTTCCGCACTTAACTGTGATTCCTGCAACAATTTTCTGGAAAACTTAAGATATTATTTTGTGGTATGCTGAAATTACAGTAATGAATAAAGAGACAGAGACATGGCATCACAATTTTGATCTTCCATGGAAATGGGGAAGAGAGTTATTTTACGATGCACAAAGTATCCAGTTTGTATAGAGCCGTTTAACCTTCATGAGAAAATTTTTACAAAGTCAGAAGAAAAACTTTACAACAATGAATGCAAGAAAACGACTTTTTGAAGCACGATACATGCAGGTTTCATTAACAATATATAAATATAATTTGCGCGGAGACCATAGAAATAAAATTATCAATGCGGGAAAGCAATAGATGTGGGAACGATAGATCAGGTTTTCACTGCATATATAATTATATTAAAACTAGAATATGATTAAAATTATATTTAAAATATCTTGTCTAAATATAAACAAACTTCAATGTATAATACAAGAAAGTTTCTTGTATATTACACCTACTTTTAAAAAATCCACTATTTTAAATATTCATAGTCTATTTAAAAAAAAAAAAAAAAAAAAAAAAAAAAGAAGAAGAAGAAGAAGAAGGAACCATTAAAAATTGTCAATGACAGAATTTTGTTTAATACGGAGGACTATTAATTCCAATCTGTAAAATTTTTATTTTTATTCTCATTTTTTGACCGTAAAACTGGGTCACGTACTTTTCAAAATAACTGAAATGAAATAAAATGAAGTGTTGCCTCCTAAATATCCTACTTTAGTTAATTTAAAAAAATCTAATTGTCGTGCCGTGTCGAAAAACTGTTTGCACCCCTGGATTCAGAAAAATCGCCCCTTTCGTTTGGTACTGAATTTGTAACAATAGGGCTGATATTTCTAATTTGTTTTCAAGGTTTACATAAAACTGATCTACAAAAAATAGATTGAAACTAATAATTCTCCATCCTAACAAAAAGTTTCTTTAATATTTTTGAATAACAAAGCCTCATTATGCATTTTTATACAATTTTTGCCCTATGACTTTCCATGCTAAGAAAACTGAAATGTTCGAATTAAATTCGAAGATTTGATTGAACTTTTAAAACATTCCTTTTTTTATTATCTTTTAATATAACAGCAGGATAAAAAAGATTTCAAGGAGATACAAAGAAAATTGTTTTTCGGGCAAATGCTAGGGTTTGCAAAAGTGATTCATTAAAAAAATGGTTCAAATATTTAAAATATATTTAACTGAAAAATAACATACTCACAAAAAAAAAAAAAAAAAAAAAAACTAATTTCCGACTCTGTTTTTTTATCATCCAACTTATTTACAGAAAAAAAAGGTACCTACCAAATTTTCTAAGCAAAATGTGGAGACAAATTGGCGGGATGACTAAAATTTCAAAATACGAAATGATGACAAAAGCAATACTAAAAAAAATGCGCAGCACTATCATCAATTTTAAATCGTAAATTGCAACAGAAGCTTTACTTCGAAAAAACGATTTTGCAGAAAATAATAATAATACCAAAGTGGGGACTTTCCCCACAAAATACATTTCAATTTTTGTTTTAATTACACAGTATCGAGTAAAGTATATTTTTAAATAATCCTTTCAAATTTTTATTTAACAAACGCAGGAGCTATTGAACAACTCAACTTACAAAAACAAACATTTGTTTACTACTACAAAATACGAAAATGATTGCGTGCTTTTTCGAATCGAAACACGTTGTTATATCTGGTATAGTGAAATACATAATAAAAGTTATTACAAGATAAATAATTCTAAGTAAAATTCCATTTAAAAGAATATAAAAATTTAATAAATTAAAATTAATGCACTGAGAAGTTAGTGCGGACTTACAGCTGAGCTGATAAGGTATTTGTTATCCACTCGCTTCTCGCTAAAGAATATAGCAGAGGTAAGTGTGTGAATCGAAATCTTTTTCTTATTTTTTTTTTTTTTTATTTCAACTGTGTTTTAAATAAATAATAATAATAAATCTTCCTGTGATACATTTAAAAATAAACGTCTATTCTATTTCCAGTAGTAGTAAAAGCGTAGTATGGCGCGCTGCAAATTGTTTAAAGTTCTACAAATGAATTTAACAGCTACAGAAAGAAATGTTTAGGGTTAAAAATACATTTAATTTGCGCTATCTCACTGGATTAATGTATTTGTTGCATACTGTATTTGTTGCATTTGTTTTTCTATTATAATTACATGCAGTTGCAAATTTTACTGTTGATTTTAGAGATGCCAGGCTTAATTCGGCAGATGGTTTTCAGATATTTATATTATTTTGCTGTACTGAGATTCAGAAAATTCTGCTACTGGGCTGTATTTGATTTTTCATGAATTTTAATTAAATGAAAATTTAATTTTTTATTCAGTAAAATAATTTTTAAAAAGTTGAGTAGAGCATTGAGCTCTTAAGTATTATTATTTTTAGAAATTACAGATACAGGTAACTTTGTCACTTTATAATATGTTTTTTATTTCTGCTTGCATGCATGAAGTGTACTTATTTGTTTAGTTCATTTCCGTATTGTGTTCTGTGAGTTTCTAAAGCCAGTAACCCACGGGTACCCAACGCAATGCATTCAAAAATTATATTTATTATAATTTTTTTTCGAAGAAAAATATTTTGCAGGTAAACCTGCAGGTTTACCTGCAGGTGTAAAATTAATGCTAACTCGAGTCGCAGAGCGAGTAACCCACAGGTACCCAACCCAATGCAGAACTCTAATATGAAGTCAACTAGAAATCTGGACGCATGATGGCGTTGCCTAGTCACGTTGAAAAATGCTAAGATACAAACAAAACAGATCATCAGAACTTCTGAGAAATGCCGGAAACAAACACATTTAATTCTCAAAAAACTGTAAGTCACTTTCATAATTAAAGTTTTTAAAAAATAAATGTTAATGGAAACATTTTACTGTTTTTTCTTTTTTTACAATTATTTCTTCATCCAAAATCAATTTTTTTAAGTTACTGAACCAATTTTATTTGTACATATGTATTAACTAAAATTTTCTGTTAATTTCACATAAAGGGTTTTTTCTAAAATATTTTTATCTATTTCATAGACAAAATTTTAGTTTGGAAAAGCTTTACTATAAGGCACCCATTGCAATTGGCGATGTACAGCACACCGGATGAGTCAATACTGCAAATCGATACTCTGAAGCATTACAAAACATCAAAAATATATTTTAATAAAATAAATTGTTTCACTCTGTTGCTTATTTTGAAATTCTCTTAAATAAATTAAGCATATTTAAGATAATTAAAATAAACATTTAAAACAGTAATAGAAATTTGAGCTACTTCACCACAAAAAAAAAAAAAAAAAAAATCGGAGGACTTTCAAGCTTTAGTACATAAAATTCAGTGTTATGAATTATATAACTTGAAGATCTTCCACAAATTTTCAAAACTTGCATGCATGAATCTGAAAATGCATGAAAATCTGTATAGAAGCAATCACAAAAAAGTATAAATAAAGTCACTGGACGCAGCTTATTCATTGTGCATGAATCTGAAAATGCATGAGAATCTGTGCTACAGCGGTTAGTATTCTAATATTAAAACCAAAAAAACATCACTGGATGTCCCTAATTCGAGGTGCATGAATCAGAAAATGCATAAAAAACTGCACTGCAGCAATCAGTATCCCGATATTAAAACCAAAAAAGCATCACTGGATACCCCTATTTCATATTCATAGCGAATATATATGAATATTTCATATTCATATTCCCCTATTTCATAATCAGAAAATAGATGAAAATCTGTACTGCAGCGGTCAGTATACTGATATTAAAAAAAAAACAAATCACTGGATACCCCTAAATCATAGCACATGAAAAAGAAAATGCATAAAAATCTGTACCGCAGCGGTCAGTATCCTGATATTAAAACTAAAAAAACATTACTGGAATACCATAATTTGTGGTGCATGTGCATCGGAAAATGCATGAAAATCTGTACTGCATCAATAACTACCATGCACTAATTTTCCCTAAATAATTACGTTTATTAAAAAAATAATAATAATGAAATACACTTGAAAAATTAATTTTTAAAACACATAAAAAAAAATAATAATAATTCAGCTGGGCTGCATTATGATAAACATACAAGAATGGTCGGTGCAAAAAGAGAAACAAAGTTCCGAGACAGTTAAGCAAAGTTTCAATACAAAAAGGTTACTATTAAAAAGTGTCGATACACTGAATCGCATCACAGCATCACAAATCGCCAATGGGTGCCCAATAGCAAAGCTTAGCCTTTAGTTTTTTGTTTTAATAAATTACTGCATGCATCACTAACTTATCTATATACTTACAAAATGGTTACAATTAGATTTCTACTGTAAACAGTCCCTATAATCTAAAATGGACAATTGCATCTCTTGAATCACAATCGTCTCTGTATAGCAAATTTGGTGGCGCATCCATTTGCCCGTTTTAACTGCGGAAAGTTGTTTAAAGCAAAAGCTTAATTACAATGACAATTTTGGGGCCAATTTATTAAATTTTTTTCATCCAAAAACAGATTATTCATAAAAATAAATAATCTTGAAATGAAAAACCTTTCACATCAAAATGAGAAACATACTAGGCCTGTGAGTTTTATCATAATTTACATATTTTTAGGGAATTTAAAAAAGGAAAAAAAAAAAAAAAAAAAAAAAAAAAGAACACTTAGTTTAGAAACTCACAGAATACAATACGGAAATGAACTAAACAAATAAATACACTACATGCATGCAAGCAGAAATGAAAAACATATTAAAAAGGGACAAAGTTACGTGTATCTATAATTTCTAAAAAATAATAATACTTAAGAGCTCATTGCTCTGTTCAACTTTTTTTTAATCTTATTTTACTAATTAAAAAGTTAAATTTAATTAAAATTCATGAAAAATCAAATACAGCCCAGTAGCAGAATTTTCTGAATCTCGCTACAGCAAAATAATATAAATATCTGAAAATCATCTGCCGAACTAAGCCTGGTGTCTCTAAAAACCACAGTAAAATTTGCAACTGAATGTAAATAATAGAAAAAAAATTAAGACTATGCAACAAATACTTACAGTAATCCAGAGATACAATGCAAATTATATATGTATATTTTTAACCCATTTAACTTCTTTCTTTATCTGTTAAATTGATCTGCAGAACTTTAAACAATTTGCAGCGCTAGCTGCCATAATACTACACTTTTACTACTACTGGGAAATAGAATCAGACGTTTATTTTTTAATGTATACAGGAAGATTTATTATTATTGTTTATTTAAAACACAATTGGAATTATAAAAAGAAGAAAAAGATTTAGATTCTTAACTCCGCTAAATTCTTAAGCGAGAAGGGAGTGGATAAAAAATTCCTATCCTATCCTTTGAAGTACGATCTTAACTGATCAGCTCAGCTGCAAGTCCACACTAACTTCCTAGCGCATTAATTTTCATATTATTTTAAATGGAATTTCACATAGAATTATTTATTGTGTAATAACTTTTATTATTTATTTCACTATACCAGATATAACAACGTGTTTCGATCGATTCGCAAAAGCACGCGATCGTTTTCGTTGCGTGCGTATCTCGTTGTAGTAAACAAATGTTTGTTTCTGTAACTTGA
The DNA here is from genome assembly GCA_963930645.1 of Salticus scenicus. Taxonomy (NCBI): domain Eukaryota; kingdom Metazoa; phylum Arthropoda; class Arachnida; order Araneae; family Salticidae; genus Salticus; species Salticus scenicus. Next base: position 206,586,529 of record OZ005661.1, read on the forward strand.
GATGTTCAATAGCTCCTGCGTTTGTTAAATAAAAAGTTGAAAGGATTATTTAAATAATTGTAAGATAAAAAAAAAAATTATAAACCATGTTTTTTAATTTTCTGTTGAATCATATAAACGCTACTGAAGGCAGCCGGAACCCCAGCAATTGGATAAAAGTATTAAAAAAATTCCTTGTTATCGTCTTTTGAGCTATTATAAAAGTTTCAAGTGGCTATCTAGCCGGGAAGTTAGTTAAAAGTTGATTGCAAGCTTTGTACTGGAAACGCTGCCGAAGGCAGCAGGGTCCCGAAGCAATTGGATAAAAATATTTTTAAAAAGCATTTTCACCGTATTCTGAACTATTCCGAAAGTTTCAAATGTCTAGCTACTCGGGAAGTTAGTCAAATAAATTCTCTGTTGAATTATATGAACGCTGCCGAAGGCAGTAGGGACCTGAAACAGTTGACTAAAATTATTAGAAAAATGTATTGTCACCGTGTTATGAACTGTCCTGAAAGCTTCAAATGTCTAGCTAGTCGGAAAGTTAGTGAAAAATCGATTGCAAGCTTTGTACTGATAATGCTGCCGAAGGCTGCAGGAACCCGAAACAGTTGGCTAAAGGTATTAAAAAAATGCATTTTCACCGTGTTCTGAACTATTCTGAAAGTTTCAAATGTCTAGCTAGTCGGGAAGTTAGTTAAATAAATTTTCTGTCGAATCATATAAGCGCTGCCGAAGGCAGTGGGACTTGAAATAGTTGACTAAAATTATTAGAAAAATGTATTGTCACCGTGTTGTGAGCTGTCCTGAAAATTTCAAATATCTAGCTAGTCGGGAAGTTAGTTAAAAATCGATTGCAAGATTTGTCCCTGACAAACACACAAACCCACAAACAAAGAAGAATCGAAGTTAATAAAAACATGGTAACATACACTTTACACAGTCGATACTGTGTAATTAAAACAAAAATTGAAATGTTTATTCAAAAAGATATTTGGATCATGAAACAAAATTATTTGCCACTATCAATTCTAGGATAAGGCCACCAAACGTCGTTATTTTGTGGGGACAGTCCCTACTTTTGTTGTTATTATTATTATTATCATTATTATTATTTTCTGCATAATCATTTCTTTTTTTTAAGTAAAAATTTTGTCGCAATTTATGATTTAAAATTGATGGTAGTGTACTTTTTTTTTTTTTTTTTTGTATTGCTTTTGTCGCCATTTCTTATTATTTTCTTCTTTAGTATAATACAATCAGCAGCAAAAGTATCCAAGTCCTAGCAAAGATTCCTATGTAAAAAAAGTACACTTAATACAGTTTTGTTAAAGAAACCCTTGTCGAATCCTGTTTTTAGTCAGTCTAAGAACATGATTCGATAAGGATTTATTTAACAAAACAGCATCAAGTGTACTTTTTTTTTTACATAGGAATTTTCGCTAGTGCTCGGATAATTTTGCGGCCGACTGCATATAGAGAAAGTATTAGATTCGTGAAAATTTTCGAACTCAAATTTTCGATGGATTTACTCGTTTTGGGATGTCCTGAACACGAATTGATAGTTTTTACATTTTGGGATATCCTGAACACGATTTGTCTGTTTTTAGAAAATATCAGACTGTCTGTCTGTGTGTATCACAAACATTTTGGGCGCTGTATCTCATGAACCAAATAACGAAATTCAACCAAACTTGGTATTTAGTTGGGCCCTAACATAAACTAGTGCTGACTGGATTTGGGGATCAATCGCTCAGCAGGTGTCACTGTCATTGCATTTTCCCTAAATTTTTAACGTGGCAGTATAGGACAAAATTTCGTGTAAATGTACATAATGAGAGTTACTTTTAACGTGTGATCGTAAAACTATTTGAATTTTTGATAATAGTAGTAGTAAACTAGGGAAATTTTTCTGTGCATGTGGAAACATCTCTTCCTTCCTGGGTGGGGGGGGGGGGGAGAGGAAAATTTCAATATGGGTATCTTTCGAAAGATCTCGTCAGTACCTTTATAATGAATGGTTGAACTATAGATCTGTGATAATTTAAAACAAAGTTATCGATTTTTTCATTTTTTGAGGACTGTTAAGTTTCAATCTATTTTTTGTAGACCAATTTATATAAACCCGAAAACAAATTAGAAATATCATTCATATCGTTTTAAATTCAGTACCAAACGAAAGGGGCGATTTTTCTGACTCCACGGGTACAAATAGTTTTTCGGCACGACAATTAGGTTTTTTAGAATTAACTAAAGTATGAAATTTAGGTGTCAGCACTTGATTTTTAATTCATTTCAGTCATTTAAAAAAAGTACGTGGCCCAGTTTTACGGTCAAAAAATGAGATAAAAAATAAATTAAAATTAAAAATTAAAAATTAAAATTTTACAGATTGAAATTAAGTCTTTCGTACTAAACTAAATTCTGCCTTTGACATAATTTAGAAATTTCGGAGTCTATAACCCGCCCTTACAAAAATGCAGTTTTATTTTTATTAATATTTAATACTATTCTTCGCAAATTTTTATAAAAATGCAGTTGTTTTATAGTTACCATTTGTCATCAAGTTAACTGTGAAAAGTCAAAGATATTTTTGAAGTCACATCACTTCTTTAAGAATTCTGCTGTTTTTTTTAAGTCGTGACCTTTACTTTAAAATCGCTGCAGTTTTCATTAAGTTGTGAACTTCACTTTAAAAACTCTGCAGTTTTTATTAAGTTGTGAACTTCACTTTAAAAACTCTGCAGTTTTTATTAAATCGTGAACTTTACTTTATAAATTCTGCAGTTTTTTTTTAAAGTTAAAAGCACATTTTTTGAAATACTGCAGAATTTCTACAGTTTTGGGGTTTTGCTGCGGAAAAACTGCAGAATTTTTTAGCTGGGATACTACTATCCTACGCAATTTCGTCCCGATCTGAATTTTCCATGTCGTGATCTCTCCTTCTTCAATTCTTATATTTATGTGATTAAGGGGAGTTTAGTATTACAAAATTAAAAAGTGTGAGAAATACAAGGGTAGTATTGCATTTTAAGGCCGAGGGCTGAGGTAGCAAAATCAGGTTACACATTACTAGTGAAATTTTTACTAAATGGAAGTTCTACCTGTATTTTGTTGATGTTTTATCCATTTAAATTATAAAATTTTTATTTAAATTAAGAAATATAGGTAGCTGAAATGAAAATTTAACATTTGAAAGCCATATTACTGTGAAATGTGGGTTTAGTGCGCATTATACAAACTTTATCAAAACTATTGAGTTCGACAAAAAATAAGGGTTACTTTGCATAGCTTAAAGTAAAAAAAAAAAAAAAAAAAGGAATAAATAAATAACATCAAGTTCTATAGTTCATATAGAAATACTGAAAATCCCCAAAACAATTTTCTGGTGCAATTCTGCGAATGTTGTAAGAATCTAATATTTTGAATAGAATTGTCTATAGTTTGCTTATTTTTGGTGGTATATAGTAGTGCTGGACGATATCAGAAATTAAATATCGCGATATATCGCCAAGTTAATATCGATATTAGCGATATATTGCGATATTTCTTTCAAGGCAGAAAAAAATAGACATTTGTTATTTTTTAAAGACATATGCACACGAATTTTAAAGTATACAAGTATAGAGTGTTTTCCATGTATTTTCTGGTATATTACTACCATAACTTTATCATAAAAAAAAAAAAATCATAAAAAGTGAATTAATGTTTTGTGTTTCTTATAACTTATACTATTGCTTTTTAGTATACCTCTGTATAGTTTATCCTCTATTCTTCCCATTTTAAGCTTTAATTATTTAAAAATCATATTTTAACACAGCTAATATGTGATCTGTGTTTTATTTGTACCAAGTATATCAAAATTCATAATTCTACTAAAAATAAAGCTTCAGAAAAATTGTCTTAAGATGTAGGTATTAAATAAAAATGAAAATCATTTTAATTAGTTCAGAATTGCCATTATAAATAGTTCAGAATTGCCATTGAATACACCTTTTTTTTTTGGTTGTAGAAAGTAATATTTTTTACTTAAAACTCTTATATGCATCCTAAATGTCAGTTACTTGTCATTTTTATTTTTGTATCCTCTTACCAAATCATTACAATATCTTTTAAATATATATGTTCAATTCACATTCGTAATAGTTTCACAGTAATTGAAATTTGAATTACATATTATAATGTGTGTGTGTGTCTGTGTGTGTGTGTATGTATTTATGTATACATTGTCAATATAAAAATTATATTATTTAAACGAAATTATGTTGAAGTTTCATTTTGTTACTTAAAGTAACTCATTTTGCATTTAAACCAATTTTATTTAACATATACGGCTTTAAAAATAAAATAAATAAATAAATAAATGGAAAGAGAAATATAAATGCTACATAAAAAAAGTAATAAACTATTCAATATTATATAATTCTATAAAGAAACTGTCACTGTAAAATTACTGACGATAAAACTTTATTTTACATCAGTTAGATAGCACCCTTTCTCCCTTCCCATGTTATCCAATAGGATTTTTGTCGCTTCGTTTTATAAAAATATTTTATTCAAAAATGAACTTTTTCGAATTCTGTTTTTTGAATATTACTCTTTGAACAGGTCGTCTTTTACCTTAGTGAGCAATTTTTCGAAAAAATAAATTTAAATATTTTACTTAGAGATCCACACTTAAGAGTCCATAATTTACTTATTGAAATAAAATATTTAAATTAATTTTTTCGAAAAATTGCTCACTAAGCTAAAAGGCGACCCGTTCAAAGAATAATATTCAAAAAACAGAATTTGAAAAACTTCATTTTTTAATGAGATATTTTTATAAAACGAAGCAACGAAAATCCCATTGGATAACATGGGAAAGGAGAAAGGAAGCTATCTGACTGATGTACAGTCTTAATAAAAAAAATATTTTATCGAAATATTTAATAATAATAAAATAATATTAAAAAAAATACATTCCATAATTGCTTATATTTTCAGAAGTTTTTTATTAAACGCTAAGAAAATTTGCAAAAAAACTCTTCTAGTAGATATCAGTTCAGTGACGCCAGATGGTCGAAAATTATTTCCCCAAACAAGTCTTCAAATTTCCCCAAATCACGTTTTTTTTTTTTTTTTTCGAAAAAAACTTGATTTCCAACTTGATTTCTCCCCAACTTGATTTCTACTAAAAAGGGAAAATAAAAATTTTTTCAAAAAAAAAATATCAAGCAGATTTTTCTATGATTTAAGCTCAGATTTTTCCCCAAATGAAGGCAATTTTTGAAAAAATCCCCAAATAACAATAAAGCTATTGAAAGTCTCTAGACATAGGGATAAATCATTACGTTACCAACATTGACAGAAAGTTGAAAAACGCCCCAGATTTGTCCCCAAAAATTTTAGAATTCCCCAAAAAAGTCCCCACAAACATTTGGTCTCCAAAATTGTCCCCAGAAGCCTCAAAACTCCCTAAAATGGGGACAAAATCCCCAATCTGGCATCACTGTATCAGTTCGGCATATCGACACTTTGAAATAGACCGATATCAATGAACCAATAGCAGGAAAGGAGCTAAAACAGAAGATATTGTTTTCATTCGTCATATTGCCTTTTCTGTGGTTTCCATCACCTACGATATGCATGAATGTAGCGTGGGAATCTGGGAAATCAGTATAGTGTAATATATCAGAACCCATAATAGATATCTCGGATAGGGATATATCGTTTCGACTAATATCCTAGTAAACACACCTGCTGATTATAGGTATTGTGATATTGGAGTATGTCTGATGAATTTTTTCTGAAGGGGTAGAACCGTGACCTTGAACGAAGTCAGCTTATTCACGGGATAATCAAAGCAGATGGCTTTCAATAAATATATTTTTTTTTTTATTATTATTATTATTTTTTTATTTTTTTTTTATGCGGTGGCCTTTTTAAAGCAGTGATGTTTAGATTTGAGTTTATGAAGGATGAGGAAGTATATGTATATGTGTTGCAATAGAAATCGTTTGGCGTGGGGCTATTTTTTCTAGTTTATCAGTGAGTAATTAGAGGAAAGTAGAAAATGAGTATTAAAATAAGATATTCGGCGCTTTTTTTCTTCCGGTTTCGCTCTCGTTAGCTGTTGTATGTTGGCTGATCGGGTTTCATTCGCTCGAGTTTCGTTCACTCTGGTGCGCACTCGGCAATATCGTTAAAGGGATATATTGGAGAAGCTAGATCTTAAATATTGTTATCGGGATATTAAAAAAATATCGATACTTAGGGATATATTGATAAATAATCCAGCCCTAGTATATAGAAATATTGATAAATGCTTGAAACAATTTCCACCAACTACAATCTTGCGAATATTGTAAAAATTGCGTTATATCTGTAATTACTAATCTGGGTGACTCCTTTTTGGTCTAAACTGAGTGACTCACTAGGTATCCCAAAAGTGCTGAATCATAGGGAGCATATGACATACCTGAAAGGTTTACATAAAATTTGCTTAATTTTCTTTTTGTGGCATGTTATATTTCAATTTACCGTATAAGACAATGGAATCGTTTCGAGTAATGTCTCGTGCAATTTGAATATTTTTCAGTGAGTATTGAATGACATTTCCCGCGTGTTGTGGTAGCTGATAAGCAATCGGTGACGTCACTGATGAGAAGATGACGTGATCACGTAAATGATCACGTAAAATCACAATTTCGATACATAAGAATGTCTCGTATCATTCATTTCGTCCAAGTCTGCCTATGGAGTAGGACGTGTTTTAAGGTAAATCCCAACTTTTTCTGAAATAATGAAAATTCAGTATTGAGTTAAGCCAGGCATGTTATTACGTATGGGAAATAATTTTATGTAATAGAACACTCGGTGAGTCATGGTGATTGTATATGTGTGTTATTTTCAAACATTGATGATGTTTTATTAAAACAATGTAAAAATATGTGTGTCTAAAATCTTTACTGTGTTCTAAAACTAAATTCAATAAAATTTTATTATTTTTATATGCTTCGATCAAAACCACCTGTAAAACTGTTTCTAAGTATTTAAAGTTTTACGTGCTCTGTAAGTTAATATCATACAAAACTTTGGTTATTGTACTATTTCAATAAATATAATAAACCTTTCCAATTAAATATATATATATAAGAAAAATTTCTTAAGCTTAATTATTCATTATTTTATATACTCTGCAAAATTAATTATATGATTGTTTTGCTTAACTAAAAAAAACGTAAATATTTATACAGTATTAGTTTATCTATATTATATAGCTGTTTCCTAAACTTTATTTTCTTATAACTATTCTGACTTTGATTAGAAACTTTAATTAAAGCATGTTCAAGCATGATTCATACATGATGACTCATATTTCACTTTATAATAGAAACAAAAGGTTGATGATTATGTATAAAGGGATAAAAATGTACTTTAAAATTGTTTGGTTAGAGTTTAAATGTTAAGTGGGAAATTTATTTAATGAGTTCAGTTTATAGAACATTCATTATATTTATAATGTGCATAACTTTTATTGCCTATATAAAATTTATTGACTGGTTTAAAAGTTTCATGATATATTAAATTTATTTAATTGTAAAAGCTTTTAAAATATATTCGCTGTTTTAAAACTTTTTAAATAATAGTCATTTTTAAAATTAATATTGCATACGTGTTCAATTTTTAATGAATGCAAATGTAAATTCATCTTGAATGTTAAAAGTGAAACTTAATTAATGCATAGTGATAATTATAAATTAAACTTTATATTTACATTATAAAGTTTAATTTATAACGTAAATCAATATATACTGAGTATAAAATTTATTGATTGTTTCACAGTGTACTTGCAACTTACATTTTTAATGAAAGTCAAATTTTTTATAAGTTCGAGTTTCGATAAGTGTAAATCATCTATCGTTTTCCTTCATTCTGTAAATTTTGCAAAATAAAAGTTTGTCTCTCTGATGAAGGGAGATTGTCATTCGAAACGACTGTCCCAATCCTGATGAAGGGTATTTGAAAAACAAAGTCATATCGTTTTATCCTATAATTAAAATCCACCAACCCTTTGTTGAAGCATTCATTGCACTACTCTTATTGAAATGTATATTTAGTTTTAAATTAATTATCTGATTGTATAATACTCATCAATGAACCCTTCATTAAAGGTATGTTATTGTTTTAAATCCTATGTAATACATCATGAATATCCCCATTTCTAATTCTGTCAAACTTCTAAAACCTCGAAATATCTCCAAAAATGCTAAGTCCCTAAAATACATAAAAAAGATATTTATAAATTTTTATCAAAGGTTCTGCATTTATCACATAATTCTAAAAAGTTACTTGAATGTAATACCAACTCCTAGAAAAATTTCAAGTTCTAAAATAGTATTAAGTGTACTCACTAATCAATTAGAATGCAGTATTTTATCGCGTGACACGATTCAACCAATCAGATTGCAGCATGAGTGTTGTTCTTTTATCTGACAATTTATAAAATAAATAGGATAGTTTTTCTAAACTACCCTTCAAATCCTGATGAAGGAGGATAGTCGTTCAAAATGTATAACATTTCATTTACAATTCAATTATAATCCTCAAACCCTTTGTTTGAGTGTTCATTGAATGACATTCATCAACCATTAACCCCTATTTAAATATTAATTATTTAAATCGAATATAAAAAACATACATTTTTTGGGTTTAACAACGTTAAATTTTTTATTGAAAATGAATATTGATTACTATTTTTTATTGTATGCTGAAAAATTAGTAAAACTTTTAATCATAGTACTGTTTTATATAAGTCTCTTAAGCATGTGCGTGCATAAGTATAAAAATATGACTTATCGAATATGAAATAAATTTATAAGTTACTACTTCTGAATATTTTTACAATTCAGCATATCCCCACTGTCTTATGTATTCAATTTAACACTCAAGCAGATGAATAGTTACTAAGTTTAAACTTTTATTTAGCAAGTGATACATAATGCATGTTGCATAAATATAGATAAGCAGTTTATAGTGAAAAAATTACACATGCAGAGGTTTAATTAGCTGCTATATAGTTAACGCATGCAAATCTACTAAGTTCAAACCCTATTAAGCATTTTCTTATAAAGTTCATAAACATGTAATTTTAAGGATTTTAGATGACTAAGCTATTCTGCGTTTAACGCTGAGATCGAATCCAGCTTATAAATTTAGCCGTTTGTAGTTTTTCTTGGTTTTTGCTAAAACTCACTTAAATATAAATTAGAAAGACTTTTACACAGAGCAATCCACTTATAGGAGCAACAGTTATTTATTTAATGACATAAGTTTATACTTGTAATGAATTATTTAAAATTTTATCCATACAGGAATAATATAAAAATTTACATTTGTGCAGTAGTAAAAAATTTGTGTCATTAGAAGTTTCATTAACTGAAAACAATAAGTTTCAATACAACTGCATGATTTTAGTATGACTCATTGACCTCGCGATAAGTTTTTTTTCACATAGACAGCTTTCAGTAGAGGTGAGATTTTTAAAAAGTGGTTTTCTTCAACAAGTTACGATTTGTCGTCGTGACCGAAGATATATATGTGCCGACTGGAATTGAAGAAAAGATTGAAAACATTCCAAATGATGATTCTGGACTCACTTTTAACTTATGAATTTAATTACGACACTGCACAAATATTTTTACAAACGTGCAGATTAACACACATAAAAAATATATACATTCTAAAATTAACATTTAAAAATTAGCTTTTGAAGCCAGGTCCTTCTAACATTCTTTTCGCCACTTCCTTTTTTCTTTGCTATTCCCATTCTAATCTCTCCGCATCCTCTTGATGCCATTTCAGAAAAACTAAAAGTTCGCAAACGATTCGAATAAAGTTCGAATATGATCTTTACAAACATCTAAGTTATTTATTTTGTATTCAAATGAACATTATTAAATTTAAGAAATGTAACCTGTTGTTTCAAGGATTTTATAAGACCAAACGATTTTATGTCTAAAGCGGGGAAGTGTCGGGTTCGAATACAACTCATCAACCTAATCGACTGGAGTTTTACGTGGTTTTCTCTAAAACTCACTTAAATACGGAATAGGATTCCTTAGAAAGACTCTCATGCATTTCGCTTATAGGATCATCGTTTAATTAATCGGTTTTAAACCTTATGAATATCCTTATGCGAATTTTTATTGTATAGTAAAACTTTTAGCACACTATTGTATTATGTAAGGTGTTTTAGTAATCCTGTTCATACATAAAGACTAAGCGATTCTGTGTTTAAAGCTGTGCTCGATTCCAGCTCATGAACCTATCTGTTTGGATATTTTCTCTAAAACTGGCGTAACTATAAGTTAAAAAGACTCCCGCGCAGGGCATACCACTTATAGGAGCAACAGTTAAATATTTAATTGTATAAGTTTATACTTGTAATGAATTATTTAAAGTTTTATCCACACAGCAATAATATAAAAATTTACATTTATGTGTCAGTAAAAATAATTGTCTCATTAGAAGTTCAATCAGCCATTAACTAAAAACAATGAGTTCCAATACACTTGCATGATTCTAGTATGACTCATTGATCTGGCGGTAAGTTATTTTCACCTAGACAATCTTAAATTTTCTGAACAAATCTTATTGTAAAGGACAATTTCTTTCTGTGATAGTATTATCGAAATTCTCTCACAAGGATTACTGTTCAGTATTTTATTTTTATATCCTATATCTAACTTATAAAATTTAGCGGTTATGCATATGAAGACTTTTGCAATTGAGTAAGTTTTACTTATAATTCAACTCCTATCACTGCGTTGAAATTGTTACTTTGCGAAATCAAGTATGAATCTACTTTCTTACTTATCATGACTTATCGTTCCTCAAAGAACAAATTCCTCGAATTTCTGTGCAAGAGTTTCAGGGTTGAAGGTTGCATTTTGCTGGAGGGAAATTTCTTCAATAATATTTAAGTACGTTTCAGAATTTATTACTATACTAGCGAGCTTCGCCCGCTAGCGGGTCAGTATTTTCAAATGAATCACTAAAATTAATGAATCACTAACAGTAACTTTTAGTGTTAAGAAAAGAAATGAAAAAAAAATTCATTTCTGATTGGGTAAAAAGTCGGCCCGGGTCCCCACTGCCTTCGGCAGCGCAGTGCCGTGCGCGCGCACAACTTAAGGGATACGCGCGCAGCGCGTGTATCCCTGCGCGCGCGTGTTCCTTCCCTGACCCTTCGTGTCCCCTAAAAAATCATTTCTGATCGGGTAAAAACTCGCACCGGGTCCCCACTGCCTTCGGCAACGGAGACCCATGCGTGCTGCACGCGCACATATGAACGTATTGTTGTAAAATCTGTACCCTTTCCGTGTTGATTCTCAAATTTAAATTTAAATACATTTACTACTTAAATATAATTTAAATGATTCACTTTATAATCTTTAAAGTTTAAATTATTAATTAAATAAATTATAGCGTTTAGTGTTATCTTCTATTTGATACTGCCATTGAGTTAAAGATATATTAAATTAAAAACAAAAGCTTAATGATAATTACATTTAGTTAAAAGTTATATTTCTTATTAGTATAATTTTGTTTAAGTCATTTGAAATAATTTTAATTTACTTACCTCATATTTAAAAGCATGTTTTGTTAAAATTAACTTAAAGGAAATATGTTTAAATCCTTTCACGGATTGTTCATTATTTTATCGCTGCCTAACACGGAGATGTTATAATTTTCAACTGCAGAGTCTTTTTGCTTAGCCCATAGATGGCGGCAGACTCGTAGCATCATGTTGCTATGGTTATGGTAGGCGTTGCCGAGTGTACAGCATCGAGTAGCTGCCACTTGAATCCGTTCGCTTCTATAAAAGGAGGTAAGGAATATGTAATCGTCCTCTTAGGCTCTTAGGCTCTTATGCTTTTATGTTTTTTTTCAGTTTAGCTCAAAGTCATGAGCTGGTATTTTAATTTAGTTATAAAGTGTTTAGTTTTATAATGATTGTAAATTACGTTTTTGTGACTTGATATTGTCGACGATACGTTTAGTGTCTCTAGTTATGTCACAAAGTAAACGTCGTTTTTTTATTTAAACTCTATTAATCTACATGGCAGTATTTTAAAGGTGTTTTGTATCAAGTTTAATAAACAGTTTTGTTAAACTTTTTGTCTTCAATGAATACCCCACATATTTATCATTTTTATAGTTTATTAGAGCTGAGCAACTATCGTATATTTCACTGTTAATTCTGCTAATTAACATATGTGATAATTGATTTTTTCACAACAAGTGGTTATGGGCAATTTGGCTCGTTGTCAGCTCATAGCATTTAAAATTTTGATAATAGTTTCTATGGCATTCTAGTTGTTTGAAGTTAAGAAATTGAAATGGCAGTGAGTTTAAATCCCACTATTGAAAAATTACGGATGAATAATTATATTACGTGGGTCATGGACATTAAATTTATTTTAATTGAAAGAAACTGCTGGAATATAATATGTAAAAAAGAAAAAGTGCCTGTTGAAGATGCTGATGCTGGAATAATTTCAAAACAAGTGGAAGATTTTAAATCACGTAGTCGAGTTGCATTATCTACAATTTATCTGAATACATCGCCTGAAGTCAGAAGCATTACTGAAAATTGTGATTGTGCTATTGATGCTGGAGAGACTTTGAAGAAGACCTTTATATCAGACTCAAGAGCTCATCATATGGGACTGTTTACAGAGTTCATTAATTGTAGAATGTCTGAGATAGAAACAGTGAATTCTTTTGTAACCCGGTTATCAAGAATACTGGACCAGCTGCGTGAAATTGGCCATGCTATGGAGGATGTGTATTGCTGTTTCCAGTTCTTGCAACACTTACCATCCAAGTTTGAATCTGCAGTGCAATATTTGTTGCGATGGAAGAATGACCAGTTCAAGTTCCAGAGTATTGTGCCCGAGTTAACAGCGGAAGAATCACGTCTACAGCTTCGAGAAGGTGATATCAAGAAAGATGCTAATAACAGTATACAGATTCAGAATGTTCAACATAAAGGTAAAAAACCTTTAACTTGTTTTAAGTGTGGCCGTATTGGTTATTTAAAGAAAAACTGCTTTTTGAATAGTAATGTTAAATTTAAATCTAGAAATCTGAAGTTTGACTCCAACGGTCGTGACAAATGCAAATCTCCCCCCTCCTACTACATAGCTCAAGCTAATTTTAGTAATTTAGGTGATGATGACAGCTTTATTTTTGATAGTGCTGCTTCAAATCATTTTCTAAGAAATTTAGATCTTTTTGAGCATTATACTTCTGTTGAGGGAGAGGAGCTGTTTGCCGCGATCAATGGTATTAGTTTTCCTGTTACTGCTAAAGGAACTGTTAAGTTAAATTTTGGTAAAAATGTATTGTATTTAAAAGATGTTTTATAATCCCCAAAGTTACGGAAAAATTTAATATCAGGTCCTAAATTAGATGAGAATGGTGCCACATACACTGGCGGTAAGGATAGAGTGTCGGTATTCGGTAAAGATAAGAAACATATTTTTACTGCTAAAATTAAAGACGGTGTTTACTACTTATATCCTAATGTTTCTAAAGTTAAAAAGGGGAGTAATGTGAATGGGTGGCACCCAGAAAATCCTTCAGCTTCTCTTGCAAAAGTTAATGAAATTGGGTATTGGTATGCTCGTTTTGGGCATGTAAGTCCTGATACTATTGTAAATACTAGCAAGAAGAACTGGGTGAGGGGCCTTCCTAAACTTAAGTTTAAGAATTTTTTTTGTGAACCTTGTAGGATTAGTAAACAAAACCGTGTGTCTTTTAAATCCTCCGATGTTCATGGCGTTAAATCACCGTTAGAGAAAGTATTTATGGACGTTTGGGGCCCAATTAAAATAACTGGTAAAAATGGGGAAAGGTTCTTTTTGTCCATAATTGATGGATTTTCTAAAAGGGTTGCTGTTTATCCTTTAAAGGATAAGTCTCAAGTTTTTGGTGTATTCGAGAGACACACTGCACGGGCAGAACGTAGTTTGAATAAAAAATTAAAAGCTATTCGTACGGATAATGGTTCCGAATTTGTAAATGACAACTTCAAATCATTTTGTAGTAAAAATGGAGTTGTTCATGAGTTAACTAACACGTTCACACCTGAGCAAAATGGGTTAAGTGAGCGGTTTAATCAAACTTCTTTAAATTGTGTTAGAGCTATTATCACGGATAGTGGTTTACCTTTTTCTTTTTGGCCCGATGCAATGTTGTATTTCGCGTACACTTGGAACCGTTTAATCCACAGGGGACAAACTAAGACTCCTTTTGAGTTATATACTGGGTTTAAACCATCCGTAAGACACCTTAAGCCTTTTGGGTTAATTTCGTACGTAGGGATCCCAAAACAACATAGAAACCATAAGCTTGAACCTGAGGCTAAAAAGGGAGTACTGATAGGTTATTCACTAAAGACTAAGGGGTATATAATTTGGTTGGAGGATGAGGATAAAATAGTTGAAACTATAAAAGTAACGTTCTCTGATCAGCTATTTAGTAAAGTCAGTGGAGCGGTGATGGGCACCTCACTGGAGGAATTGGACTTACTTCCGGAAAGTCCAGTTGATTGTCAAGCTTCCGATCCTGTTGACATTGTTTTCGGAAGTGAGCCCGATGATTCTAGTGACGAGTCCGTCGATGAAACTCCTGTAGATAAATCTTCTTTTAAACCTCTTTCTTCAATTACTTGGAATAGGAAACCCGTACCCAGAAAAATGAGTGACAGAGTTGACATCTTCTATTACCCGGACAACACTAAAACTAGATTGAGATCAATGAACGATGTCAAACAATATTGTGATAAACATAATTTAATTTTTTACTCTAATTTTTTTGATTTCTCTAGTAGTAATAAGTTCGAGGGGGTAGTTGATCGGCAAAACTTGGATAACCGAACTTCAAGTTTAACTCATAAAAAATCATGACTAGTTATCCCTGTACCTAAAACATGTAATCAGGCCGTTAAATCTTCAGAATGTGTTGAATGGAAAAATGCCATGGATGATGAGATAAATAATATGAAAACCCGTAAAGTTTGGCATCTGGTTAATTTACCGGAGGGGAAAAAAGTTTTGGGAAATAGAAGGGTATATGCCGTTAAAAGAGATGAGCTAGGAAACGTTGCCCGCTTTAAAGCGAGGCTCGTGGCCCAGGGCTTTCATCAGATAAAGGGGAACACTTATGACGAGACGTTTTCTCCCGTCGTTAATTTCTCGGTAATACGTTTCTTTTTTTCATTATTGGTCTCATGTTATAAATGGCATAACGTTCAATGCGATATAAAATGCGCTTATCTTTATGCACCTTTAAAAGAAGAAATTTATATGTGTCAGCCAAAAGGATATGTTGCAAAGGGAGGGGAAAATCTCGTTTGTAAACTAGACGGCCTTTATCAGAGTGGTCGGCTCTGGTATTATGAGTTAAATAAAGTACTATTAGATTTGGGGTTTAATAAATTTAACTGGTGTAACTGTTCATATTATTTTGAAAATTATATTGTTTTATTAGTTTATGTTGTTGATTTAGTTTTGTTTGGTAAAAATCAATTTCAAATAGATAAAATTCTTAATTTATTAAAATGTAAATTTAATATAAAAATTTTAGGTAAAACCAAGAAATTACTTGGTGTAGAATTTAATTATGAAAACAATTCAGTACAAATTTTTCAGGAATTATATATTAATGAAGTGTATGACAGGTTTAAGTCGTTTAATATTCCTTTTTGTTCGTTACCTATTGTAAAAGGCATTATGTATTCTAAAAAAGATTGTCCTACTAATCAAAATGAAATTGATGAAATGTCTAGATTTCCATATCGGAATATCTTAGGATGTTTATCTTTCATTGCGAACAGGACACGACCTGATATTGCCTACGCAGTTAATATATTCAGTCAATTTCAAAATTCACCGGGGTTTAATCATTGGAATGGGTTAATTAAATTGCTTGGGTATGTTTCGTGTACTCGAGATTTAAAATTAAATTTAAATTGTTTTAATCCATGTTTAACTGCTTTCTCGGACGCTGATTTCGCGATGAATAGGGATGACTTCGTATCAATGGGAGGACAAATTTTATTTTTGGATAATAGCCCTACTTCTTGGAAAACTTTTAAGCAAAAAAGTGTTTGTCTTTCAACCATGGAAAGCGAATTTGTATTCATGTGTGATGGGGTTAAAGAATTAATATGGTTTGATAATATATTACGAGATTGTATTGATTTTAAATTAATTTCTATTTCATATGAACCACCAATACTTTTTGCTGACAACCAAGCGGCTATTAATTTTACGAGATCTCCTATAGAAATTAACAAATCTAAGCATATTAACGTAAAGTTATTTTTTATCCGTGAATGGTTATTTCAGGAACGGTTTGATTTAAAATATGTAAATACTAAAGATAACTTTGCCGATCCCTTCACAAAGCCCCTTACTAAAAGTGATATGTCTAAATTTGTAAATAAGGTATTTATTAAGTAAATGTATATAGAGTAAATTAAAAATTTTTTGAACGTATAATATATATTTAAATTTTTTGAGATTGAAAAATGTTTTTTAGAGGGATATGTATGCATTTTCTTGGTGGGTTTTTCTGCGTTTTCCATTGTGTAGTGATGTATAGTTTAGTTTAACTTTTGTATGAGAGAAATTCGTAGCGCTACGTACAATTGGTTATGTGCATGTTATATAATTGTTTTATATATTTATGAATATCATCGTTTTTTTTATTTTGACAATGGGGAATGGGGGGAAAAAAAGGTTTCCTTGAAATGCTATTCATATTTGCCCTGTATTAATATCTTGTTCATTTTTTTTTTAGTAGATGTGTATAATATGCTGATAATGCTACTTATTTTTGAAACTGTGATTTGGACTTTTGGACTTATCTTATGATTTACAAGATTGACAAACTTTCTAGCTTTGTATGAAGTATATCCTGTAGAAGACACATGTGAATCTGTCGTCAAGTCACTAAATATTCAAGGAATTTTTTTTTTCCTAATAAAGTTTATATTGTAATTGCTGACGTTTGTGTTTGTCGAATCAACACGGTGGGGGGCCTTGTTGTAAAATCTGTACCCTTTCCGTGTTGATTCTCAAATTTAAATTTAAATTCATTTACTACTTAAATATAATTTAAATGATTTACTTTATAATCTTTAAAGTTTAAATTATTAATTAAATAAATTATAGCGTTTAGTGCTATCTTCTATTTGATACTGCGATTGAGTTAAAAATATATTAAAATTAAAAATAAAAGCTTAATGATAATTACTCTCTAAAATATAAAGAGTGAGATCTCACTCTCAAAGAGTGGTATATCACTCTTTGAACATGCCAAAATGGAGCCAACCTCTAAAGAGTGAAAAGTCTCTTTTCGAAAGAGTGACATTTCTCACTCTTTATTAAGAGTGAGATTATTCAGAACAATTTAAAGAATATGACAGTTTATTTTTCCTTAAAAAATTGTGTATATTAGACGATGTTGCTTTATTTCACCTGGCGAATCGACTCCAATTCAACGGTGCAAAGAATGCAGTTTGGATCTGTCGGGAATCGAACCCAGGCCGTTTCCGTAGCAAGCGAGTATCTTATCCACTGAAGCACTGAGCACATATACAAGCTGCTTAATTTACATTATTAAGTCATTCTCATACGTGATCAATCATATTTTTAAATTTTTACTTCATTTATCAACAATATAAAATTAAAGAATTCTAAAGGATATTTTAAAATTTAAATTATTTTGAAATTGCTAAAATTAGAATTATTTTAAAAGCTGTATACTTGAAAAAAATCTTAATGACAAGAAGTCATTTAAAGTAGCTTATGCGGAAAAGAAGTTACTCAAGTGTACACGTTTAAAAAAAATAAAAAAATAAAAAAAATAACTGTTCGCATACAAATCTACAGAGTTTCCTGAATAAGTCGCCTGTTCAGAAGTATAAAACTTGCTGTTGATTTTAAATATTAGCAAAATATTATAGCCAAATTTTTGAATATTTCACATGTGTTAGCTGTCAATAAATATAATAAAAATATAAACTGTTACAGATTTTAAGGCGTTGTGCATTAAATATTTGCATTGATATTTTCTTTTATAACTTATATATTTCTAAATAAAACTATTTACTTTCTAAGACTAATTTCGTTATGTTTCTTGTGATTTTCGATTCTCCATTAATAATATTACTTCGATTTTGTCAATCGTATAGAAAAAATAATTTACCAAACTATCTTTTAACATAATTATTTTCTATTTTTATCCTTCAAAAATCTTCAATACGTTCTGTTAAACAAATAGATACATGAGATCGTTCGGAAATAGTCCTTCATATTTCGTTCGAAATATGATTACCAGATGGCGCCAGCAATTTCTCACTCTACAAAAGTTTCATCTTGCAATAGATGACGACCTCACTCTTTGTGACAGAGTGACTATACGTCACTCTTTCACAAAAAGTGAGACGTGTCACATTTTCCAGAGTGATAATATTGTTTTCTCACCTTAATTGGTGTCAAAATAGGGGTCACTGTTTTAAGGAGAGAGATTCTCACTCCAGAAATTTTAGAGAGTACATTTAGTTAAAAGTTATATTTCTTATTAGTATAATTTTGTTTAAGTCATTTGAAATAATTTTAATTTACTTACCTCATATTTAAAAGCATGTTTTGTTAAAATTAACTTAAAGGAAATATGTTTAAATCCTTTCACGGATTGTTCATTATTTTATCGCTACCTAACACGGAGATGTTATATTTTTCAACTGCAGAGTCTTTTTGCTTAGCCCATAGATGGCGGCAGACTCGTAGCATCATGTTGCTATGGTTATGGTAGGCGTTGCCGAGTGTACAGCATCGAGTAGCTGCCACTTGAATCCGTTCGCTTCTATAAAAGGAGGTAAGGAATATGTAATCGTCCTCTTAGGCTCTTATGCTTTTATGTTTTTTTTCAGTTTAGCTCAAAGTCATGAGCTGGTATTTTAATTTAGTTATAAAGTGTTTAGTTTTATAATGATTGTAAATTACGTTTTTGTGACTTGATATTGTCGACGATACGTTTAGTGTCTCTAGTTATGTCACAAAGTAAACGTCGTTTTTTTATTTAAACTCTATTAATCTACATGGCAGTATTTTAAAGGTGTTTTGTATCAAGTTTAATAAACAGTTTTGTTAAACTTTTTGTCTTCAATGAATACCCCACATATTTATCATTTTTATAGTTTATTAGAGCTGAGCAACTATCGTATATTTCACTGTTAATTCTGCTAATTAACATATGTGATAATTGATTTTTTCACAACACGTATACGTGCGCTGCACGCACATATTCCTTCTCAAGCCAAAATTTTATTCTTAAGAAATAAAATTTAAAAAATCATTTCTCAGCGGGTACAAAGTCGGACCGGTTCCCCACTGCCTTCGGCATCACAGTCCCGTGCGCGCGCACAGGTTAAGAGCGGACAATATCTAATCTCGCCGGCAGCCTTCGCCCATGTTATTCTATGGGAAAATTTGTTTACATAATTACTCATTACCTAATCAATATTTTTCAATTCTGTTTTCACATTTAGAAAATTCATAAGCATTAAATTAGTACTTGTTTTCCAAAAATTGATTTTTTAAAATTTTAGTATTTTATTTTGCGATTAGAAAAGGAGAAAAATGCATTTTGTGAATAATCGCATTTTTAAACTCAAAATTTAAATGAAAAAATTTAAAAAAATGAATTTTTCAAAAATGAGTGCTCATTTAACGGTTATGAATTTTCTGACTTCGAAAACAGAATTGAAAAATATTCATTAGGTAATGTGTAATTGTAGGAACAAATTTTCCCATAGAATAACATAGGCGAAGGCTGCCGGCGAAATTAGGTATTGTCCCGACTTAAGGTATACACGCGCTGCGCACGCCTATTCCTTCCCTGACATTTCGTGCCCCCTAAACAAAAATCATTTCTGATAGGGTAAAAACTCATACCGGGTCCCCACTTCCTTCGGAAGCGCAATCCCATGCGCGCGCACGTGTGAAGGTAAACGCGTGCTGCGCGCACATATTCCTCCTCAAATCAAATATTTATTCTTAACAGAAGAAAATCAAAAAAATCAATTCTCATTGGTTAAAAAGTCGGGACGGGTCCCCACTGCCTTCGGCAGCGCAGTCCCGTGCGCTCTGCGCGAACACAAATTAAGGGATACGCGCGCGGTGCACGCCTATTTCTTCTCCACCCTTTCAGGCCCTCTTAATTAACCTATGTATAGTAATTTTGAACGATCTAACTCATTTGGCAGAGATGCAAAGGAAAACGTATTCAGGATACCTCAAAACGTGTCAATCTGGTGAAAACTTTCGATAATTTAAAAGAACTTTGAAATATCTTTCGAATGATGTATTAAAAATAATTTAATCTCAATTAGAAATTGAAATTTGAAAATATTACAGCGGCATCTGGCGATAGAAATTTCTGTATTCCACTGTTCGATTCCAATTCAAAAAGGGTTTCTAATGATGTATTACTTATGAAATTATTTTAATTAGTAGCTGAGATACAAAAGAAAACTAATTCAGGATACCTCAAAACGTGTAAATCTGGTGAAAACTTTAGATAATACAAAAGAACTTTAAAATATCTTTCGAATGATGTATTAAAAAAATTGAATCATAATTAGAAATTGAAATTTGAAAATATTACAGCGCCATAAAAGAAAACTGATTCAGGACACCTCAAAACGTGTAAATCTGGTGAAAACTTTCGGTAATATAAAAGAACTTTAAAATATCTTTCGAATGATGTATTAAAAATAATTTAAATATAATTTGTAACTGAAATATTGAAATTTGAAAATATTACAGCGCCATCTGTCGGTAGAAATTTCTGTAATCCACTGTTCGATTCCAATTCAGAAAAGCTTATTAATGATGTATTGCTTATGAAATTATTTTAATGAGTAGCTGAGATACAAAAGAAAACTTATTCAGGACACCCCAAAACGTGTAAATCTTGTGAAAACTTTCGATAATATAAAAGAACTTTAAAATATCTTACGGAACAGCCTACCTGAAAAGAAAAAGCAAAGAGAGAAAATTTCGTAGGTTTTTGTAAAGCGATCGCTGCCGATCTGTTGGAAATATCGAAAATACACCTGCACCACGAGAAAGAGCATTTATTACCGAGTTTTACGGTACAATTTTTTTAATACGTATTTTTTATATTTTTAAATTTTTTTTTAAAAAAGGGTCCAAATTTTCTCTTTTTCTCGATCGTCTTTTTTGAAACGCCCTGTACGACCGAGTAACTGTTTTATTTCTTAACAACTGGTATATTCGGAAAGGTCATTTAATCTTTTTTTGAACCATATAAGCATTTTTACAAATACGGATTAGCGATCCACATTTTTTGATTTTACGACACATCCATTTTTTCACAAAACATTTTATAACTCAAAAGTGTTTAAAGATAAATCATTTTTTTTTTTTTTTTTTTTTTTTGCATATGGATCTTGCTTCAACAATTGAATTCCCAAAAGATAGAGAGAAAATTTCATAAACTGAATGAGTTATAAGTTTTTTTATTTTAGGCATTAAAGCATTCATTTGAATAAGACGACCTTCATTCCAGGAGATTGTATGCTGTGTTCCTTGCCGTTTGTCGTTACTATGGGAACCACTTCAAGGAAGAGAGATGTCTGCACCTGCCGTTGATAATCAGATGTATTTTAAATGGGATAAAAAATTGCAAATTTCTATTTTCTTCAATTTTTCGAATTCGCACACAATACTTGGTATACAATCTTAACACCACAAAATAAACTTTCAGTTCAAATTTCATCGATTTTCGTCAAAAAACAAAAGGTTTACATTTTAATTGCAAATTAAATTTTATTCTAATACGCGTATTTCAATTTCTAAATATGATTAAATTATTTTTAATACATCATTTGAAAGATATTTTAATGTTCTTTTATATTATCGAAAGTTTTCACCTGATTTACACGTTTTGAGGTGTCCTGATTAGGTTTTCTTTTGCATCTCAGCTAATTGAGTTAGACCGTTCAAAATTGGTATACGTAGGTTAATTAGGAGGGGCTGAAAGGGTGGGGAAGAAATAGGTGTGCACCGCGCGCGAGATTTCACCCGATTTACACGTTTTGAGGTGTCCTGATTAGGTTTTCTTTTGCATCTCAGCTACTAATTAAAATAATTTCATAAGTAATACATAATTAGAACGCTTTTTTGATTTGGAATCGAACAGGGGAATACAGAAATTCATACCGCCAGATGGCGCTGTAACATTTTCAAATTTCAATATTTCAATTTCTAATTATGATTAAATTATTTTTAATGCATCATTCGAAAGATATTTTAAAGTTCTTTTATATTATCGAAAGTTTTCACCAGATTTACACGTTTTGAGGTGTCCTGAATCAGTTTTCTTTTGTATCTCAGCTACTAATTAAAATAATTTCATAAGTAATGCATCATTAGAAAGCTTTTTTGAATTGGAATCGAACAGTGGAATACAGAAATTTCTACCGCCAGATGGCGCTGTAATATTTTCAAATTTCAATATTTCAACTTCTAATTATGATTAAATTATTTTTAATACATCATTCGAAAGATATTTTAAAGTTCTTTTAAATTAACGAAAGTTTTCACGAGATTTACACGTTTTGAGGTCTCTTGAATCAGTTTTCTGTTATGGCGCTGTAATATTTTCAAATTTCAATATTTCAATTTTTAATTATGATTAAATTATTTTTAGTACATCATTCGACGAAATGGCGGTCAGCTGCGATTTTGAATCGTTTTTTGATTTGACATGGGCCGACATTACAATAAATATCTCCGCTAATGAGGGTCGCATCGTTTAGCAAATTAGATAACGTACATCTGCGATAAATTCTCCGTCCAAGGGTACGTGTTCGAAGTCCATGCGACCATTAGCGGCTGAGCTTTAGCTGTTTCAAGCCGTTTGTCACAGACAGACAGAAACACAGACACACACACAGACACGCGTACAGATCTTAATAATATAAGAGATTTATAAAGTATTTTAGTTTTAATAAAATTTATATGTTATAAAGATAAAACATGTGTGCTACAAATTTTACCATATAATGTTTTTAAATATTAATACTTATTTCAATAAAACATTATTTGTTCTACTTTATTATTTCTCTTATAATCTCTTATATTATTAAAATCTGTACGCGTGTGTGTGTCTGTATGTCTGTCTGTCTTTCTATGAGAAACGGCTTGAAACAGCTAAGGCTCCGCCACTAATGGTCGCACGGACTTCGGACAGGTACCGTCGAACGGAGAATTTATCGCAGATGTACGTTATCTAATTTGCTAAACGATGCGACCCTCATTAGCGGAGATATTAATTAAAATGTCGACCCATGTCAAATGAAAAAACGATACAAAATCGGAGGCGACCGTCATTTTGTTCCGGAACCGCGTACCTGAAAAGAAAAAGGAAAGAGAGAAAATTTCGTGGGTTTTTGTAAAGCGATCCTGCTCGAACGGTTCGAGATATCGAAATACACCTCGACCAAGAGAAAGAGCGTTTGTTACCAATTCTTACGGTACAATTTTTTTTTAATACGGATTTTTTATATTTTTAAAAAAAGTTTTAAAAAGAGTCGAAAATTTCTCTTTTTCTCGATCGTCTTTTTTGAAACGCCCTGTACGACCGAGTACTGTTCCATTTCTTAACCACTGGTATATTCGGAAAGGTCATTTAATCCTCTTTCGAACCATATAAACATTTTTACAAAATACGGATTAGCAACCCATATTTTTAGATTTTACGAAACATCGATATTTTCACAAAACATTTTATAACTCAAAAGCGTTAGAGATAAATAATTTTTATTTTATATAGAGATCTCGATTCCATAATTTAATTCCCAAAAGATTGAGAGGAAATTTCAAAAACTGAATGAGTTATAATTTTTTTAATTTTAGGCATTAAACCATTGAATTGAATACGCTGTGGTAACAGATGGAATTGCAGCAAGAGCTTCAGCTATCTCTAGCTTAAACTGCAATAAATCAGTTTGACTTTTTCTTTTGGAACTTTGTTTGTTTCAACAGTGCGCTTGTATTGAAACCATGAATTTACAGCCGCTAAGTCTATGAAATACAATTTGACTTTTCAAGTCCATTTTCTGGTTTATACCAAGTTCTGTAAAATTACTTTGCTGATCGCAAATATCTACGCCTCCCACACATTTGGTATGTGTTTTCACTACTAAAGGACATGGTACTTGAATATACTCGTGGGATTTTTTTGACGAACGTTGAACGCTTTTTATTGGGTCACTACCACAACAATTAGATGCCATAATCACTTTGTTGCTATCCTTCCATTCTAAAATTGCTATTTTTTGTCTGTTGGAACATGTTCTATACATGCACCACGATCCATTTTATCTGAATTGGTTAGTTTTAAACCAGTAATGCGATTGGCCATAATTGTGCCTGTTCCATGAATTTTCAATTCGTTCAAATTTTCAAACAATGGTAATGTACTAAAATATCTATCGAAATATACAAAGCTGTCTTGGGGCAAAATCTGAACTAATCTCAGAATGACAGATGGTCCGAGTCTGAGTTCTAGATTTATCAATGGAGTGGAATTGCCTTGATATATTTCAAAATCCAATACTATGCCCGATGATGCACAGAGAACGAAAGTTTTAAAAGACCAACAGGTCGAGGTTTGTTTTTCATAAACTACTTTACTCCATAACGACCTGTAAACGGTATCATTTGTTCGCCTATGGAATATGTTACGTGTTTCCGTGATAAACTTACGCATATGTTTTTTAAAGTATCAATAACAGGTTGAATCCTCCATAATTTTATTTTCATTTAAGTTTTTTAGTGGATTATTTATATCACAACATGGAACGCATTTCTTAAAGCCAAAAATCTATCTCGGGAAATATTATCAGATACTGCAGGATACATATATTCTTTATGCCAGTAGATCCGCTATCGAGGGAATGATATACGCATCTCATAGTCAAATTAGCAGCAAAAAATACCTGTAATTCCTTCGCAAAAGCAATTTGTTTGGCGCAGCATGTCCTATTTTGGACCTTGCGCCAAAAAAACCATTCAATCAACCAACCTTCGCAAAAGCATTTATGGATTTTCCTGGATGGAATACTGATTTGTAAAATGTGCCACATCTTCGAAAAATCTATCAGGAAAATATTGCTGAAAATACTACAAAGGAGTCTTTACATCTTCTAGAATCTAAAGAAAAAAAATCTGATGTGGGCACCACATGACTTCCTTATACACTTTTAGAAATATACATAATGTTAAAAAACATTGACATTGGACCCGAAACAGTTGGCTAAAAATATTTTTTAAAAAATGAATTATCATTGTGTTCTGAGCTTTTCTGAAAGTTAGTTAAAAACCGATTGCAAGATTTATACTGGAAACGCTGATGAAGGCAGCAGGGACCCGAAAAAATTGGCTAAAAGCATTAAAAAAATGCATTTTCACCGTGTTCTGAACTATTCTGAAAGTTTCAAATGTCTAGCTAGTCGAGAAGTTAGTTATATAAATTTTCTGTTGAATCATATAAACGCTGCCGAAGGCAGTAGGGACCTGAAACAGTTGGCTAAAAGTATTAAAAATATGCATATTCACCGTGTTCCGAATTATTCTGAAAGTTTCAAATGTCTAGCTAGTCGGGAAGTTAGTTAAATAAATTTTCTGTTGAACCATATAAACGCTGCCGAAGGCAGCAGTGACCGGAAACAATTAGCTAAAAATATTTTAAAAATGTATTGTCACCGTGTTCTGAGCTTTTCCGGAAGTTTTAAATGTCTAGCTGGTCGGGAGGTTAGTTAAAACTCGATTCCAAGATTTGTACTGGTAACGCTGCCGAAGACAGCAGGGACCCTACACAGTTGGCTAAAAGTATTTAAAAAACCGTGTTCTCATCTAGTCTGAAAGTTTCAAATGTCTAGCTAGTCAGGAAGTTAGTTAAATAAATTTTCTGTTGAATCACATAAACGCTGCTGAAGGCAGCAGGTATCGGAAACAGTTGGCTAAAAATATTTAAAAAATACATTGCCAACGTGTTCTGAGCTTTTCTGAAAGTTTCAAATGTCTAGCTAGTCGGGAAGTCAGTTAAATTGCAAGATTTGTCTAAACCGTTTTTGAGTTATTACCGTTTTTTGATACATTATGGCCAAAACCTATGTATTTTTGTCATTATGAACCTGATTTTCCTAAATATCTCGAAAACGGAAAATCATACAAGGTCCGAAAAGGGAGGTGCACAACTAGATGTTATAACAAACCTATGTGCCAATTCGCAACTTTCTACGTCCAACCGTTTTTGAGTTATGCGACATACACACACACAGACATACACACATACAGACGTCACGAAAAATCATGTAAAATCCCTTATATCTCTGAAACGAGAGCTCGTGTTAAGACAACACTTGCAGGTGTGCAACTAGACATCATGACAGTCACACGTATAAATTGACAACATTCAGCGATCATTCGTTTTCGAGCAATGTGAAATACAAAATCCATTTCGCAAATCGGGATTACTATACTTCCTTATACTTTGTATAAGGAAGTAAAAATGCATTTTCACCGTGTTCTGATCTAATCTGAAAGTTTCAAATGTCTAGCTAGTCGGGAAGTTAGTTAAATAAATTTTCTGTTGAATCGCATAAACGCTGCTGAAGGCAGCAGGTATCGGAAACAGTTGGCTAAAAATATTTAAAAAATGCATTGTAAACGTGTTCTGAGCTTTTCTGAAAGTTTCAAATGTCTAGCTAATCGGAAAGTCAGTTAAATTGCAAGATTTGTCTAAACCGTTTTTGAGTTATTACCGTTTTTTGATACATTATGGCCAAATTTTTGTCATTATGAACCTAATTTTCATAAATATCTCCAAAACGGAAAATCATAAAAAGTCCAAAAAGGGAGGTGCACAACTAGATGTTATAACAAACCTATGTACCAATTCGCAACTTTCTACGTCCAACCGTTTTTGAGTTATGCGACATACACACACACAGACACACACACACACATACAGACGTCACGAAAAATCGTGTAAAATCCCTTATATCTCTAAAACGAGAGCTCGTGTTAAGATGACACTTGCAGGTGTGCAACTAGACATCATGAAAGTCACACGTATAAATTAGCAACATTCAGCGATCATTCGTTTTCGAGTAATGTGAAATACAAAATCCATTTCGCAAATCGGGATTACTATACTTCCTTATACTTTGTATAAGGAAGTAAAAATAGATTTTCTCTTTCTCTCTCCTTCTTTTTAACATATAAATCTTATTAAAATTTATAGTAAGAAAAATAAATACCTGCAGTTGTCTGAAATTCACAGGTCCAGTATGAGTCACAGGATTGAAATTTTCATTTATCCACGTATATCTGTGATTCTGTTTCTTTTATTTTTCTTTATTGAAGTTTCAAGTGATTTTAACATAGTACTTTGAGGTAGAGTTTCAGAAATTTTTGAAGTTGAAGGACGGACTCTTTCTACACTAGTTTTCTGGGCTGAAATATTTTCATCTTGCTCATCCGAACTTGATTCTCCTTCATATATTAACGGTTTGCATGCAGCAGCATCATGATTCTCTTCATCGGACATATCACTACATTCAGAGTCCGACGCTTCTAATAGTTTTAAAATTTCTTCTTGCGTAAGTATTTTACGCCTTCTAATCATCGCAAAATATTATATGAAGGCAAATTTTATAAAATAGAAACAGTAGTTGTTTCTTAAAATCGAAACACAAAGCAAAAGTTACCACTTGAAAAAAGTTATGTTTCAGAGTAATGAAAACTTTGTGCGCTTAACGCCGGAGTCGTACAATCGTACGGGTAATAAATATTACATCCATCAAGCAAGAAAATTAATATTACTTTACGTATTATACTATTTTTTACTCATTCAAACATTAAATTTGAAATTAGTATCTAAGCAATTAAAAAAATATTTATATTTACTTAATTACGACAGATAAATAATCTAACGGTTTCGAGTGCGCTTGTAAACAATGATTTAAAAGCCGACAATAGCTCCTTAAAGTACTGATGGTGCCATCTCTGGGAGAAAATAGATATTATTCAGTTTCTAGAAACCTGTAAGATCGTTCGTTTCCGACGTTTATTACATACAGATACTCAGTAAGCAGAAATCTATGTTGATGTCTAACCCGTACAATTGTTCGAGCTCGGTCTTAAAGGGATATATTTTTCTTGAGTTGATAATGCGCAATTATTTCATATTGTTTATTAAAGACATTGTAACAAATAAATAGCACATGAAATTCATGTAAAACTTCCGAATTTTTACATGTACAAATATTAACTCGTGTATATTATTAACTTGCTTTTTTCCTCTTTCTAACATTAGTCATTTTGAAACAGAATTTCAAACTTGTGCGCGTATGTCAAATTAATTATACACATTTAACAAGTAATTCAAGACAAGAAATTCAAGGAAAAATAATGTATTTATTTCAGATACAGATAGAACAAGATTTCTTTATTATTTTTATTTTTTTTTCCGTTACTGTTTCGACGATTCTTCTAAAAGTCGCTTGCTACTGTTTTAACCGCTCTGTTCAAAATTGCCGCCGCCATTTCTAAAAAAGAAAGAAATACTGTATCGACATAAAATAATAATAATAATAATAATTAAATTAAATTACACATAGCTTTTCATAGAATTAAAATTTATTTATCTGTATTCTATCTATCTTCTCCTTCGACACTGGAAAAATAATACATTAGATGCTTTTATAAATCCCTTCATGGACACAATATGGTCAGGTTTGGAGCGGTCACTCTGTGTATCTAATCAGAATATCTCAGCCAACAGGTATTAGCAGGAAGTCTGAATTTTACATCCTAAATCTGTATCACATGATGACAGTTTTTGAAAGGTTTCATTGAGATTGAGAAAATTGTTCGAGGCCCAAGGCCCAGGAAGCTTTTGGTGTCAACTCCCCACCCCTCCTCCGAACAAAGTAAAGCACTTTTTTCAAAACAGATACCTAATATTTGCAGGAAATTTGAATGCTGGTGACAAAGTTAAAGCATCGCCTTCAAAATTAATTAGTTTTAACTTTTTTTTTTTTTTTTTTTTTTTTTTTTTTTTTAAGCGATCTCAAAGTTTTTATCTTCTTCTTTTTTTTTCTTTTCTTTCTTTCTTTCTTTTCTTTTTTTTTTTTTTTTTTTTTTTTTTTTTTGAGGGGTTGATGTCTCTCTTCTACGACTGTTGAAATTCACTTGCACAGAAAAATAGTTTTTTACAAGGTATTATTCATAATACTTTGTTCTTAAATAATCCTAATCTACCTCATTCATGCCACACGAAATCAGCAAGATGTAAATATTAACACATGACCCAATTCCATCGAAAATGTAATAACATTTTCAATTAATACAAGTTTTTTTTTTTTTTTTTTTTTTTTTTTTTTTTTTAATCTTTCTATACATAAGGTTATCAGTGAATCTTTCTCCCGAATTCTTAGTTCACTGTATGTAAAGTTGCACTCTTCAATGAATTTTATGAAAACATGAGAAAACCTAACTTGTTATTATTATTATTATTATTATTATTATTATTATTATTTTAATCGGATAATTGGCTTAAAAGATATTAAATAAAATCCAATTGTTATTTTAACATTATTAAATAGAAAAATATTTATTTATACATGAATATAAAATTTAAATATAACTTTATAAAAAAAGAAAAAAAAAATCTATGCATCTGACAAAATTGAGATCATTATAAATTTAAAAATTTTAACTATATAAATAAAGTTATATTTCTGCTTTAATATTTATGTATATTTCTTTTTGCATCAAAAAAGGTTAATTAGATGTTGGATGTTGCTATATGGGAACTTCTGACAATTTTTATGTTAATGCTCCTAAAAAATTAAAATTATTGTTTACACAGAAGTCCTATAGATATGTTAACAGTTTCATCAACCTTGTGGGTTGGGGCTGGAATCCGTTTATTCAAAACTTTCAATTGGAATATCATAAAGCTGGAAAATATTTTATTTTATTTTATTTTCATCTCACACTTTCTTTTATTTACTTTAATTTAAAAAAAATACATATAAGTATTACTTCAACTCAAGCAACGCCGTGTAGAGCTGCAAATATAACTTCTATGGCTTTAAATAGTTTCTATAGAACATACGTAGTCTTTCATAAGCTTTATGTAAATTTAAAGCTCACACTTCAGGAAAACTAAAAGGTTTGATTTGGTAGTTCTGTGCTAATGGAAAAGTAATTTGAAATAAAAATGTTACTTAATTTTTTTAAAATATAAGTTTATTTATCAGTTGCTACACAAATCTAGAAAAAAAATTACTTGAGTTTTCCATGTCCCTTTCAAAAGTAAAATCGATCACACGCAATTACGCAGCATTAAAATCTAACACGTTATCTATGGTGTATTAATTTTATTAACTTACTAAAGTTGGGGGGGGGGGAAATCCTTTCAATAGAAATATAATTTCTTTTTGAATTGTGAACAAATCCATATAAATATGTTTATTCGTAGATGTTGGATAAATTCATTTTTATCTCATACAGATAAGTGCAAAACATTTTAAAGCAAAAACATAAATAATTAGAAATATTTTTCATTAAATACCTTTTTTTTAACACTTTCAACAAAGTTGAAACGTGTTTAAGACTTGGGTTTGTCTGTCTGTCTGTCTGTCTATCTGTCTGTCTGTCTGTCCGTCCGTCTGTCTGTCCGTCTGTCTGTCTGTCCGCGCTCTAACTCCCGTAAATATTTATGGGATTTCTTGAAACAGATATATGTTATACACGTTCACTATAGGATGTTCCTTTTTGAAAATGGAGTTTATACCTCTACTGGTTTGTGTACAGGGACCCCCGAAAATATTTCAAAGCATTGTATGTGTTCTATGAGAGGCATTTCTATAAACCATATTTTCATACCCTTACTGTACAAAAATCTTAATGAAATTGAAA
Organism: Salticus scenicus; assembly: GCA_963930645.1. Lineage (NCBI taxonomy): Eukaryota > Metazoa > Arthropoda > Arachnida > Araneae > Salticidae > Salticus > Salticus scenicus. Next base: position 206,617,599 of record OZ005661.1, read on the forward strand.
TATGTTATACAGGTTCGCTATCGGATGTTCCCTGTTGAAAATGGAGTTTATACCTCTACTAGTTTGTGTATAGGGACCCCCAAAAATATTTCAAAGCATTGTGTTCTATGAGAGGCATTTCTATAAACCATAATTCCATACCCTTACTGTACACAAATCTTAATGAAAATTGAAATATGTTTTTCAAGTTCACTATCGGATGTTTCCTGTATAATATGGAGCAAATACTACCACTTATTTGTGTACAGGGGCACAAAAAAGTATTCCAAAGCATTGCGTTTTATGAGAGATATTTCTATAAACTAAATTTTAATAACTTTCCTTTGCACAAAGATTTATGAAATTGAAATTTGTTATTTATAAGCATAAAATAAAATGCTTTGCATAGAATATACCATGATTAGCATTAGATTTACAGGGTGACACAAAAATATTCAGTTATATAAAGAGCTATTAATAAATATTTGCTAAAAGTGTACTTTCTTTACATTAAGCGATTTTTACACTTTCTAACATTTTTAACACTTCCCAACTAGGTTGAAAAGTGTTAATGACTTCGGTTTGTCTGTCTGTCTGTCCGTCTGTCTGCCTCTCCGCGCTCTAATTCCCGTAAATAGTTCTGGAATTTCTTGAAACTGATATAGGTTATTCAAGCTCACTATCGGACGTTCCCTTTTGAAAATTGTGTTTATACCTTTACTGGTTTGTATACAGGGACACCCGAAAATAGTTCAAAGCATTGTGTTCTATGAGAGGTATTTCTATAAATCGTATTTTCATACCTTTACTGCACACATATCTTAATGAAATTAAAATATGTTATTCCAGTTCACTGTCGGATGTTTTCTGTTGAAAATGGAGTTTATACCCCTACTAGTTTGTGTACAGGGGCACCCGAAAGTATTTCAAAGCATTGTGTTCTATGAGAGGTATTTCTATAAATCATATTTTCATACCTTTACTGTACACATATCTTAATGAAATTGAAATATTTAATTGAAATATTAATTTTCCTGTATAAAATGGATTAAATACCAACTCTGTTTTATATACAAGGACACTCAAAAGTATTCTAAAGCATTGCGTTCTATGAGAGATATTTCTATAAATCAAATTTTAATAACTTTACTTTCCACGAAGTTTTAGGAAATTGAAATATGTTATTTATATGCACAAAAGAATGATTTACATATAATATAGCATGATTAGCATTAGATTTACAGGGTGACACAAAAATATTCTGTTATATTAAGAGCTGTTACTAAAAATTTGCTAGAATTCTACTTTCGTATACATTAAGCGTTTTTAAAACTTCCTAACATTTTTTTAAGTGTAAATATTATATCAATTTGTGTATCTGTCCGTCTGTCTGCCCGCGCTCTAACTCCCGTAAATATTTATGGAATTTTTTGATACTGATATATGTTATTCAAGTTCACTATCGGATGTTTCTTATTGAAAATGGAGTTTATATCTCTACTGGTTTGTGTACAGGTACACCCGAAAATATTTCAAAGAATTGTGTTCTATGAGAGGTATTTCTATAAACCATATTTTCATAACTTTACTGTACAATACCTTCCTGAAATATGTTATTCAAGTTCACTGTTGGATGTTTCCTATATAAAATAGATTACATACCACCACTAGTTTTTGTACAGGGACACTCAAAAGTACTCCAAAGCATTGCGTTCTTTGTGAGATATTTCTATAAATTAAATTTTAATAACTTTACTTTCCACGAAGTTTTAGGAAATTGAAATATGTTGTTTATATGCACAAAAGAATGCTTTGTATAGAATATAGCATAGTTATCATTAGATTTACAGGGTGACACAAAAATATTCAGTTATATTAAGAGCTATTAATAAAAAATTGCTAGAATTGCACTCCCGTTTACATTAAGAGTTTTTGACACTTTCTATCATTTTTTTAGTGTGAATATAATTTCAATTTGTGTATAGGTCTGACTGTTCTTCTGTCCGTCTGTCTGTCTCTCTGTCTGTTTTCTGTGCTCTAAATCCCGTAAATATTTATGGAATTTCTTTAAACCGATATATTTTATTGAAGTTCACTATCGGATGTTCCCTATTGAAAATGAAATGGATACCTCTTCTGGTTTGCGTACAGGGTCACCCAAAAGTATTCGAAAGCATTGTGTTCTATGAGAGGAGTTTCTATAAATCATATTTATTACCTTTAATGTATAGAAACTTTAATGAAATTTTAATATGTTATTCAATTCCTATCGGATGTTTCCTAGGTAAAGTAGAGTACATTTCCAACTGGTTTGTGTACAGGGACAGTTGAAAGTACTCCAAAGCATTGTGTTTTGGATGAGAATTATTTTAATAAACCAAATTTTAATAATTTTATCTTCCACAAAGCTTAATGCAATTAAAATATATTATTCGTATGCACAAAAGAGTGAGCCTTCTATGTAATATAGTATAGTTAGCATTAGATTTACAGGGCCACACAAAAATAATCAGTTACATTAAGAGGTATTAATAAAAATTTGCTGAAATTGCACTTTTGTTTACATGAGCGTTTTAACGCTTTCTTATAGTTTTAGTGGAAATATGATTTCAATTTGTGCATCTGTCTGTCCGATTGTGTACCTTTCTATCTGTTTCTCTCCGGCTCCTGTCATGCGTAAATATTTTGAGATTTTTTTAAACATGATACACTCATGTTTCCTATGGAATATTCCCTATTTAAAATGTCATTAATATTTCCTGTGCAACTAGCTTGTTTACAGGGACAACAACAACAACAACAATAGAAAAAAAAGCCAATGTATTACATTTTAGGACATAATTTTTTATATCTAAAAAACTTTCTACTTAAAAAATCTTAAAAACATTGACATGTATTATTAATATTCTAAAATATTGTTTTGTACAGAATATGATAGGATTAACTTTCAGATTTACAGGGCTACAGTAAAATATTCAGAGAGTTTAAAAGCTGTAATTATAATCTAACGGCTGCATTTTCTTTTGCGTGAAGCCTTTTTAACACTTTCCAAAATGCCTAAGAGTAATTTTAAAATCAATTAGTCTATCTGTATGTTTTTCAGTCGTTCTGTCTGTTGTGCGATAAAGTAGGTAAAGAATATTAATAGTTATTCGATACAACAATTGGGTATAGTTGGAAAGTGTTACTAATCGATCCGTACTGCATGATTTTTCTTTCTTGTTTAAATAGTATCTTTAATGAAATAAAAAATATTATTTAATAGTTTGTCATTTTATTACTTGGATTAGCAATAGGTTTCATAGTCAATAATTTATAAGATTTTAACTTTTAGCCTGGAAGAGAATTGTTTTAAAAACCTACAAGTAAATAAATTTGATTATTTACTTAATTAATCTGATTATTTTATTAATATTAAAATTTCTAAAATTTCTAAACTTGCACATAAATTAATACTTATACAGAGAAAAATTACTTATTATTACTTGTGCATCTTCAGATTAGAACCCTCAACGTCCTATTTGCATCATGCATTATTCAACAGATTATTTTTAATTATTCCTTATTATATATATATATATATATATATATAGATTTGATTAATTTGCTACATAAACAGAAACGTATTTGAGGGGGTCTGCAGTCCCTTCCAGCCCCCCGCTGTATCTCTTTTTCTATAACTATCTGTATGTATATATATATATATGTATGTGTGTGTGTGTGTGTGTGTATACATATATGCATTCCCAATAACTGATTGTCTTGTATTAATTCCCTGTTATTCATAAATACCTTTACCAAATTTCATGCAAAATGATTATATAACATATCGGAATTATTTTGTGCAACCTGCAAATGAATTACCAGTTGTATGCCCACACTTCTCCACTGAAAAACATTCTTTTAAAATTCTAATAAAATTTCGTTTTATTTAACGAGGTGTAACCATGTTAAAATACACTTTACACTGTTATAGTGCGAAATTCTTTTATATATCCCGGTAAAGGAGCCACAGTAATTACATACACTAAAAAGAACACACCTATTTAATTAACCATAACTCATTAATGTATCAACATGTAACGCTGAGACTGTGGTACGTTAACATATTTTTTAAATTGAGCTGGATCCAGCAATGCAATAGATGGGAGAGTTTTCAATGCTTCGACGCCAGCCGTCGGCGAAATCTTAGATTGGAATGGTTTTGCGTCAGCATAGTGCTGCAACCAAATCAGTAAGTTACAAGGTGTAGGCGAATGCGAAGCGGCTTGAAAGTTTTGTTAAAGTGAAGAGATAGAGTGAAGTTAAAGTTAAAGTTAAAGTTAAAGTGAAGAGTCGGTGGAATGAAGAGAAAATAGGAAGGTAGTTTTGTAGATAGTGGCCACTGTTTGTGCAGGTTCACGAAAAAAAACGAACTAGTTCAAACTCAAGTTCGTCGTGTAAAAAACGAGTTAGTTCGCGTTCGAACTCATGTCTGAAAGAAATGAACGCGCTCAGTTCAAGTTCATTTTTAAAAACGAGCGAAACGCATTAAAAGTTCATTTTTACGTTTATTTTTTTATTTTTATTTTATTTTTTTATGCCTTTTCTAAATAGATCTTATTCTTTATGAGCACTTTCATAGGTAATTTACATTTTAAAAATTACCAATTACCATGAACATTCTTAATTTAATGCTTAATTAAGCTTATAACTCTTAATTATAACTTATTAATTTAATTGTAAGTAAAAATTTATTTAACGGACACTTCTGTATAGTTGACCCACTGTTTTTGTGTTTTTTTTTTTAATTCTCAAATTTCCAATACCTTTGTTTATCCACATAGGAGACAAATTCCATCATTTAGAGGTTCCTTTGTTTTGAAATATATATATTTTTTAAATAGTGTAATGGTTTGATTTAAGTAGTCTTTATTTGGTTGCACCACAGGCAATGCCAGTTTTAAGTTCTTGGATAAATCATTAGAAAATTTCGCTTGCTATTTAGCGTACTATAAAGGAATAAACATGTACTTTATATAAAGTGTGCAAAAATAAAATAAAATAAAAGTTCAAAATCAAGTAGATTTTGGCATTTTTTCATTTGAGGATCGCCATTTGACGATTTATCATATTTCATACACGGTCCCTAAGACAAAGAACTAAATTATGTTCAAAATATTTTGCTAAATCAAAAGAAAACTCAAAACATAATTAAAATGTTAATAATAAATTTAAATAATATATAATTTAATAATAAATAACTTATTAAATAGAAAATAGCTGTTAAATAAACAAAGGGTGCATAAACTACTCATGGGAAGAAAATCTCAGTGTTTATTTGTTTGTTTATACGAGCGTAAAATAAGAAAGTACAACTCTTTTTTTTTTTTTTTTTTCTCTCGTATAGTTTAAAATTAGAAGCTATAATTTTTAAAACATTTATTTCTTTAAAAGAAATTTCGTAAAAGTAAATGCGTTTTCAGTACTGTTTCCAAATAATGTGTACACATTTTTATTTCTGTACAAGATTGTTTATCCTTTATATATGTGCTGATGATAGAAAACTGTAAATCTTTTTTAAATTCGACTATTAATAATATATATATATATATATATATATACATACATATCGTATTCAAATTCAATTATTAATTATTATTATTTAACTTATTTTATCTTCTTTCTTATTTAATTTAATTTTTTTTTTCTTAACTTAATTTTTACATTAAAAAAACTCACAATAGTTAAAATAATTTTTGTTAAAAATAATAATAATAATTTAAAAAAAACTAATTATAATAATCTAAAAAGGATTTTGCAAAATGAAAAAAACTGATGATATTTTAAAACTGGTTCGACTTCTTTATGAGGAGAAAAATCTCTGTAATACACTTTTTATTTATGCTTGTTTTATTCATTTATTTGAATAACAATAATTATTCATTATTATTATTATTATTAAGTCTTAAATATCTGCAAACAAAGGGATATATTTTTCAAGAAATGTATTTTATTTTAACCTAATACGTATGTTTTGTTTATACACAATACACTTTTCAAGAACCGACAAAAGATTACTCACACATCTTTGGGACAGAAAAAAGGGAAAGGGCAAAGCAATTTGTATTGCCTCACAAAGTGACAGCAATAAATCAATTCAAAGACTATAGATAGGACCGACTTCCTGTCTTACAAGTCTTGAGACTACAATTATGCCCTTTTTTCCGGGTGCCCTTTTTTCTGGTGCCCTTTTTTCTGGTGCCCTTTTTACCAGTGCCTTTTTTTCCAGGTGCCCTTTTTTTCCAGGTCCATTTTGCACAGTTATTCTCTTTTCTGTCCTTTTCTTCTTCTACTTTCTTTTTTATATTTCAGACAGAAATATTTAAAATGAGTTTGAGTTTGAATTGCTTTTTCACGCTCAGGTTCGTGTAAAAACCGAGTTTCGCTCAACTCAAGTTCATAATTTAAAAAACGAGCAAAGTTCAACTCAAAACTCAAAATTTTTGAGCTACGCTCACGAACGCGTTCGTGGACAACACTGATCATGGCGCAGATAGTGGTGTATAGGAGAATAATTCTTATGCGAGCGTTCAGATTCTTAGTTTGGTGAATATTGTGATGTTGTTGACAAAGTTGAATTAACGTGGAGAAATTGGTGGCGCAGGAAATCCTACCACCTTTGTCTAGTTTGAGAAGTGTCGTGGTTATTTGAGAGCTGTCTTCGACCTACACCAGTACCTTTTCTGGGTGAGATTAATTTTGGATTTTTCAAAGTTATTTTTTGAAGCTATAAATTGATACCTAAAATTGATATCGAGTTTGGCCCAGTTAGCCTCCCTGATCTTAAGCTCTAATAAGAGCTTTATTTTATATTTTAATTGAGTCTCGTGCAATTTCTTACTTAATTAATGCAGATGGGCTCTGCGTCCACATTAACCTCACACACCTAATTTGACATCATTTGGATGATTACAGTACTTCATTGGAATTCTTTTGTGTGGTCCCGTATATAAATTATTTAGTCTATACATATCTTTTTTCTAGATTAACATTCTTTAAAGAATCTTCATAATGTATGTTAATTTCATTATGCTGAATAAAGCATAAACGCATTAAAGTTAGCTTAAATAAAAAAATGTTCATAGGCTCAATGTTACGAAATTCTTTTGTGTGTATCCGTAAACGAACCATAAACATTGTATACACCAGTAAAAACTATTCAGTTTATTCTACGTTTTTCATGAATTGACATTTACTACGTTTTTCATGAATGTTTCAAATTTGACATAATTTTGCTAAATTACGTTACACTGTCAAAAGACTTTTGTATGGTCCTGTAAATTAATTAGGAATCCTAATAGCACTTATTTTCTGCAGAAAACATACGTTTAAGCATGTCACTAATTCACGCTAATTTCATTTTGCTGATTGCAAAATAATGATGTCCAAATGCGTTTAAACGAAATTCCCCCCATATGCCGTAATGATAAGAGTTTTGACGTATTCTTGTACACAATCCATAAAAAATATAGATATAAAAAATTATACAGCTGTTTCTATACAGAGTCTGAATGTGTGTGCCAATTTGGAAGTCAATTCGAAGTTTTTTGCGGCCGCTATTGCGGTACATACAAGTTCTGCCCATAGACTGTAATGATAAGAAATTTTTTTTTCTGTCCCTGTACACGAACTACAAATGAAATACACACCCGAAACTATACAGGTAAAATTTCGTGTAGCTCATAAATAAGTGTACTAAATTTCAAGTCAAGTGATTTTTGCGGTCGCTATCGCGTTACATATAAATTCTTCTCATAGCCCGTAATGATAAGAAAAAAATTATCGTGTCCCTGTACAAGAACTACAAATGGAATACACATCTAAATGTATACTACTCCGATTCAAAAAATTAGAATAATGAAAAGAAATATGGTCAAGGGAAATGAAAATCGAATTTATCAAATAAATAATCAACAATATCAAATATAAAGTACTATAATATGAATCTGCATATTTTGCAGATTATAAAAATGTAAACACATTACAATGAAATAGAAAATATATTTAAATCAGCTAACAACAAAAAATTCAAAATATTAGAATACTTTCTAACATGGTTCAAAAAATTAGAATAATGAAAATATATTGAACATAATTTAAACTCTAAGTATTTTTACTTGCTAATCAGTACTTTGTTGCATCACCCTTAGCTTTAATGACAGCTCTTAAACGTTTTGGCATGTTTTTAACTAAAGGTTCACAATCTTTTTTATCCAAATTCGCCCATATGCTCTTTATACTAGAAATAAGTTCTTTTTTGTCTCTAGGCGCAACTTCTTGAAGTCGTTTCTTCATAATTCCCCACAAATTCTCGATAGGATTTAGATCGGGTGAGTTTGCAGGCCAAGGGAGTACAGGTATGTCCTTCTCTTTGAGCCATTTAGTTGTTGATTTGGAAGTGTGGGGAGAAGCTGAATCTTGCTGAAACAAGAAATCGTCATCACATAAATCCTCAGCTGAAGGAATCATGAAATGTTCAAGAATTTCTTGATAGACTTCTGAATTGACTGTTGTGGAAACAATACACAACCTGCCTGGGCCTTCAGCAGTCATGCAGCCCCATACCATAACAGAGGTCGCAAATTTAAACGAACGTTTTAAACATTCTTTCTTATAAGCTTCATGTTTGAGTCTCCAGACACGTATACCTTGATTTCCGTGAGACACACAAAACACACTTTCATCGCTGAAAAGTATCTTTTTCCAATCGTCGTGATCCCAAAATAGCCTTTGTTTACACCATTTAACTCTAGCAGCCCTTTGCTTAGATGATAAGAATGGCTTTATCTTAGGCACACGTGATCTAAAACCTAATTTGCGAAGTCGTCGTAGTGTTGTAGATTTGGAAACATTTATACCCATTTCTTTCCATTTTCTATGCACATATCTCACACTCCGAAAACGATGTTTCTTCACAATCTTTTTCAATTGCCTTTCATCTCTTCTTGAAGTTACTGGCTTTCGACCACTTTTAAAGTGTTTATTTTGAAAACACTTATTATTAGAATATTCTCTCAAAACTCTACTCACACTTGCTTGAGAGCATTTCACTTCTTTTGCTATAAAAAGTTGTGTTTTTCCTATTTCGTGCAAGTACACAATACGATATTTCACAGCCTCAGATAAATCGCTCTTTCATCCCATATTAAGCAAATACTACGCTACAATCAAATGCCAAACGACTTTTCATTTTCAACGGAGCACATTTTATAGTCCCACAGATGTTAATCCCGCAGCCGTTCTCTCAACTTATAAGAAAAATTTGAATATTCTAATTTTTTGAACCATGCTATCGAGGTATTCTATTTCTTTGAATTATTCTAATATTTTTTAAATAGTTAATTATTAATATATCAGATAAAAATAAATATTTATGTTATATTTATAAATGCTCTGAAGATAATTAGATACTTTTAATATATTTTTTCCTGGACGCAGTATGCAAATTAACGCGTTAGCAACATCAAACTCAATCTTTTTTACATTATTCTAATTTTTTGAATCGGAGTAGTACAGCTAATTATGTTGGGCTCATAAATATGTGTACCAAATTGCAAGTCAATAGCATGATTTTTGCGGCCGCTATCGCGTTACATATAAATTCTTCCCACAGGCCGTAATGATAACAAAAACTTTGGCGTGTTCCTGTACACGAACTACAAATGAAATACACACTCAAAACTATACAGCTGATTCCGTGTACCAAACTTCATGTCAAACATGTGTATCAAATTTCAAGTCAATAACGTGATTTTTTTTTGGCCGCTATCGCGTGACAGACAGACAAACAGACACAGAGACGGAACTAAAAATCTTTTTGAGTCTGAACAGGGAGGCCTCCACTTACGTTTTGGCAATCACAGAACAACCCAAAGGAATTTTGTACCATCAAGGTCTATAGATGAAATTTTGAAAAGTGTATTTTAACATCGTTACACCCCATTAAAGATAATGAAATGTTATTGGAATGTTTAAAAGTATGTTTTCCTGTTGAAAATTGCAGGTATAGAATTGGTGATTAGTTTACAGGGTTACACTAAGTAATCCCGATATGTTATGCAATCATTTTTTATGAAATTTGGAAGTATTTATGAGTTAGAAGGAATTAATACAAGGCTATCAGTTTCCAGTAATATATATATATACATATGTGTAACATTCTATTTTCACATGTTACTTAAAACTAATTAAATTAAATAAATACAACTTAAAAATTTGAGGAGCCACATATCGGACGTCTTTATTGTTCAGTGTCTTGACTCCAAAGAGACAGATGCAGAATATGCAAGCTAGTAGCTGTAGATTACGTCTACATGATAGTACATGTACATTTTAGTTTTAATTTACTTTTCATGACCTTATATGGTAATGACAGATGGACAAAGGATTGGGATCTTACGCAATCAACTTTTTCGACACGTGGCAAGGCTGATGCAATATATAAACCCGAATGGAATATATAGTTAAAATTATGAATTCTTAATAAATAACATTGATTAAATTAAATTAATTTACCCAGATTAATGATATATTAATTTTATTATTACATATATATACATATAAGTATAGAAAGAGAGATACAGCGGAAAACGCACCTTTTTGTGAAGCGAATCAATCGAGACAATATAATGTAAAAAGGAATAAATGAAAACATTCTGTTGAATTATATGTGTTACAAATAAGTCGTTAAGGCTCCAGATCTGCAAATCCACTAGTTGCAGCATATTTTGTCGAGAAAAAGGATTTTTCGGATTTTTTCTGTTGGTTCAACACGGTAAACGAAATAAAACATATATATTTATAATTCAGTCCTAATTTAAAGGCTAAATTTATTAACGGTTTTAATGACACATTCCATTTGTTATGCTTTAATTGCTGAAACGTTAGAGGAGGCCGCCATGTGAAAACTCAAAAAGATTTTGGATTATGTTTGTCTGTCTGTTCGTCTGTCTTTCGATAGTGATCGCAAAAATCACGCTATTGACTTGTAATCTGGTACGCATGCTGCTGAGCTATATGGAATTAGCTGTGTAGTTTTGGGGTTTAATCCATTTGTAGTTCGTGTATAGGGATACACTAATTTTTTTCTTATCATTATAGACTACCGTAAAACGGGGTGAATAGAAACGAAGATTTATATACATATATAAATGTAAGTAGTTATGTTATTTCGATGAATTATGTTCCATTATTATTTTTCTGGTGTTAAAATAGTAATGGAACATAATTCATAGAAATGACGTAACTACTTACATTGATATATGTATATGAAGTTTCGTTTCTATTCACCCTGCTGTTCCTATTCACCCCGTTTTACGGTATAGACAGTATGTACATGCATTGCAATAGCGGCCGCAAAATCCTCCAATTGACTGCAAATTGGAACACGCATTCATGCTCTGTAGATAAATAGCTATATAAATTTTTATGTCTATATTTCTTGTGGATTGTATACAGGGACACCTTAAAATTCTTATCATTACAGCCTATATGGTGACTTTCGTTTAAACGCATTTTGACATCATTACTTTGCTATCAACAAAATGAAATCAGCGTACAGTACTGAGACGCTTAAACTTATATTTTCTGTCTATAATAATAAATGGAAAGGTTTGTCTGTCTGTCTGTCTGTCTGTTCTTTTATACATTCAGCCCCTATTGAACGCAGAAGTACAAGAATTGACATACGGATGCTCTGGAGCCTTTCCGATGTTTTCCTCGAAACAGAATTTAAAAATCTTAATTAGTTTCGGAGATATTAATTAAAATGCTGACCCATATCGATCGCGAAAATGACCAAAAATCCTTATTGCTTAAAAAGAGGCATTCTATCAGCATTCAGCAGACGATTTTAACAGCTGTCTCTAACGGAAAAAAAAACATGTGCAAGTCATTAATGTCACATGATCTTTAACTGGGGTTAAAAATTGCAAATTTCAAAGTGCTTCAAATTTTCTTTTTCGTACACAACACTTAATATACGACCTATTCAGCACAAAACCAACCTGCAGTTAAAATTTCATCAAATTTCATTAATAAACAAAGCAGTTACATTTTAATTGCTAATTAAATTTTATTCTAACACGTAATCTATCTTTCAATAGGCGATAGGAGTTTCCATAGCAACAAAATACATTTGAAGGAACTAAAAAATACTTTTTCTTTTTCTTTTTATTTCCATTACCCGACTACCGTGGTATATATAGGTTTTGGCGAAATAAAAAATATTTATTTTTCTTTTTACTTCCATTAATAAAACTACCGTAGATAATGAAATTAGAGATTTCACGTGATTTACATGTTTTATAATGTCCTGATTAGGTTTTCTTTTGTATCACAGCTACTAATTAAAATAATTTCATAAGTAACACATTATTTGAAAGCTTTGTTGATTTGGAATTGAACAGTAGATTACAGAAATTTCTACCGCCAGATATTTTAAAATTTCGATATTTCAAATTCCAATTTTTGATACATCATTCGAAAGATATTTTAAAGTTCTTTTAAATTATCGAAAGTTTTCACCAGATTTATAAGCTTTGAGGTTTCCTGAATTAGTTTTCTTTTCTATCTCAGCTACTAATTAAAATAATTTCATGAGTAATGCATCATTAGAAAGCTTTTTTAGATTTGTAATCGAACAGTGGAATACAGAAATTTGTACCGCCAGATGGCGCTGTAATATTTTAAAATTTCAAAATTTCAATTTCTAATTATGATTAAATTATTTTTAATATATCATTCGAAAGATATTTTGAAGTTCTTTTAAATTATCGAAAGTTTTCACCAGATTTACACGTTTTGAGGTGTCCTGAATCAGTTTTCTTTTATATCTCAGTTATTAATTAAAAAAATTTCATAAGTAATACATCATTTGAAAGCTTTGTTGACTTGATACACATTTTAAAGTACTTTTACATTATCGGAAATGGAATTCGAGATTTCACCCGATTTACACGTTTTGAGGTGTCCTGATTAGGTTTTCTTTTGTATCTCAGCTACTAATTAAAATAATTTTATAAGTAATGCATCTTTAGGAATCGGTTTTGATTTGGAATCGAACAGTGGATTACAGAAATTTTTACGCCAGATAGCGCTGTAATATTTTCAAATTTCAATATTTCAATTTCTAATTATGATTAAATTATTTTTAATACATCATTCGAAAGATATTTTAAAGTTCTTTTAAATTATCGAAAGTTTTCACCAGATTTACACGTTTTGAGGTGTCTTGAATCAGTTTTCTTTTGTATCTCAGCTACTAATTAAAATAATTTCATAAGTAATACATCATTAGAAAACTTTTTTGATTTGGAATCGAACAGTGGAATACAGAAATTTGTACCGCCAGATGGCGCTGTAATATTTTAATATTTTAAAATTTCAATATTTCAATTTCTAATTATGATTAAATTATTTGTAATACATCATTCGAAAGATATTTTAAAGTTCTTTTAAATTATCGAAAGTTTTCACCAGATTTACACGTTTTGAGGTGTCCTGAATCAGTTTTTTTTTGTATCTCAGTTATTAACTAAAAAAAGTTCATAAGTAATACATCATTTGAAAGCTTATTTTAGTTGATACACATTTTAAAGTACTTTTACATTATCGAAAAATGGAATTCGAGATTTCACCCGATTTACACGTTTGAGGTGTCCTGATTAGGTTTTCTTTCGTATCTCATCTACTAATTAAAATAATTTCATGAGTAATACATCATTTGAAAGCTTGTTAATCTGGAATGGAACAATAGATTACAGAAATTTCTACCGCCAGATGGCGCTGTAATATTTTTAAATTTCAATTTTTCATATTCTAATTATGATTAAATTATTTCTAATACATCATTCGAAAGATATTTTAAAGTTTTTTTACATTATCGAAAGTGGAATTCGAGATTTCACCTGATTTGCAATTTAAAGTGTCCTGATCAGGTTTTCTTTTGCATCTCAGCTAATTGAGTAAGACCGTTCAAAATTGGTATATGCAAGTTAATTAGGAGGGGCTGGAACGGTGGGGAAGGAATAGGCTCGCAGCGCGCATGGGTTTGGGACCCGGTGCGAGTTTTTACCCGATGATAAAAGATTTTTTTTATTTTATTTTCTTAATAGTAAAAGTTTGAGTTGAGAAGGAATATGTGTGTACAGCGCACGTATATTCTCAAGCGTGCGCGCGCAGTGCGCATGGGTCTGCGCTGCCGAAGGCAGTGGCGTCCCGGTGTGAGTTTTTACCCGATGCTAAATGATATATTTTTTAATTCCTTTTCTTGAGAATTAAAGTTTATGAGTAATAACATTGAATTTTGAGAAGTCATAAGGATAGTGAAGGAATACGTGCGCGCAGCGCACGGGTCTACGCTGCCGAAGGCAGTGGGGACCAGGTGCGACATTTTTCCCGATCAGAATTTTTTTTTCTCTTTTTTTATCACATGATACAAATTAATGCAATTTTGAGAATTCATTAATTACTGTGATTCATTTAAAAATAGTGACCAGCGAAGCGGGCGTAGCCTGCTAGTAATAATAATAATAATAATAATGGAACGTTCTTTTTTATTTAATTTTTAGAATTTTTTTATTATTAATTTTATGACTTTTTTAATACTCAATATGCGAAACTATTAGATACGTAAAAATTTTTAACTTCTGTTTTTCGAGGAAAGCTAAATTTCATAGCACATACAACTGCACTAAATTTTATATGTGAAACAACCAATATAAAAACGAATGTTGAATTAGTTAAGAGTGTGTATCAACCGACAGGCGATGCTCTCATTACTCACTTTCAGAGATTTTTACATGACTACATCTCAACATCTGCTAATTAAAATTGCTGCAAATTCTGTATATAAAACCTTTTTTTCTGAGAAGCTATATAAAACTTTAGTGCATGTTAAATAACTGCAAGTGGCGCTTTTAGATAGAACATACTAACTTTCTTAATCAATTGTTTATGAAATTTGGTGTAATTTTAATCAACAGATGATGAGATGTATCTATGTGGAAAACAGTTCATAGATAAAATTCATAGATTTCAATGAAAGATACTATACTAATTATATATATTGTTGTAAAATTATTTTATTTATGTAAACTCTAGTTAGTTTTAATTCTCACAATTTAATAATAATAAAGCTAAAAAATCGTATATTTAAAATTTCCATAAACTAACATTTAGATCCCTGTGATTGTCTTTTTATTAGCTAAGAGTATTTACTTGAAATTAAAGTATAATCAAAATGATAATAATTTATGATTATAATAATAAAATAAATAAATCTAAGCGGAAATTCTGAATGTTAATTAATGTAAACAAAAATTTAAATTTGCAGTTAAAAGACAATCAAAAATGTAATAATTTTATTAATAATAGTAGAATAAATAAAATCAAAGCAGAAAATGGGAATGTTAATTAATGTAAACAAAAATTACAGTTTGTAAGTAAATGAAAATCAAAAAGGTAATAATTTTATTAATAATAAAATAAAATAAATAATTCAAAGCGGAAATTGGGAATGTTAATTAATGTAAACAAAAATTAAAATCTGCAATTAAAAGAAAATCAAAAATCTAATAATTTTTTTAATAATAATAAAATAAAATAAATCTAAGCCGAAATTGTAAACGTCAGTTTTGCTACCTTCACAAAATTTAAATTCGTTGAATACAAGCTTTTTAAAAGTATAACTTTTTTATACATAAGACCTGTTTTTAACACTTTCCAACAAAGTTGAAAAGTGTTTATAACTTCGGTTTGTCTGTCTGTCCGCGCTCTAACTCCCGTAAATATTTATGGAATTTCTTGAAACTGATATGTGGTATTCAAGTTCACAATCGGACGGCCCCTATTAAAAATGGAGTTTATACCTCTACTGGTTTGTGTACAGGGACACCCGAAAGTATTTCAAAGCATTGTGTTCTATGAGAGGTATTTCTATAAACCATATTTTCATACCTTTACTGTATACATATCTTAATGAAATTGAAATATGTTATTCAAGTTCTGTATCGGACGTTTTCAATTGAAAATGGAGTTTATACCTCTACTGTTTTATGTACAGAGACACCCGAAAGTATTTCAAAGCATTGAGATCTATGAGAGGTATTTCTATAAATCATATTTTAATACCTTTACTGTAGACATATCTTAATGAAATTGAAATATGTTATTCAAGTTCGCTATTGGATGTTTCCTGCGTAAGATGGAGGAAATACCACCATCGAGTTATACACAGGGACACTCAAAATTATTTAAAGCATTGCGTTCTATGAGAGATATTTCTATAAATCAAATTTTAATAACTTTACTTTCCACGAAGTTTTAAGAAATTGAAATACATTATTTAGATGCACAAAAGAATGCTTTTTATAGAATATATCATGTAGCATTATATTTACATGGTGGCACAAAAATATCCAGTTATATTAGGAGCTATTAATAAAAAATTGCTATAATTGTACTTTCGGTTACGTTAAGCGTATTTAACACTTTCTAACCTCTTTTTAAGTGTGAATATCATTTCAGTTTTGTGTATCTGCCTGTCTGTCTTTCTGTCCGTGCTCTAACTCCCGTAAATCTTTATGGAATTTCTCGAAACTGATATATGTTATTCAAGTTCCGTATCGGATGTTCGCTTATGAAAATGGAGGGAATATCTCTTATGGTTTTTGTACAGGGACACCCAAAAGCATTCGAAAGCATTGTGTTCTATGAGTGTTATTTATATAAATATTTTCCGTATAGAATATTCCCCATTTAAAATGACATTAATAGGTCCTGTAAGACTAGTTTGTTTCCAAGGGAAAAAAAAAAATGCCAATGCATTACGCTTTAGGACAGAATTTTTTGAAAGTTATATTTAGAAGTCTTTCTACTGAAAAAAAATCATAAAAATATCGAAATGTATTGTTTATATTCTAAAATAATATTTTGTATAGAATATGATATGATTAACGTTCTGATTTACAGGGCTACGCTAAAATATTCAGAGAGATCAAAAGCTGTAATTATAATCTAATGGCTGCATTTTCTTTTCATTAAGCCTTTTTAACACTTTCCAAAACGCCTAAGAGTACTTTTAAAATCAATTAGTCTATCTGTATATTTTTCAGTCCTTCTGTCTGTTGTGTGATAACGTAGGGAAGTAATATTAAAAGTTATTCAAAACAACAATTACGTACAGTTGGAAAGTGTTACTAATCAATGCGTACTGCATGATTTTTCTTTCTTGTTAATAATATAAAGTTACTGCATATACTTCGTTTAATAAAACAATAGTAGCGTTACATTATATATAGATATATTTTTTCAGTAAATATGAAAAAAGTAAAATTTGACAAAAGTTTAGTTTTAAAAAAGAGTATTAAATATTTAAAATTAGACCGACCCCTGAAAATTTAAGACTAGAATTCAAACATAAAATTAAAGAAGGAAAAAAGAAACACTCTCTTCATTACTTGAAAAATCTTGTTTAAATATATATACAGCGCTTCATCAACTCGACGAGAACTCAGAAGTAATTTTTAATATTGTGCTAGCAGGTAAACAAACCCAAAACCAAAGAATAACTAAACTTTGAGCTTTTAAGGGTATTACCAGCTTGCAATATTTTTTGGCAGTTCCATAAAATATCCCTTTCCTTTCACTACTATTTCAATGAAATTAGAAGTAGTTTTAATTTGCGTTTAATTATTTATTGTTTCACAGAAAACTTCCATACCACTTTAACAGGAAAGCGATAACTTCATCTTCTTTCACATTCACTTTCAAAATGGCACGCGTCGTATAGTAAGACGCTTTTAAGGTTTGCCACAATATACTTGGCGATTTCGCATGTAGAACGGGAGAAATTTCAATATGAACACCTTCGTTAGTTACGGTTTCCGAAAGCCAATGAACATCTACTACAATATATACTTTGCAGAAAGCCTCACTTCTTATCTGTTAGAAGTTCTTTTGCAGCACACCATCTTCTAAAACTCTAAAGAAAATTATAATATGCACATCCCACCAATTCACGATCATATCGATATCAAGTTGAAGAGATTCAACGTCATTTGACGGAAATAATGACTTAGGAAAAGTACCTATTAATTCGTTGAAAAAACGTATTTTATTTAAAATCAAAAAGGAAAACAAAACCTGATAAAATACCTATTTTAAAACGTCGAAAAAATAACAGAAAAATTACAACCATAAAACAACGTTTGTTAGAGGTTTTCTTTATTACTGAATAAATATTCGAAATTATTCTTGAGAATATTGCGAAATAAAAACTATTTTTCAACGGACATAAAATAACGTAACCAATTTTTCACTGTTCAGACTTATTTGCAACGCTATATCAACGTTATGTGTTACCTGGGAAAGTTTCCTATTAGAATATTTGTAGTCAATCATGTTCAAACATGTATCATAAATGCTATTTTGAAGTTGTTTGATATATTTATGATCCCCAAAATGAACGTTTATGCTGAATTTTGCCCTACGCCGCCATGCTAAGTAAACGTAAATTCCAAATAACTTCCGAAATTTTTAAATTAGAAAATTCATACTCAGAGATTTCATTCCAGTATCCTAAATCTTATATATTAAAAAAATTTATGAAAAATAAAGTCAGTCCGTCTGGCCGTTCTATCCGGCCGATTTCCTTCATTTTTTTTAAATGAAAGGTATTTAGACACAGATATGTCATCAATCATTGAAATTTACTCAACTCCCACCTTTCAAGTTATACTCAAACGCGATTCTTCCCTGTACATTTCTTATGGGACACATTCACTCAAGCAATTCGAATTCTCATAGCTCCTCTTCTAATGAATGGATCTTGATCGTTTCACACTCAGAACACTCAGTGGATTAAGCTCTTTCTTTTGAGCTATTAACTGCTTAAATTCGTTGAGTCTGAGGAAAGTTATGCGTGCACAATGAACTTTACATTCAAATTTTTCAAGATTTTTTTCAAGATTTTCCTTCACTCAAACCTCTATAACTAGAGTTCTAATTAACGTAGGCTGTTGACACAAGTCTAAGAACACTCAGTGGATCAAGCTCTTTCTTTTGAGCTATTAACTGCTTAAATTCGTTGAGTTTGAGGAAAGTTATGCGTGCACAATCAACTTTACATTCAATTTCTTCAAGGTCTTACACCAGTGTCAATACTTTGATAACTGAAGAAGGTGAACTATTGCAATTTCCTCCGGAGTTTTTGAACAGCCTTGAGATGAGTGGTCTACTTCCTCATGTGTTAACTTTAAAAGAAGGTGCCATCGTAATGCTTCTCAGAAACTTGAATGCAGTTAAAGGATTACTGAACGGGACGAGACTATTAGTCAAGAAAATGTATGACAATATCCTAGATTTAGAAGTTTTAACTGGTGTGAATATTGGAGATCGAGTACTGTTACCTCGCATCGATTTATCACCATCTGACACGACAATGCCCTTCTCTTTTAAACGACGGGAATTTCCGATTAGATTAGCGTTTTGTATTACCATCAACAAAGCGCAAGATCAAACGCTGGATCGAGTTGGAATCTATTAGCCTGATCCTGCTTTTAGCCACGGACAATTGTATGTTGCTTTATCTCGTGGACATTCAGAAATGTAAAGGTAGAAATTAAACCAAAGGGCCGAAGTATTGTAAAATGATTTTATGTAATAATTACACCCTCTCATATATAATCTATCCTAATGCTGCGGAGCAGCACGAGTTCTCTAGTGATGTTTTAAAAGTGTTCTGACATCTTTATGATGAAAATTCCCTCAGAATGGACGTTTATGCGAAGTTTTGCCCTATTCTGCCATATTAAATGAATCGTAAATTTCCAATGGCTTACGAAAATTTTGAATTGAAAAATTCAGTCAAGGATGTTCATACCAGTATCTTATATAATATTTTAAAAGTAGTATAACAACTTTACGTTGAATATGTACATTTATTCGAAATTTTGCCGTATTCTGCCATGTTAAGAAATTCGTAAATTTCGAATAATTTGCAAAATTTTCAAAGTAACAAGTTTATAGTTCGTGATGTTTAATAAATGTTCGTGATGTCGAATAACTTCTGAAGTTTTTAATTAGAATGTTGTAAATGAATAGAATTTTTGTCAGTGTCATAAATATTATTTTAAAACTGGTCCGACCTCTTTGCGATAATTTGTCCGTAAGATATCGTGTAGACTAACATTTTAACACTAATGGAGTAAAAAACTAACAGGCACCCTAAAGACGGGCACCACGTCCATTTTGATATTTTCGGATTCCTCACATCTGAAAACGCTTAAGAAAGTCAAAAAACCGAGGTCGGAAATTTTCACGATTACCTTAGTTCCCAAACCTATAGTATGATGGGGAACTAAAAGTGTATATATAGACTAAATGATTTATTTTTGGGACCACATAAAAGAATTCTAATGATATTATGTAATCATTCAAATGATATCAAATTACGTTAAATTTTCAATTAGTTATAATTAATTAGATATGCTCTTTTTTTATGTATATAATAACTGTGGCTCCTCTTCCTGGATACACAAAAGAATATCGAACTTTTACTGTCTATAGTCGGTATTTCTTAAAGTATATATTAACATGGGTACAACCCAATAATGTAATTAAATTTTATTAGAATTTTAAAACCATGTTTCTATGTGAAAAATTATGGGCATAGAATTGGTAATTAGTTTACAGGATTACATAAAATAATTTCTATATTTTATGCAATCATTTTGTATAAATTTGGCACAAGTATTTATGAATTATAGGGAATCTATACAAGACTATCAGTTTTTAGGAATATATATATATGTAAACATATATGTACAGGTCATTATAGAATGAGCTATACAAGGGGGTGAGGGGGGGGGGTGCAGCCACTCTCAAAAAAGTATCTATTTGTGCAGGGAATCACTCGAGTTAATATATGTCTATACGAATCGTTCATTGTAAAAGTGAATTATCTCCTTGGAAATTGATTTTGAAATAACAAACTTTTTCAATTTATGCATAGGAAAAATGTCAAAATTCAGTAAGTGTTATCGATTTTTGCGTTTAATGCATATCATAGTTATAAGATTTTATATATTATATTTAAAATAATTTGAAGTAACTTAGAAACTTAATTTTTATAAGAAATATTTAGAAGTTTTAGTTTTCTGTTATGAAGATTCATAACGTTTTGTTTATTTTTTTTTTAAATATTTAATAAAAGAATTTCCTCGACTGTTAAAATATAAATTTATTCTTAGCTGTATATAAGTTTAGAATTTATCTGGTAATTTTCGTGTTCGTTATCTGTACTGATAAGTATAAAGATTTAAGTACAAAAATATCGATTTTGAGTTAAATACACAGTCAGACTCAAAAACAAAAAAAATCTCTATCGATTGGTACAAAGGATTTAAATCCATGTCATTTAGTCTTTGATAAAATCCATTGGTAAAAAAAGATTCAAGTCAGAAATTTAGCATTAATCTTTAGTCTATAGGTATGGGGAACTAAGGTAATCGTGAAAATTTTTAGTTCCCCATCATACTATAGGTACAGTCAGTCAAATAATTAACTGTACACGAAACCTTTCTCAGAATGCCAAAGAATGCGTTTAAAAAAAAAAAAACTTAAAAAAACCTTTTTTTTTACTTTAACTCATTTTATTGAAATAATTTTGTTAAAATTTTAAAATTTGAAATGCAATTTACTTTTTAAAAATGCATCAGATATAATTTCAAAAATTATCAAAAATTATCATGATCTATATTTATCAAATCACACAGAGTTGAAATTCAAAACTTATCAGTTTTTATTTTTTTAAATAATTGTATATAAATTGTCGTCTTTTAAAATAAATTGATATCTAAATATAAGTATTGAAATTCTAATCTTGTTTTTTAAAACAATTTAAAGTTTGAAATACAATTTACAATTAACACTTCATAATTTTTAGATTTTATAAATTTCATCATTTTTGAAATTTAATTAATTAATTAATTACCTTTGTAGACAAATTTTGAATTTTTCCTACTTCTTAAAATTTTTTTGTCATTTTCGTTTTTCAAAGTATTGATTTCCAATCAATTTATTTAAATCGGTAATTTGTTTCTTCAGATCACACACATCAATCTTTAAATATACATTAAGAGATATTTATAAAAATTTACCGGAATCGTTTACATTAAGTGTCTTTAATATGATTTCAATTTGTGTCGCTCAAATTCTGATATACATGTAGTAAAGATATACAAGTAAAAAATAAATATTACTACAGAAATCTTAGTATATTTAATAAGAAGTCAAGAGAGAAACATACATAATACTTTAACGAGCATGTGTTTACAAAACTTATACATAGGTCTAGATGTTTGAAAAATGACAGGTGTTTATTACGTCACACAACCTGGAAAACCAAGCGATAAACTTGATTTATTTCAAAGGTCACATATATATATATATATGTTTTTTTTTTTTTTTTTTTTTTTTTTTTTTCAGTGCCATATAATATTTTATGTGGTCACGTGGGCGGAGCATTTTCTAAGCACTGACAGTGAAAATATCGTTTCCATTGAATTTTTCATTCTGCTACTCTCTTATATTTTCCCAGCCACCCTGATTATTAACCTAGTTGTCATACTCAAATGTCAGTATTTTAAATATACGGAATAAATATTTAGTCTTATAACTCGACTTATCAACTTCAATTAAACTGTATAATTGTCGAATAAATTCACAAGAGATCATAAATCGAATCCATTGTCTTTCACACTTCAGGTTTTGAAAAACTGGATAGACAATATAAGGAAATAGTATACCATGCACATTTGCTGCACTTAGTAGAATAGATCTAACATAAAATGGAGTCGCAAATAATTTAACGTACTGGTTAATAACAGCAACATATTTTGGTATAAATTCATCAAAATTAGTTTTCATAGTGACGATAAATTTTTCTTCGGTTTCATTGATTGGATGGTAGTACCAATGATTAGAATATGAAATATCGAAGTCGGTTTTAAGCATATAAATAAAAATGTTTAATGTAACAAAATCAGTTCTAATAAAGCTCCGTACAGGATAGATTTGTAGTTTAAACGCCTTTCCATATAGATTATAGCAGGGCCCGAAATTTCAACTTAGATTACACTCGCTGAAAAAAAAAAAAGTTACTCACCACAAAATATGATTAACTTACTCTGTTTTTTACGTATAAGACGACCAGAATTTTTTTAATGGAAAAAGAGGAGAAATTACGCAATGTCTTTTCTTTTATAAGAAAATAGAAGACACACAATTTTGAAAAAGTGGTCATTTAGACGACACAAAATTGAATAAAAATGAATGTAAAAACCTATTCAAACGCTACAAATGATGGAAACATTTTTATCTCAAATGATGAATTTGGATCAGGGCACCTTAATTTAAATTAATAATATGCGGATACGAAAAGAAAAGTCCCTAATTTGTATAGGTATCACTGAACAATATAGATTTTATTATTATTATTATTTTATTTATTTATTTATTTATTTATTTATTTTTTGCTATAGACAAAAATTTTTTTTGTGTGTATGTGTGTGTTACTTTCATGCAGTTACATAAAAAAATGTTGGTAGACATTTTATTATTATTAAAATTGTAATCATAAAAGAAAATAAAATTGGTAAATGAAAAAATAAAATTAATATTCGGCAGATGAAATGATTTGTTTTAATGAACAGTTATTCATTATCAACATTTTATAAAAGTTCTCACAAGTATAACCTAAATTAATTTTAGTGGTTAATAAGTTTTTAAAGTAGGTATATAAAGGGGATATTTTTTCACATGTCTACATTTTGTTCATTGAAGAAAACAGTTGCTTTGTGGGAGTGTTTTTGCCAGGACATAAAATGAATTCAACTAACTTTTGCATATTTTTGCGAGATTGTGGTAGTGTTATCATTAAGACCAATTGTCTGCACTTGGTCTTTAGGCCTGAGTAGGAAAGTCCTCCGTGGGGGTCTTTCTAAGAGATCCTAGCCCATATTTACGCTAGTTTCAAAGAAAACCACAGAAAACTCCTAACGGCTAAGCCAACGAGTGCGACTGGGTATCGAACCCAGTGCCTCACGTGGACCAGCTTCGAGGTTAAAACCTCTCGGTCACTGGTGGGCCTATATTTATAAGGAATATAATTCATGCAAAAGTGAGGATCACTTCAACCCACCACGTATCCACCAGAGCACCACCTTAATGATTTCATGGCAATTTCAATAGTGATTCCTTGTTCTGGATTAAAGAACCGTACAAATATAGGGAATATTTTTATTTCTTTGTGATTCGAAGAATCTGAATAGATATAAGCCATAATATGCTTTGGCAAGTTTATTAGAAAGTTGTCCTTTTGCGAACCTAACACAGAAAAAAGTTAGTGTTCACCGTTCAATACAGCCAACAGCCGATTGAGCTTCTGAGTTTTGCGAATTTTTTTAAATTAAAGACTAAATACTTTTCATTTGAAAAAGAGGACAAATGACGAAAAGCATAAAAAAGAGGACTTTTTAGTCCTGTAATGTTTTTTTCGTTCAAGGGGGCAGAAAATTGAAGAAGTAGACTGTCCTCTTAAAAAGAGGATATCTGGTCACCTTACCTGTAAGATTAATTTTACATTTTTAAATCATTTTTTTTTTTTTGTAGCACCGTACACTGTAAGAATTCTATCTACATTTAGACCGAAATTTTACTCGCCACAGTATCATTTCCACTCGCCAATGGCGAGCTGGCGAGTGAAAATTTCGCGCCCTGATTATAGCAAGCTTTGTTACACCATAATCGAGGACAGGCCAACAAATCGCTGAATTCAGTTATAGAAAATAATTTGCATTTTTCATAAACAGGAAGGTAATTGATTATTTCAATTTTATTTTATTAGGTAATAGAAAAAACGGAAAACCCATCATTTGTCAAAAGAATTACTCATTTATTAATTATATGTGCTCAAACATAATCTTTATGCATATAGCCAAGCACCACAAAATGACTCTACCATACCAGTTTACAATATATAAAAGAATCCACTGTAAAACACGTATATAAAACATTTAATTAAAATCATTAAAAGATACACATCGTAATAGCAGGAGTCTTGGCGTTGGAATATTAAAACAGGAATAAACTACTATGTCAGAAACGCCAAAGAAAAATTATTGAGGTGCATACAGCTGTTTCGGTAGCCTAAAGAAAAGAACATATGAATTACGTCCGCAAACAAGAAAACAATAAATCGGCTATTTCTAAACATTGCTGGGAGAAAAATCATAATTTTAAATTTAATTCAGCTAAAATAATTTGCAGACCTAAAACCATTCATGAACTCGATTTCTTTGAAGCTTTTCATATTTATAAAAATTTTAAAAACCTTGTAAATTGTGATTTCGCTGTTCCCTATTTGTCTGATTGTTGGAAGTTTTACATTCAGTCCACATTTCCTTAATTTTTCTACTGTTTACACAGCTACACATTCCTTAATTCCTATTGGCCACACTCCCCACCTCTTCCGTAATTCTATTGGTTGAACTAAATCCGGTCCCTCTCCTATACATACGAGCACTTTTCAAGATTCTGAATCCTTTTTGCACTGAAGACGGTACGCTTTAGGCTACCGAAACAGCTGTATGCACCTCAATAATTTTTCTTTGGCGTTTCTGACGTAGTAGTTTATTCCTGTTTTAAGATACACATCGTGTCAAGGCCTTTCGCCCTGAGCATCAGGGCATCATCAGGACATAGGCATTTTTTAACAAAAAAGTACAGCAACACTATATATACGTAAAAAAACCAATTTCGGTTACAGTTACTAAATATGAAATAGATGCAACAAATGAATTAAAATGAAAACATTTCGGAGGCGATGAGTCGAGCTTCATCTGATTCACCATGGAAACACATTTTTGTAGAGCAGTTGAGGCCATGCATTAATCTGTGTTGAGGAACATGCCAAGGAACTTGCATTAATTTAAATCTTTACAAGAAAAGTTGGCTGATTGGGTTCCACGCCACACCAGTGCTGCGTAGATGGGAAATTAGCGACACAAGGAGAAAAACTTGTTTCAGAATCGCCACTTTTAAATAACTTTAATGGAGAGTTTTTTAGGTAGAATAGAGACAAAAAACTTGCAAGAACTGTAGGAATTATGTAGAAAATTTTCACTGAAAACAATCATTAAAACTAAGGAACTGTTGAAGGCAAATTATATTAGATATCTGTTTGTATTAGAAAATACCAAATTTTAGGTAGAAAAGCAGCATCTTTAAAATTGATTGCATTATATTTAATTATATTCACAGCTTCCGAAACTGCTAATTCTGAGCTAGTTGATGGAGAAGAGATGATTTCTGCTTGGTTAAAAAGAGGTGAAGCTGAAGTTTCGTAAATAAAATTGACTAAGACTGAACTTTTTTCTTCTTTTACGTTACGGATATGCTCTTGAATTCTTTTGCTTAAAGTTCTTCTTGTTTGTCCAATATAAAAGAAAGTATCTTGATTGAGTTTTAAAGGAATTTTATACACCCCACCAGTGGGTCTAGTTAAATCTCGATCATTTAAGCTTAGATGTTTAATTGTTAAAGGAGAACTAAAAGAAATTAGTATATTAAATTTACGGAGAATATAATGTTTTGTTAAAAAATGGCTATGTCCTGAAAGAAATGTCTATGATGATGCCCTGAGCATCAGGGCATCTGATGATGCCCTGATGCTCAGGGCGAAAGGCCTTGACACGATGTGTATCTTTTAATGATTTTAATTAAATATTTTATATACGTGTTTTACAGTGGATTCTTTTATAAATTGTGGTTTTTCTACAAATACACGTGAAATAACATGTCTCTATATGAGATGCAATTTTACAGTTTACAATAGTTACATAGTATCTTAAAAGATGACTGCTAAATGTTTTGAGCAAATTTCACTTGGAAGCAAATTGGTCAAAAATTTCAAACTTTGATATCTTCGCAGAGGGCTTTCTGAAACGCGTAAAATACTAAGTCCAGTCAATATTTTCAAAGACTAAGCCCTTATACGGTTATCTGTAAGACTTGAAAAATTTGTCAGACACACTATAGAGGAAGGATCTGGACTTGACAAAATGTATAACAGTCAGCAAAGTTAATGCTTATATATAGCCAAGCTACGCCCACGTTCACACACACACACGCACAAAACAATTATTACACTATCATAATAGATTTTATTATTAAAATTCTTATTTCAGCAAGATATACAATATTCCATATGTTTTATGTACATTCAATAGCCCTTAACACATAAATATTTTTATGGATGAGTTTGGTAATAAGACAAAAAAGCTAAAACTATAGTAAAACTATATATTTATTACTTTAATATATTACAGTCAGTCAAATAATTAACTATCCTTTCTCAGAAAGCCAAATAATGCGTTTTTTTTTTTTAAATAATGTATTACATTAGACTTATCAGTATGTCAGTATAATTTTCTTCTATATAGTGCATAATTTTGGGTGGTTATGGTAATTTTAACATTTCTTCCTCAGATTGATAATGATTTACAACACTGCGAACTGTCCACCAAACAAGTGGTTTCATTTTTCTCATTTTAGTAAGAAATATCTAAAAGATCAGTCAAATAATTAACTGTCCTTTCACAGAATGCCATAGAATGAGTCAATATTTAAAAAAAAACCTTTAAAAAATCTTTTTTTTTTTTTTACTTTAACTCATTTTATTAAAATAATTTTGTTAAAAATAAAAAATTTGAAATGCAATTTACTTTTTTTAAATACATCATTTTTTTTACTCTGTTAATTTAATGTTTAATGTCTTGTGCACTCTTATCAAAACTCTCTATTAAATAATTTAATGAAGATTTTAATCTCTCTGCATATTCGTCGTCTTTAACAAAATTATTTTGCATTTTTCTATCTATCATTTGTTTCGCTTTATAGTAATAATTCTCTATTGAATCCACCTCCAAATCTAATTTAGAGATGTATTTGCCATCTTCATCTTCATATATATCGTCTGCATGACCATCTAAATACATAGGCTCATCGAATTTTGCCAGCAGCTTTTCTAAGCGGTCAATATTTTCTCGATTTTTGTGATGATGTCTGCAGGATCCACTCACAAAGCATTATATGTATAGTGCTTACAATGTTGATAATGCAGAAAAATTCTTTATCTTTAGTGATTAATTTATCGATAAACTTGGGTAATCGTGAAAATTTTCGACCTCTGTTTTTTAAATCCGAAAATGACAAAATTTGCATGGTGTCTGTCTGTGGGTTAGTGCGTTTGTCCGCTAGTGTGTTAGTGTGTTAGTCTGTAAGTCTGTTTACACGATATCTCACGAACAAATGATCGCACAGAGGTCAGACGACTTTTAAATTAATACTTTTGATAATGCACAAGAACCCTATTCATTTATAATATTCGAATTAAAAAACTTTGTAAGTTATTAGAAATTTACGGTTTTCTTAACATGGGAGAATAGGACAAAATTTCACTTAAACGTGCATTAAATGGAAACTTTTCACTGTAAAAATGTGAGACCAGTTTTAAAATATCCGTATTTGATGCCGAAATAAACATGATTAACTACAAATATGCTACTTTGAAAATTTCGCAAGTTATTGGAAATTTACGAATTTTTTAACATGGCAGTATAGGGTAAAATTTCCCATAAACGTCAATTTTGAGAGATATTTTCATCGTAAAGATGTCAGACTACTTTTGAAATATTATTTAGAACACTGGCATGAATATTAATGACTATGAATTTTCCAATATAAAAATTTCGTAAGTTATTGGAAAATTACGAATTTCTTAACATGGGAGAATAGGGCAAAATTTCACACAAGCATCAATTTTGACGGATATTTTCATCGTAAAGATGTCAGTCTACTTTTGAAATATTATTTAGGATACTGGCAAGAATATCTCTGACTATGAATTTTCCAATATAAAAATTTCGTAGGTCATTAGAAATTTACGAATTTCTTAACATGGGAGAATAGGGCAAATTTTCACACAAGCGTCAATTTTGAGAGATATTTTCATCGTAAAAATGTCAGACTACTTTTGAAATATTATTTAGGACACTGCTATGAATATTAATAACTATGAATTTTCCAATGTAAAAATTTCGTAGGTTATTATAAATTTACGAATTTCTTAACATGGGAGAATAGGGCAAATTTTCACACAAGCGTTAATCTTGAGGGATATTTTCATCGTAAAGGTATCAGACAACTTTTGAAATATTATTTAGGATACTGACATGAATACCATTGAGTATGAATTTTCCAATTTAAGAAATTCGTAAGTTATTTGAAATTTAAGATCCTCTGAAAATGACAGAAGAATACAAAATTGAGCATAAATGCCAATTTTCAGGATCATAAATATATCAGACAACTTCAAAATAACATTTATGACATTTATATGAACATGACTGATTACAAATATTCTAATAGGAAAATTTCATAAGCTATTCCTTATTTAAGATTTTATCAACATAACAAAATTGAAAATTTTCCATATAAATATGCATTTTGAGGATTGTTGCATTGGAAATAGTAGCATGAAAGCTAAACTACGAAATTTACCCTAATAAAATAAATTAATAGATTAGAATAAGATATATATATATATATATATATCGAAGTGAACGGTCGATAGGCTATTAGGCGGGTATTTCATTCTGTCACTGTGCCAAGCGTTTTTTCAAATTCATTTGTCTTAACATGATGACTATGTTAAGAGAATGTCCTGTTCTAAAAATTTATGAATATATATATGTGATGGGGAACTGAGCAGAGTCCACCTATGACAACTAGCTTTTAAAAAATTTCACCAAAAAAAGAAAAAAATGAAATTCATTAGTAAAACTGAATTTTAATAGTTCATAAAACTTTTATATGTTATTTATTTCAAAAACAAGAATTTCTTTTTTTTAAACTAAAGTATTTCTTACTAATGGCTCAAATTAATTTCTGGACGGGACCAGATATTGGCGATGAAAACAAAGTGTTGTTTTTTAAAATCTCATAGAAAATCCCTGTATTATTGCATATTTCACCTTAATAAGGCAGAACAATCATGATTTATACTTCAAATATTTTTAATGAATATTTTTAATGAATAATGAATATATAAATAATGAATATTTTTAATATAATTTAGAAGAAATTTGCTCAACATTCAAAATTTAGCAAAACATAAATACCGTAAAATATCTGATAACTTTTTTTACAAAAAAAACTGAAAATTCATCAAAAAAATCTGAATTTTAATAGTTTATAAATATTTTAAAAGATACCGAATGCAGTCGAACCACGTTAAAATGAACACGCTTAACGTGAATTACATTTAACGTGAACTGTTTCCACAAACCCTGTCAAAAGGAGGATTAGTTTTCGAGTTACTGATAGTATGAACTACTAATAACACGAACAGATTTGTTAACCCCCTTTGAGAGAAAAGACAAGAACATTAACATTAACTGTAGAGAGACAATTGTATTTACATTTTTTGAAATGTATTGTATTTACATTTTTTTTTTTGTTTACATTTTTTTTTCTTTTTTTTTTTTTTTTTTGAAAATGAACTGAAAATTCATGAATAAAACTGAATTTTAAACCTTAAAAATATAGTTAATGTTCTACAGTTGTAACAAAGACATTAACAAGATTCGACTGTATTGGCGATGAAAACAAAGTGTTATTTTTTTAAAATCTCCGAGAAAATCCCTGTATTATTGCATATTTCACCTTAATAAGGCAGAACAATCATGATTTATACTTCAAATAAGCCTATTATGAATATTTTTAATATAATTTAGAAGAAATTTGCTCAACATTCAAAATTTCGCAAAACATAAATACCGTAAAATATCTGATAACTTTCTTTACAAAAAAAAAAATTGAAAATTCCTCAAAAAAATTTGAATTTTAATAGTTTATAAAACTTTTAGATGTTATTTATTTCAAAAATTAGTGACAAAATCTATTTTTAACTAAAACATTTCTCACTAATGTCTCAAATCAAATTTTACAAGATACCGAATACAGTCGGACCTCGTTAAAAGGAACACGCTTAACGTGAATTATTTTTAACGTGAACTGTTTTCACAATTCCTGTCAAAAGGAAGATTAGTTTTTGAGTTACTGATAGTATGAACTACTAATAACACGAACAGATTTGTTAACCCTCCCCCCCCTTGAGATTCACATTAACAAGGTTCGATTGTGTTGTCGATAAAAATAAAGCGTTACTTTTTTAAATTTTTATGAAAATCCCTGTATTACTGCATATGTAATCTTAATAAGGCAAAACAATCATGATCGATACTTCAAATAATCCTATTATGAATATTTTTATAAGAAATTTGTTCAACATTCAAAATTATGCCAAACATAAAAATGTTAGAATATCTGTTTAGTTTTTTCGCGAAAAACTTAAAATTCATTAATAAAACTGAATTTCAATAGATTACAAAACATTTATACGTTATTTCTTTCAAATATGAGTAACAAAATCTATTTTTAACTAAAAGATTTGTTACTAATGGTCTAAATCAATTTCTGGAAGGGATTGAATATAGGCGATGAAAACAAAGTGTTATTTTTTTAAATTTTCAATGAAAATCACTGTATATTATTGCATAATTTATCTGAATAGGCAAAACAATCAGGAATTATACTTCAAATAAGCCTATTATGAACATTTTTACCATATACTTACAAAATATTTCAACATTAAAAAATTTCCAAACGCAAAATTTGTAAAAGTGTTTGTTTACATTTTTTTTTTTTTTTTTTGAAAATGAACTAAAAATTCATGAATAAAAC
Organism: Salticus scenicus; assembly: GCA_963930645.1. Taxonomy (NCBI): domain Eukaryota; kingdom Metazoa; phylum Arthropoda; class Arachnida; order Araneae; family Salticidae; genus Salticus; species Salticus scenicus. The sequence continues at coordinate 206,649,486 of OZ005661.1, forward strand.
TGAATTTTAAACCTTAAAAATATAGTTATGTAGTATTTATTTAAAAATTGAGTATTAAAATTCATTTTTAACGAAAAGGTTTCTCACTAATGGCTAGAACTCAATATTTGCAAATTACCAAATATTCGCGATAGAAACAAAATATTTTTAAAAATTTCCAAGGCAATACATGTATTTTTGCATATTTCACCTTAATAAGGTAAAAGAATCATGATTTATACTTTAAATAAGCCTATTATGAATATGTTTAATATATTTTTGCAAGAAATTTCCTCAACATTCAAAATTGTGCAAAACGTAAAAATCGTAAAACTTATGTTCACTTTTTTTTTTTCACAAAGAAAAAAAAAAAAAATAAAATAAAATAAAAAAATGAAAATGAAAATGAAAATTCTGCAATAAAACTGAATTTCAATTGTTTGTACACGTTATTTATCTCAAAAGTTAATAACAATCAATTTTTCACTAAAAGATTTCTTACTAATGGCTTCAAATAATTTCTGTGAGGGAGGAATATAGGCCATGCAAACAAAGTGTTATTTTTTCAAATCTCCAAGAAAATCCCTGTAATATTGTATATTTCATCTTAATAAGACAAAACAATCATGATTTATATTCAAATAAGCCTATTATGAATATTTTTTATATATTTTCAGAAGAAATTTGCTCAACATTTAAAAATTCGCAAAACAAATACCGTAAAGTATCTGATAACTTTTTTTTTGAGAAAAAACTGAAAATTCATCAATAAAACTGAATTTTAATAGTTTATAAAACCTTTAGATGTTATTTATTTCAAAAATTAGTAACAAAATCTATTTTTAACTAAAACATTTCTCACTAATGTCTCACATCAAATTTTACAAGATACCGAATACAGTCGGACCTCGTTAAAACGAACACCTTTAACGTGAATTATTTTTAACGTGAACTGTTTTCACAATTCCTGTCAAAAGGAAGATTAGTTTTTGAGTTACTGATAGTATGAACTACTAATAACACGAACAGATTTGTTAAACCCCCCCCCCCCTCCCCTTGAGATTCTCATTAACAAGGTTCGATTGTGTTGTCGATAAAAACAAAGCGTTACTTTTTTAAATTTTCATGAAAACCCCTGTATTACTGCATATGTAATCTTAATAAGGCAAAACAATCATGATCGATACTTCAAATAATCCTCTTATGAATATTTTTATAAGAAATTTGCTCAACATTCAAAATTATGCCAAACATAAAAATCGTAAAATATTTTTTTTCCCCGCAAAAAACTGAAAATTCATTAATAAAACTGAATTTCAATAGATTACAAAACATTTATACGTTTTTTGTTTCAAATATGAGTAACAAAATCTATTTTTAACTAAAAGATTTGTTACTAATGGTCTAAATCAATTTCTGGAATGGATTGACTATAGGCGATGGAAACAAAGTGTTATTTTTAAAAAATTTCAATGAAAATCACTGTATATTATTGCATAATTTATCTGAATAGGGCAAAACAATCAGGAATTATACTTCAAATAAGCCTATTATGAACATGTTTACCATATATTTACAAAATATTTCTCAACATTAAAAAATTTCCAAACGCAAAATTTGTAAAATGTTTGTTTACATATTTTTTTTTTTTTTAAATGAACTGAAAATCTAGAATAAAACTGAATTTTAAACCTTAAAAATACAGTTATGCATGTAGTATTTATTTAAAGATTGAATATATAAATTCATTTTTAACGAAAAGACTTCTCACTAATGGCTAAAAATCAATATTTGTAAACTACCAAATATTGGCGATGAAAACAAAACATTTTTTGTTATTTTCAAAAGGCAAAACCTGTATTATTGCATATTTCACCTTAATAAGGTAAAAGAATCATGATTTATCCTTTAAATAAGCCTATTATGAATATTTTTAATATATTTTTATAAGAAATTTGCTCAACATTCAAAATTATGCAAAACATAAATATCGTAAAATATGTTGCTTTTTTTCCCCAAAAAATTGAAAATTCATCAATAAAACTGAATTTCCATAGTTTATAAAACTTTTATATGTTACTTAATTCAAAAATGAGATACAAAATCTATTTTTAAATAAAAGATTTCTTACTAATGGTTCAAATCAATTTCTGGAAAGGAGCGAATATAGACGATGAAAACGAAGTGTTATTTTTAAAAATTTCCATGAAAATCCCTTCCTTATTGCATATTTCATGTGAATAAAGCAAAACAATCATGAAGTATATTTCAAATAAGCCTATTATAAACATGTTTGCCATATATTTAGAAAAAAATTGCTCAACATTTAAAGTTTATCAAACATAAAATTTGGAAATTTTGAAAATTACTTTGTTTTCATCGCCAATATTCGGTAGTTTGCAGATACTCATTTTTAGCTGTTAGTGAGAAATCGTTTCGTTGAAAATGTATTTTAGTACTCAATTTTGAAATAAATACTACATAACTGTATTTTCAAGGTTTAAAATTTTATGCTTGGAAAATTTTGGTTGGTGCGCAATTTTTTTTTTTTGTAAATATATAGGAAAAGTATTCGTAATAGGTTTATATAAGTATAATAGGTAAGTATAATTCATGACTGTTTTGTGCAATGCATATTAAATATACACTAATGCATGGGTTTTCATAGGAATTTCAAATGAAATTTACTAAATTTTATGAAAATATTTAACATTTACCCCTAATTTTAATATGGAAAGTTTATTTTGCTATTTCATTCTTTCTGATAAGAAATTTCATAAAACAAAACAAATATTGGACTCAAAAAACAAGACAAAGTGGTTTGTTTTTTTTTAAACACATTTTCATGAATTTTTAAAGTAACATGATTTTTTTTTTTTTTTTTTTTTTTTTTTTGTAACAAGGTTTAATTTTTAAAACGTAAAATAAGTATGCACAACATACTGATACGTTTTGATAAACAATTAGTCATTATTACCCAAATTTCTACAAAAAAATTAATAAGTTATTTAAAAACAATCACATTATGTTTTGTATACGTGTAAAATTTTTAATTTGTGTTTATTAAAATGTATAAATCTGTGAATGATAACAAATTATTATTACTAAATGACTGAAATTTTCTTATTCCAAAACGAATGCATTATATCGACTATTTATTATATATAAATTTGAAGAATGCTGCTTCTTGTTGATTTGATTTTTTAAAACACTTATTATTTCTCATGCATCCAAAGTTTGAAATATGGTATTAAAATAACATATGAAGTATTTTTAATAAAATACAAGCAAATTACTGCCATTTGCTGTGTGTGTGTGCTATCCTCACACGTGTGCGCCATCTTGTTACCATCATCACTGCCGATGTAAACACACTGAGCGGAAGAACAACTGGAGCAAATGCTTCCAATACCTTTACACGGTGTTCGCACGTGCCAGTTTTCCTGCAATCATTTGCCGTACAGAGTCGAATCTTGCACGGCAGGCAACATTTCTCGTGTCGTCTATTACTATAATACTCTTTAAAGAATTAAAATTTAAAATTGTAATATCATGTTTGGCATATGGTTGTTCGAACAGACAACCTTAACACAATTTTCATTTTAAATATAAAGATATGAAATGCTTTCTGTCGTGCAACGCTCGGAAGAGAAATATTCCAAAAACGGCACGCAAAAACATGCCTTGCATTTCTTCCAGTTGTTCTTCAGCTCAGTGTGTAAATAAAATATTTTTTTTTTTCTATTTTCACATCATTAAGTTGAGTTGTAATTTTCTTAAGTGAAATATCTTGAAAAGATTTCATTGCAGCATATTGAAACAAAATATATGGTCACTTTGTATTATATTCGGCTGAATTTTGATTAAATTAAAAAAAAAAAGTGTTGTTATGATATTCACATACCACACGATCTTCACGACCATATTTCAGATTGAAATTGTCTCCAAAATTTCTGAAAATATTTTACAGGATTAACTTTAACATTTTGCTTAATTTAAAATAATGAAAATGTTCGTGTCATTCCTTTAAAAAAATCTGCAGCTATTTTAAAGATAAATAAATAAATATATATATATATATATATATATATATTATGTCCGTAAAATGACGTAAAAAAATCTTGAGTTAATTTGATGATAAATCCAAATCTACAAAAACTATTCAGATAAATTTAGTATTTCTGAAGAAAACAACATTTTCTTAAGATTATCTCGAGATACATTTTAGTGGAGATTTTTGGTAGAGTTCTACTCAAAAATCTGGTATTTTCAATATTTCCCGCCAAAAACTGATTTTCCCACTCCCTTACTTTAAAAATCGATAATTCATAAATCGCAGATAATGTTTTATTTGTACTAATGTCTAGTCTCCCCATGTGCAATTTCTTTACCGTGAAGTAATTAGGAGCCGATTTATGCTTACAAACGTATTTTTGTTTTTCCCCCAGGGGGAAAGGGGAGTAATTTCAGAAAAGTTGATATAATTTTAAGTTCACCGTAATTTTAAGCGGAAACGTCCACCAATAATGATTTCTCTAAAAATTGAGAACAAAATGAAAATGTGTTCCATGGAATTGGACACGGGGGGAGCGGTTAGCGTTATGAGCGTAACGAATTTCAGAAAAATTTCTAATAAAAGCATTCAGCCGACGGATATTGTTTTTAAAACATACAATGGTGATACATTAATACCTTTGGGATACGTCACAGTAAACGTTGAGTATAAAAACCAGAATTTGAATTTAAATTTGTATATTGTAAAAGAGAATTTGGACACCATTTTTGGCCGTGAATGGCTCTATGAAATTAATTTGGATTCGCCTGCTATCAAAGCGGTTACAGCTACTACGAAAGCGAATTTAAATGAACGAAAAGTATAAAGTTATTTTCGATGACACTTTAGGAGAAATAAATAATCATGAGGTAAAACTAGAACTAAAACCCGAAACGAAACCAATATTTTGTAGGGTTAGATCAGTTCCATTTGCCTTAAAGGATAGAGTAAAAAACGAAATTGACAGATTAGAAAAGGAGGGTATCATTGAAAAAGTTGAAAAATCGGAATGGGCAACTCCAGTTGTACCTGTCGTGAAATCAGATGGCAGCATGCGATTATCTGCCGATTACTCAGTAACCTTAAATCCAAATGTAATTGTGCCGCAGCATCCTTTACCAAAATTAGAGGAGATATTTTCAAGTTTAAACGGGGGAAAACAATTTTTAAAATTAGACTTTAAGCATGCATATTTGCAGATGAAAGTCCATCCAGAGAGTCAGAAACTGCTGACAATAAACACCCATAAGGGACTATATGTTTGTAAAAGACTCATGTACGGGTTAAACGGGGCACCTGCAATTTGGCAACGTTATGTCGATGGATTATTCCAAGGCATGGAAGGGGTTAAAATCTTTATGGATGATGCGCGGATAACAGGTCGGGACGAAATGACCCATCTTAAGGCACTGGAGGACTTTTTCAAAAAATATAAAGAGCATGGACTAAAGCTCAACTTGAACAAAAGTACATTTTTCCAAAAGGAAATAAATTTTTTAGGGCATAAAATTGATGCAAACGGGATACATAAAACTAAGGAAAAAGTTTCCGCGATTCTCAACGCTCGCATACCTAAAGATGTACAAGAAGTTAAAAGTTTTATGGGATTGGTAAACTTTTATGGAAAGTTCTGTAAGAATTTAGCTACCATAGCTAATCCCCTAAATAATTTGACAAAAAAAGATGTTAAATTTCAATGGTCTAAGGAGTGTCAGCTTTGAGCAAATAAAAAAAGAAATTTGTTCACCGAACGTACTGGTACACTATGATCCGGAACTCCCACTGACTTTAGCCTGTGATGCGTCACCAGTGGGCATCGGCTGTGTTCTATTACATGTTTATCCTGATGTGTCGGAACGCCCAATAGCTTTTGCATCGAAAACTCTGACTAAGACTGAGCAAAAATATTCACAGATCGACAAAGAAGCTTTGGCAATAGTGTGGGCAGTAAAGAAATTCTACTTATATCTAAAAGGTCGTAGTTTCACATTAATTACAGACCATAAACCATTAGTTGCAATTTTTGGTTCGAAGAAAGGATTACCAGTTTTAGCAGCTACCCGGCTTTTACACTACGCACTAATATTGCAGTCCTTCCAATTTGACATAATTTACAGGAATACTAATGAACATGGTAATGCTGAATTTTTATCACGTCTGCCAAAATATTCTGAGGAACTGGATATGAGGGATGATATCTCAATATTTCAAATGACACAGGTAGAAACACTGCCAATTACTGCTAAAGAGTTACGTCAAGAAACGTGGAGAGACGAGGAGTTGGGTCCACTCCTGCAAGCCCTCCGTACTGGAGAACATCTAGAAGGTCGCGAAGCACACAACAGTATTGAAGATTGGTGCATTTTGTATGGGCACCGAGTATGGGCACCGCGCCATTCAAACCATCTAGTAACGGCCAAGCTGAGCGCTATGTATATACCTTGAAGCAATCCTTGAGAGCTATGCAGAATTATGAAGGCAGTATCCATCAGAAATTAAGTACCTTCTTACTACAGTATAGGAAAGCGCCTAATGCTACTACAACCCACAGTCCTGCAATGCTATTTCTGAAACGGGACATTAGAACAAGAATTAATCTGCTCCTGCCAGACCTAAAATCTAGGCTTGAAGATCGAACACGGAAGGGAGTATTAGAATTCCAAGACAGGAAATTTGAAATTGGTGATTGAAGCGATGTGTTGTTTCAATAAATGAAGATAACGCTTCTCTGACTCCTTAAGAATTGATAGTTTACTATTTACAATCAATTAACGACGATAAAATACAATATTTTGTACATTTTCTGGATCACAAACAAAATAGCGACTTTGTTGTCATTGTTCGAAGAGTTCTAACGTTGACATACAGTTCTGACAAACTTAAACTGAAACTTGAAGTCCGATACGATTAATCGATGAGACACTACACACCCCCTTCCCAGTGAAAACGATTACAGAACATAATCTTTTAAGTAACTGGGAAACTTCACATGTATGCCGATTCTGGTTGTCTTGCTTTCCTGTAGAGTCGCTGGACTTTCTTCCGTAGTCTTGAGTACAGGCGTTTCATTATGTTCATTTTTCGTGGGTGGTAGCTCTCGAAAAGGAACAACTGTTTCTTTTAACAGAAAACACGGTTTCACTCTGTCGATGGAAACTCGTTTGATTTTTCCCTGGATTTCGATGTCGAAATATTTATCCTTTCTCGCCTTTACGGGATATGGTCCAAGATAGACAGGCTGCAGCGAAGAACTATTGACGTTGTTGTATAGAAATACATGAGAACAGTTGCGCAGTTGTTTAGAAACAAAGACTGTTCTGTTTCCATGGGTTGTTGTAGGTCGTGGCTTCATATCTTGTATTATTTTCTGGAGGTTTTGGGAAAATTCCGATTGTTTCATAGGAGGTATTGTTGAGAAGAATTCTCCTGGTAACGCCAAGGTGGTTGCGTAAACAAGTTCTGCGGATGAGCATCCTAAGTTTTCCTTGATAGCAGATCTTATACCTAAGAGAACAAAAGGCAATGCTTCCAGCCATGATTTTGCTTCTAGCAGGTGGCATTTTAGGCTAGCTTTTAAAGTCCTGTGTTGGCGTTCAATCAAGCCATTAGCTTGTGGATGATACGCAGTTGTGGTATTCGTATGAAAACCGAGATATTTTCATAAGGCTTGAAAGAGTTGGCTATCAAATTGCTTGCCTTGGTCAGATGTTATTCGATTCGGGATTCCGAAGCGAGAAAACCAGGTGGAAATCAAAGCTTTAGCGATTGATTCAGCTGACTGATCTTCTAAAGGCACTGCTTCAATCCATCGAATGTAATGATCGACGATGGTGAGAAGGTATCTGAATCCTTTGCAAATTGGTAACGGACCAACCAAATCCATGTTCAAATGCTGAAATCTGTGGGGAGGTACTTTGAATTCTCCCAACGCTGACTGAGTGTGGCTATGAACTTTGGATCGTTGGCATGGTAAACATGCTCTAGTCCATAGCTGGCAGTCTTTATTCATATTGGGCCATATGAAACGTTTTGTGATCAGTGTAGTTGTGGATCGTATTCCAGGATGAGACAAATTATGGATGGATGAAAATATTTTTCGTCGAAATTCTGCAGGTATGTATGGACGATTATAGATCGTAGAAGTATCACAATAGATTTTCTTGCCGCTGTCCGGTATAGGGATCTGTAAAATTTTCAAGTTTGGATTACTTTTCAGTATTTCCAAATCTTCATCTTCTTGAGAGTTTGCGATAGTTTGTAAGTCTATGACAGGTGGTACAGAAATGGTTTCAATACGAGAGAGTGCATCAGCAACGGTATTTTCATCTCCTTGGATGTACCGGATATCGGTTGTGAACTGAGCAATGTATGACAGTTGTCTGGCTTGCCGAGGTGAGGCTTTTTCCAAATCTTGTTGGAAGGCAAATGTGATTGGCTTGTGGTCTGTATATATTGTAAAATGTCGTCCTTCTAAGATGTATTTAAAATGCTTCACTGCTGTATAGATGGCTAGTAGCTCTCTATCGTAGGCACTATACTTTCTTTGAGTTGGTGTCAAAGAGCGTGAAAAGAAGCTCAAGGGTTGTTTTGCATTGTTCACCACTTGGTGTACGACCGCTCCAACAGCAGTGTCTGAAGCATCAGTTGTCAATGTTATTTCAGCCTTTTCTGATGGGTGAGCCAAAATGGAAGCATGACTGAGTGCATCCTTTAAAGCTTGGAAGGCATTTCTTGCTTCTTCTGTCCAGAGTATTGGTTTTCTGCAGTTCTTTTTGACACCTGACAGCAGTGTTGTTAAAGGTTGTTGCAATTTGGCACAATTTGGTATGAATCTGTGATAAAAATTTACCATACCTAAAAATCGTCTTAAACTGGTAAATGACTTTGGTTCTGGGTAATTATTGATTGCATCAACTTTCATTGGAAGTGGCTTAAGACCTTCAGCCGATACTTCGTATCCCAAGAATGCAAGTTTAGTTTGACCAAATTTACATTTTGCCGCATTAATGCACAGTCCATATTCATTTAACCTCGAAAGTACTACTCGTACATGTTGCCGATGTGTTTCTTCGTCAGTAGAGGCTATCAGGATATCATCCAAATAACAAAATACGAACTCTAGCCCATTCAGAACAGTGTTCATGAAACGTTGGAAAGTTTGAGCTGCGTTACGAAGACCAAATGTCATGTATGGAAATTGAATAAGCCGAAAGGCGTGAGAATTGCGGTTTTCGGTATATCTTCCTTACGAACTGGAATTTGTTGATACGCTCTAATGAGATCAATGGAAGAGAAAATTGTTGTTCCTGCTAAAATAGAACTACAGTCTGTTAAAAATGGAAGAGGATATCTATCAGGAATTGTGACGTTGTTTAACGCTCTGTAGTCACCGCAAGGTCGCCAGTCCCCCGTTTTCTTCATAGCGAGATGGAGTGGACTGGACCAGTTACTTGTAGAAGGTCTGCATAATCCCGTTTGGAGCATGAATTCAAACTCCTTTTTAGCAGCCTTAAGTTTGCCGACCGATAGCCTTCTGACTTTGGCGGTAACGGGTGGGCCTCTGGTTTCGATGAAGTGTTCGGTGTTATGAATTTTAATTTTATTGTTAATTCCACTCAGTTTGAGCAAATCTGGAAAATCATTGATAATAGTTTTGTATGGATCGTTAACAGCATTTAAAATTGGGATATTATTATTGTTTTGAAAGCAAGGGATTCCATTAATAGTTAAAAATGTAATGCCATCTATTAACTAACGGTTCTTAGTATCTACCAACAGGTTAAAATTAGCGAGAAAATCCATACCTATGAGGGGTCTATTCACTTCAGCGATTACAAAAGGCCAACTAAATGATCTTCGGAGTCCAAAATCGAGCTTTAGTAGCTTTTGGCCATATGTTTTGATCTTGGTGCCATTTGCGGCGAACAGTTCTAATTTCGAGATTTTTTTTTATCAGCAGGTAATGGTGGGATGACCGACAGTTCTGCCCCGGTGTCAATTAAAAATTGGGTGGCTGTTTCTTTGTCGCTTACGAAAAGACGACTCAGTTCAACCCCATGTCCCTCCGTCGTCAGTGAGAGACGGGGTGTCAGTTTTCCGAGCTACCTGTTTGTGCTGCTGATTGGTAGTTGCATGGTTGTTTGCATTTGAAAGAGTTATTCCCAAATTTCCCATGGTAGTAGCAAATATCATGTCTACTACCGCTGGGACTCCTGCCTCTTGATTTAGAGCGATAGCGAAAATTGCTTCGCCGTTGTTTGGATAGAGCGGAAACTTGCAAACTGAGATCACTAACCTGTTTTTGTAGGTTCCCGATCAGTCCACTGCTCACGGTTATGGACGAAGTTGCGGCTATTTGGGGAGTAATGGGATTTAGTTCCCAAATCTTGTAAGCCATAGTAGCCAATTTTGGTAAATCATCGCCGCTAACAGTTATAATTCCACGCATATTAACTGGTAAGCGTTGTAACCACAATGTTTTCAGAAAAGTGTCAGTCACTTTGTCACCGGCCAAATTGCGCATTTCGCAAAGCAACTGTGACGGCTTTTTATCTCCTAGTTCAAGTTCACTCAGTAACTTCTGAGTTTTCTGAGTCTCCGAGTCAGCATATAAAGAAATTAGCCTGTCCTTATAGCCTGGTATTTATCCTGTTGAGGTGGGGTAAGCAGTATATCGGACACTTGCGACAAAATATCCGGTTCAATGGAACTAATAACATAATCATACTTAGTTTGATCAGCAGTTATGTTCGCATTTCGAAACTGAGCTTCCAATTGGAGGAACCATATCTTCGGATCCGGTTTCCAGAAAATAGGAACTTTGACGCTAACTCTAGCGACCGCAGCCTTTGTTGCAGTTTCGTTTTCTTTGTTCTTCTCGTCGTCTGACATATTCAACACGGGTCACCAGATGAAGCGATGTGTTGTTTCAATAAATGAAGATAACGCTTCTCTGACTCCTTAAGAATTGATAATTTACTATTTACAATCAATTAACGACGATAAAATACAATATTTTGTACATTTTCTGGATCACAAACAAAATAGCGACTTTGTTGTCATTGTTCGAAGAGTTCTAACGTTGCCATACAGTTCTGACAAACTTAAACTGAAACTTGAAGTCCGACTACTCCTGTCCACTTACTTTCGACTGTCGCATTATTAACCCCATCAATAAACCTTCTGACTGGCTTTTTAACATAATTAACCGAAAGCTCCTTCGTCATAAACTAACAAATATATTTAACCACTTAATGCATGTCTCTAATTTAACTTCTTAAATATTAAAAAATATACAAGATAAGTAAAAACTAAAAATAAAAGCCCACAGGTCCAGTCCCTCTAACAAAACGTAAGGCATGATACTCAATTTTTTTTTCCCTCTAGCCGCCCACTGTCGCGTTCGAGTTTCCACTCAGGCGGCCCTAAGTATTTTTTTTTCTTTGGTGTGTTTTATTTCTTGTTACCTTGTCGCCCTCTGTCGTGCGAAAGCTCTGCTTTGGCGACCTCTGTATTTTTTTTTTTTCTTTTTTTTTTTTTTTTTTTTTTTTCTCTGTTTATGCAATAAACAACGGAGGAGGTTTCATCTTTAGACACGGGCTTTTTTGAATCTCCACTGTGCCATCAGAGCCCCTCTCTAAAGGTTGAAATCGCTCAAAACTGCTGCATAGTTGTGAGCGACCACCTTCCGTCTTAGAATCTTAGAATCTTAGAATCGATGCGACACTACAGTGATCATGTTGCAGTGAGAGATCAGTAAACTCCAAATGGAAATTTGGTCAAGTAGTAAATAAAGATGGAGCTCTTCATTACACCATCAATGTGCAGGGTGTCTTAGTTAGACGACACATTGACCAGATCCGTCCAATAGGTAATAAATTAGTATGTGATTACATGCCAAATGTGAATCGGAGATTCCACATCCCTAAAGGAGTTACACCGGAAAACCAACCGGTTCCTGCGAGTTCTATCCCTGAATATTCTGCTGCCGGAAATGATGAACCTAGCAATCCGTCCGCAGAACAGGTTACTTCAACTGACCAACAGACCCCGGTTCCTTCATCACCATCAGTGCAGCCGAACATTTCGCCTAAGAAATCCGGTTCACCAAACCCGGTGAGTTCAAGTGTGGTTCCTAGACGATTATCTAGAATCCGAAGGCCTCCCAAGAGACTCGATCTATAAAGGGGGAGGAGGTGTGGAGTCTTAACTCTATGATTTGAACTAAGCTGACTCAATGGTCATTAACTGTTACGTAGAACTCTCGAGAATCAAAACAAGAACCAAAACTATCTATCTGTAATTGAATGTAATGTGTGTAGTATTCCGTTCGTTGTAGTTATGCGTCGTGTGTTTCATTAAATAAGTGTTTGGATGTTATACTGTGTGATAGTATAATTTATGCCTTCAACCACTCGGACACAACAAACTCTATAACAAAAACAAAATAAGGGAAAGTGTTGAAGTTCTATTTTATTTTTGTTTCTATGTGCGTGGCAACACCGATTGTAGTTGCTATTGGTTATTATTTCCGTGTTCTAATGTTTGGTTTATAATTAAATGTTGTAATATCTTTCGGAGCTCGTATCGTCACAATTCTTGTTAAATCCATTTTAGACTTAAAATGAGCAAGAATACGCACTAAGAAATAGGCTTAGTTTCTCAAATAAGTTTCTCTTAGCTTACGTACTCAAATACGCGGCGAGCGTGTCAAAACCCATAATCTGTTAACGTTAAAAGACTTATTTTAACTTAAAAAATGCAGATTATATCAAGAATTGTGACGATACGAGCTCCGAAAGATATTACAACATTTAATTATAAACCAAACATTAGAACACGGAAATAATAACCAATAGCAACTACAATCGGTGTTGCCACGCACATACAAACAAAAATAAAATACAACTTCAACACTTTCAATATCATCTAGTGAGAATAGATCGTCAACGTCAACCATGTTTGTTATTTGTACGAAGCTGAGCTGCGGAGTGCGCATTAATCCGAGTGTTAAGGAGTGGGTGAATACGGCCCTAAAGTGTATTTATTTTTTTTCTTTGAAGTGTATTTATATTTTTTACTTTAATGTATATTTATCTTTTTTACTTTTTTAGTTTAAGTGTATTTATATTTAGCATAAAATATATCTGAAGCATTTTAAATTTATGGCCAGGAAAAAAAAAATCATCACATAAAAGTTTATAGAGAATCGAGCACATTTAATCCTTCGTTATTTTAAGAAGTAGGTAGCAGAAAATAAACGATTAAAGATGTAGTTCACATTTCCAAATTAAAATGACAATAATAATAATAAACATTTCGAATATTTTCAAATGCGTAAAATTATTACCTAATTGTACATTAGAAATATATATATTGTATTATATATTACCCTAAATTAACTAAAAACTACAGTAGTAAAAAGTATAGGCATTAAAAAAACTAGTATGTTGTGGCCACCACGAGACTTTCTTCTATATTTTCCTATACAATTTCACTCAGTAACGATAATTAAAAAAAAAAAAAAAAAAAAAAGTGGGACTTTGACAAAATTTTGGGTAAAATGTGAAAATTATTCTAAGTTTGTCAAAACACGGAAACCGTGGGACTTTGACAAAATTGGGGGAAAACTGCAAAAATTTGTTTAAGTTTGTCAGAACACGAAAGCCGTGGGAGTTTGATTGAATTAAAAGGAGAGATTAAAAAAAAAAAAAAAAAAAAAAAGTGGGACTTTGACAAAATTTTGGGTAAAATGTGAAAAATTGTTAAAGTTTGTCAAAACACGGAAACCGTAGGATTTTGACAAAATTAGGGGGGGAAAGCAAAAATTAGTTTAAGTTTGTCAGAACACGGAAACCATGGGAGTTTGATAAAATTAAGGGGAGAGAAAAAAAAAATTCTAAGTTTTTTTTCGTAAAAAGTAAAAAAAAAAAATCGATAACTTTGTTTTAAATTATCACAGATTTATAGTTCAACCATTCGTTTTAAAGGTACTGACGAGACCTTTCGAAAGATACCTATCTTGAAAATTTTTGCCCTATATCACCCTGTTAAAAATTTAGAAAAAGCGGGATGGCAACGTAACCTGTAAGACGATTTTTACCAAAAGTTGATAGGCACTAATTTATGTCAAGGTGCAACTACATACTAATTTGTATGAAATTCTGTGCAGTAGTTCCAGAGATACAGTTGCCACAAAATTTTGTCACACACACACAGACAGACAGACAGACATTTTCTAAAAATGGTAAAATCGTGTTCTACAGCTCTCAAAACGTGTAAATCCATCAAAAACACGAAATCGAAAATTTTTACGAATCCAATACTTTCTTCTATTGAAGATAGAAGAAAGTAAAAATAGGGGAACAGATTTGATATCTGTCATCTTTGGCGATAGAAAAATCGCCAAGTAATGTGTCGAACATATTAATTTCCTTTCAAAAATCATGATTATTTTATTAACGTACACTATGAGAACAAAGAATAATATTAAACAATATTTCGTATAATATATGTTGCGAAAATATACACATGACACGCATTTTCGTATTACGTTTCGGATCGTCAAATACAAAAATCGCCAAGGATGACAGATACAATCTTGGTACTTTTTCGTTTGCAGGGCGCAAACGAAAAATCGCCGATTATTAACATTAGAACATATTAGAATATTTTTGTTTTCTAACTAAAACATATTAACATTCTTTCTTCCACCTGAATTTTTGTTTTACAAAAATGATGAAAATTTGGGATTTGCCCGCAACTGAAGAAGATGCAGTCTATAATTTTTCAAGAGAAAGGTTTATTGGTAAAGAATGCGATATGCGATTTGAATATAAATATGTATGTGCTTTTATAAATATAAGACGTATGAATATAAATATAAGACGAATGAATATACTTGTGCAATGGATCAATAAAAATCGTGCGTGTTATGATGCATAGATGTAAACATAGTGTTACAGATTTCTAAATAATACTAGTTATAACTTTCTTCTATATACAATAGAAAAAGTATTGGATAAGTAAAAATTTTCGACCTCGAGTTTTTGATGGATTTACACGTTTTGAGAGCTGTAGAACACGATTTGACCATTTTTAGAAAATGTCTGTCTGTAAGCTTGTCTCTGCGTGTGTATGTGACAAAATTTTGTGGCAACTGCATCTCAGGAACTACTGCACAGAATTTCATACAATTTGGTATGTAGTTGCACCTTGACATAAGTAAGCGCCTATCAACTTTTGGTAAAAATTGTCTTACAGGTTGTGTTGCCATCCCGCTTTATCTAAATTTTTAAAATGGTGATATAGAACAAAATTTTGTATAAATGTGCATAAAGAGAATTATTTTTTAGTAATCATTATCAAATTTACAAGACTTTTTATAATAGAGATAGTGAACTGGGAAAAAAAAAATTTGTATGGGTAGGAGCCTCGCCCCTCCCCCCCTGGAGGGGAAGTCCCCCCTCGAAGGGAGTAAATTTTCAAGATGGGTATCTTTCGAAAGGTCTCATCAATACCTTTAAATCGAATGGTTGAACTATAAATCTGTGATAATTTAAAACAAAGATATCAATTTTTTTTTTTTACTTTTAACAACAACAAAAAAAAATCGTATTTTTTTTTTCTTTTTAATGAAATTTAACCAATCTTGGTATTTAGTTGGCCCCTGACATAAACTGCTGCTGATTAGATTCGGGGATCAATCGCTCAATAGGAGGCACTGTGATCGTATTTCTTCTAAATTTTAAACATGGCACTATAGCACAAAATTTCGTATAAATGTACATAATGAGAGTTATTCTTAACCTGTGATTGTAAAATTAATATGAATTATTGATAATAGTAGTAGTTAATTTGTAAAAAAAAAATTGTGCATGTGGGGGCATCGCTTCCCCCCACCCCTCGAAATTTTCAAGATGGGTATCTATCGAAAGGTCTCGTCAGTACCTTTCAAACGAATGGTTGAACTATAAATATGTGATAATTTAAAACAAAGTTATCGATTTTTTTTTTTACTTTTAACAAAAAAAAAAAAAAAAAAAAAAAACTTGGAAAAAATCGTAATTTTATTTTTATTTTTTTATTTTGTTGTTATTGAGTGAATTTGTATAGGAAAATATAGAAGAAAGTCTGTCTGTGTCCACAGCATACTAGTTTTTATGTGATTTCTTTCTAAGAGGTTTAGTCACATTAAAAAGTGTCAATTTTTCGCATTTCTAGCTTGTATCCGCGTTGAAAAAGATCCTTCTCTGTTAAAAACACACTTTATGAGGGCACGTAATGAACTTGGCGATGAATTTGGCGACTTTATCGCACCTTGACAACTATTTTGACGACCTTGGTGAAAAAAACTTTACTAATTGCAGGCTATAAAAGGGGTCCCGTGTGCTGGGTAACTTTTACAATAGTATTGTTTTTATGAGATATCACTTCTTTTTGAAGGTTATGTATGTGCTTAATAATATAATACGTATGCATAAGAAAGGTAGGAGTTTTTGCTGAGCGGGGTGACTTTTACAATAGTATTGTTTTTTATGAGATATCACTTCTTTTTGCAGGTGACTATATGATTATATTTGACTATATAATGACTATATTTGTGTAATAAATCAATAAAAATCGCATGTGTTATGTATAGATGTAAATATAGTGTTACGAATTTCTAAATAGTTATTCGATACGAATTCTATTCTATACGAATTTCTAGTTATTTTTATGTGGTTTCTTTCTAAGAGGCTTAGTCAGATTATAAAATGTCAATTTTCCGCATTTCTAGCTTGTTTCCGCGTTAAAAAAGCGTCTTCTTCGTTAAAAACATGCTTTATCAGGGCACGTAATGGACTTGGCGACGAATTAGGCGAATTTATCGCTACTTGACAACTATTTTGACGACTTTGGTGAAAAAACCTTTATTATCGATAAACCCATTGTCCAAGCTATAACTCGATTATTACGGAAGTTACTGTAAAATTCTAGATTAATGGCAGGCTATAAAAGGTGCCCCGTTCCGACCACTGAGGTGAGTTTCTCCCTAAGACTTTACGGAACAGAAAATTCTACTTGACTAAATCTCTACCATTGAATTGCAGCCTATTTCTTTATGTTATGACTATGGTATCGTTTGTGCCGTGATTTTTATGTTGTCAGCTGTTATTTAAGCTGAATTTTCTGGTGAAATTCAAGTTGATGCTGGGTTTTAACAGACCTGTAACCTTCCGAAATTTTCTGTAAATAATTTTTTAAACCTCTGCAAAGTTCGTCTTTCATTCACAGAAAATTCACGAGCCCCGAGTGCGCAACAATATGTTTGTCTAATGGGTACATATTATGTGAGTGTGTAATTCTCAGGTAACCCATGTTTATGAATATGTATCAAAGGAACGCGGTAGCGTTCAGCCCCGCCGAGCTAAAACAAACACCCACCAAGCTAAAACAAACATTAAGAGAAATACAAATAAAATTTACAAAGTAGGAAAGTCAATGGTGAAACGCTACAAGTGTATATTATGTCGGCATAGCATCTTGTACTTTTCGACTACCTGTATCTCAGCTCCCTGATCCCCAAAACCTATAATTTTCTGCACAGACCTTAAGCATATCCTTAAGATAAAACATACAAATTTGCATGTCGATCCGAATTCAGGGGCCTGAGTTATAAAACTTTGAAAACCCGAAATTTACCTGTCAGATTCTTCTTCTTCTGGTAATTGTTAAGATAAAAACTGTTGACAGCGATTGAGCCTAGAGTTCTGCAGCTAATGAGCTGAAAATTTGCATGGACATTCCTTCTGACCTGTACTAGTGCATTTTGCAATAAAAAATTTTTTTGGTCGGGTTACTGCTGTCTTTGGCAGCGTTACCAGTACACATCTTGCAATCGCTTTTTAACTAACTTCCCGACTAACTAGATATTTGAAACTTTCAGGATAGCTGATACACGGCGACAATACATTTTTTGACACTTTTAGTCAACTGTTTCAGATCCCTACTGCCTTCGGCAGCGTTTATATTATTCAACAGAAAATTTATTTAACTAATTTTCCGACTAGCTAGACATCTGAAACTTTCAGAATACGGCGAGTCTTCCCGACTAGCTAGGCATTTGAAACTTTCAGGATAGCTCGGAACACGGTGACAATACATTTTTTAACACTTTTAGTCAACTGTTTCAGGTCCCTACTGCCTTCGGCAGCGTTTATATGATTCGACAGAAAATTTATTTAACTAATTTCCCGACTAGCTAGACATTTGAAACTTTAAGAATAGTTCAGAACACGGTGAAAATGCATTTTTAATGCTTTTACTCAACTGTTTCGTGTTCCTGCTGCCATCGGTAGTGTTACCAGTACACATCTTGCAATTGCTTTTTAACTAACTTCCCGATTTTAATCAGTTTAATCTTTTCTACTATGTACTACCATACTTTTTCGATAGATACTACATATAAAGAAAGAAAGAAAGAAAGAAGAAGAAACCAATGGATAATATCTAAAAAAAATAATTTAAAAAATTTAAATTCCACAATCCAAATAATAATAAAATGTGTAATAGCTGTTGCAGGAAAATCAATGGACAAATATCTAAAAATTTAATGTTTTATTTTTACTTCCATTACTCATTATTTTTACTTCCATTATTATTGGTCAGTGTGTGAGTGTGAATGTATGTATGTGCGGAATCTACTGACTATCATATAGCCGAAGCTAACAAAGATAAAACGACGAAACTTCAGAATTGATACAGGTTTGGTGTTCAGATGAAGTTTCCAAATTTTGGTGAAAATTGGAAAAACGGAAGTGGGCCATCGGAAACCGGAAGTGGGACCGTAAGTCCGTATATCAAAAACGGCTCTAACGATTTTCTTCAAAGTTGACATATAAACACTCTATTAGATGTCCTTTCGAATGGTATAGTTGATTAGTTCAGGAAAATTGATAGGTGTCCTGTATAAATAGCTCAATGTCAGGTCTCGCAAGTGCGTTCCGTTAAAAACGGCTGTACGAATTCTTTTTTAAACTCGGCATAATAACTCTTTTTTAGATATCCTTTCATATGTAATTGTTCTTTTCCGGTCAACAATTGAGTGTGTCAAGTTTTGGTGAAAGACTGTATCTCAAAAACGGCTCTAACGATTTTCTTGAAAATTGTTACATAAATAAATTTTAGATGTCTTTTCTCATGCTTTACATGGTTATTACAGGAAAAATAACACCCATCCTGCTTAGGCAGGTTAATTTTAGATCTCGAAAATCGGTGTTTCAAAAAAATAACGCGACCATTTTTTCTGTTATTTTCTAACTTGCCATGTAAACTTTGTTTTATATGTCCTTCCTCGTGTATTAAGTTTCTCATACCGGAAAAAAAATTCTGTTTTTATAATTCGTTAGGTCAATTTTATGTCTTCTGATCATATTATCTCAAAAAAAAAAAAGGCATATAATACGTGTAATTGTGGGTAATGGAAGTCGTGTGTTTTACACCAGATTTTTTTTTCTATTGTATGTATATTATTTTTTTTATTTCAATAAATTTAATGCATTAGATTAAAAAAAAAAAAAAAAAAAAAAAAAAGAAAGAAAGAAAGACAAATTCGCTTTCAAATGAATTTAAATAAATAAATTGCGTAATACACGTTCCTAAGATACGCAGACGATTTTAAATTTTAGAAAATGAAAAAGAAAAAGAAAAATCAATGAATAAAATATAAAAATCTTATATATTAAAGCACAAAGGTATTTCTTTAAGACCAAAATCGCACGATCTGAGCATGCGCTGAAGGCTATTCCTTTCCCTAGATGCAATCGGAGACCAATAGCTGAAATTTGCACGATTTGCTTTGAACCAATGAGAAGCAACCGAAGCAGGCTCTATTCGTTTCCGTAACCGTAAAGACGATCGTTCGTGTTTACTTTATCGCATCGAGCGACTACTGTCTTTCGTCGTTTCTTTTCAATTTGATAGTAAGTATTAGCTTAAAAAGTTCGCAATTTCGTACTTTGAACGACAGCAAGTTGTGTATAGATTGTTTTGTTTAATTTCATCCACTTTGTATAAAGCTTATTCTTTTGCAGGTGTCCTACGTTATTGTGTATAATTCCTTATCTTTTAGAACAGGAAACTGAATTTTCGAACTTTTTTTTCTGCATTGTGTAAATTACTTCGTTTATTTGAAATATTCCTGTATATAAATATTTAACCTTTTTTCTGCGCTGTATCTATATGTTTATTTCAATGATGGTATTTATTTACTTTGTCCAGCTGTTAAATTCGATTAAACAAAACTTTTAATGTTCACATCGTACTAAAAATTTAAAAATTACTCGATTTTGTATATACAGAAGTGTTTTAATTTTTTTTTTAAATCTATGGGAAGTTAATGATTCGGATCACTTACACGATTATACATGCTTTCAAAAGAAGCATAAAAAAAAAAAAAAAAAAGAAAAAAAATCTGTTGTTGTTCTGTAAACATGTAAATTGGTTGCTTGATAATTATAAATGTGTTATGTACTAAGTTTTTCATGTTAAATATGCATTGGAAAGGAGTTTTTATTATAAATTGCCGCTTATTTATTTGGTTTAGTTTTCAACTTTTATTTTAATGGTATGAATAAAGTTAGACTAAAATGATTATTTTATTTTATTATTTTCTTATATTTATGTGGGTACATAGTTCACTATGAACATTTATAAAACTAAAAAGTGATGGAAAATTAAGTTGTTAGTATTACATTTAAATGGCCAGTTTGAAGTAACAAAATCAGGTAAACTATTAATTGTTACTGAATAGTAGTTCTAAAAATTTTATCGGTGGTTTGTCTGTTTGAATTAGGCAAATTTTATTTCAATAAGAAATAAAAATTTAACCAGAAAAAAGGTTTAAAAGTAAAAAATAAAATAAAATAAAAGCAGAATTTCCAGTGCTAAAAAAAAAGGATGAATTATACATAATATTGTAGAACTCATGCAAAAGTGTATACTTTACACAAAGTGAAAGAAAAAGGAAAAATATATATATTACACACCTTGCTGTTTTCCAAAAAAGGAAATTATGAACCTTTAAGCCAATACTTGCGACCAAATTGGAAAAATTCATTCATACATTAGTTGCTTTTTCACCTTTTATTAAATCTCTGCTCTCTTTTAAATCTGCATGGAAGTTGGAGGTTTCAGGATTTTTACATGTTAGTTACTTTCACCTTTTGGTTTACAGTATGCATAATTGATGGTAGTGGAATTCATGGGGTTGTTATATATCAGATATTTTTAAATAAATATTTCGTAAATGTTTAACTTATTTTTTTTTTGACTAAATAATATGAAAATTGCTAGAAATATCTTAAAAATGTGACTGTGTCAAATTCTATTGTAGAGCGACAACTCCATACAAAACCAGCGCACCCACTTTAAGATTAATTTAAAAGAGTTAGTATAAAACAATGTTTCTCGGCTGGTGGGCTAAAAAAATATTTCAGTTGTACTTTTAAATGTTATTAAGACGTCAAATTTTGACGTGTACCAACTAGTATAATTTAAAAGATTTAAATTCGAAGATCCAAAAAATAGTATGTGTAATAGCTGTTGCTAGGAAAATCAATTAATAAAATCTAAAAATTTAATATACTTAATTTTTTCGACTGTATGTGTATTACCATTTGATTTAAAAAATAAAAAAATAAACACGCAGCGCAGACACACGAACACACGCACACAGAGAGACGCTTCTCTTTGTTTATATAGATAAATAAATCTCCTCTTTTCTGTGGCAACAGTAAAATAAATGAAGATTGAATGTTAAAGAATACGAATTTGTTAAAATACTACGTTAAAGAACTACTTTTGTCTAAGTTGTTGATATTGTTTAAATGTGATTTTTATCAAGGAAAAGAAATGCGGAATGGGACGATTCGGCGCGGCCGTTTTAGCGCAGCCGTTCCGGCGCGAAACCCATTTCGGCCCGGCTGTTTCGGCGCGGCCGTTTTGGCGCGAAATCCATTTCGGATAGGCCGTTTTCGCGCAGACTTTCCTTCACGAAATGGCCGCGGCTTTCGTCTCAGCCTTTTCGGTTAAAATTTATTTAATGATAGATATTCTTCATGTCATTAAATTTTCGTCAAACCTTTGTTAAATAATGTAATTCATGATTATTTATTTATTTATTATGCGTGAACAAGAAACTATTTTAAATTATTTACTAAATATATTAATGATGAATAGAATTTTGCTTAATTTAAAGGAGCCAATGATAAGATTAAGAACTAGTTTTTTGCAATTAAAACTTATTAAACTTAGACATCAGATGGCAACACATACGCAGCAATTCTAAAGATTCTAACCTATTTGGTGATGGAGGTTCTTTGGGGAATAAAATGAGCAATGTAATTTCTGATTTTTTTCTTTTTTTCCTTTAATGCTTGAACCAAAAAAATATTTTTAATTTTTTATTAATGACATTAATGATGAATATGATTTTTCGTAATTTAAAGAAGCCAGTGATAATCTGAGAAAAGAACTCGATTTTTGTAGTTAAAACTTATTCAACTTATTGTCGTGCGGTTCTTTGGGTAATAAAATAAACAATGTAATTTCTGATTTGTTATTTATTTATTTTTTTTTAATGCGTGAACAAAAAAATATTTTAATTATTTGCTAAAGATATTAATGATGAAAAGAATTTTGTGGGATTTAAAAGGGCCAATGATAAGGTGAGAAACCAGATTTTTACAATTAAAAATTATTAAAATTAGTCATCAGATGGCAATACATACGCAGCAATTCTAAAGGTTCTAACTTATTTGGTGATAGAGCTTCTTTGGGTGAATAAAATAAGCAATGTAATTTCTGATTTTTTTTTTTTTTTTTTTTTTTTTTAATGCTTGAACTAAAAAATATTTTTAATTTTTTTATTAACGATATTAATGATGAACTGAATTTTTCGTAATTTAAAGAAGCCAGCGACAATCTGAGAAAAGAACTCGATTTTTATAGTTAAAACTTATTGTCACGCGGTTCTTTGGGAAGTTCTTTGGCTAATAAAATAAACAATGTAATTTTTGATTTATTACTATTATTATTTATTTATATATTTTTCATGCGTAAACAAGTTATTTTAAATTATTTACTAAAGAGATTAGAGTATCTCAGGAGCATTGCTAACAATTATCAGATGAATAGTTAAATTAAAAATGTAATTCATAAAGTAAGAAATTAAAAATTTTAAAAATCCTACTAATGTCTCTGTGTTCATAATTTATTTTTGAAATTTTTACTGTTCATACGTACAGTATAAATTTTTTCGTTTTATTATGACATTTCCTTGCCTAACATTTTAATTTCATTTCTTGATTTATTTACTTATTTAAATCACGGTTGGGTTTTTATCTGTAAAAAGTAATTTTTAACAGGACATGGTAAAAACTGCTTTTTTACCGGTAAAAACCATGGAAAAATGGTAAAATTCTGATAAATACTATTAGCCCACATATACCGGTAGAGTGGTAGGTACTAGATCATTCATTACATACACATGTTTTTAAAATATAGTCTAGAAATATGTAATGCTTGTAATAAAAAGAATGTCTACATGTGTATTATGCAATGTAATAAGTACAAAACTTTGGATAAACACCATAATATGCTAGAACTCGTAACAATTGTTTTGGGTCGAAAGAAGACACAACCCTTCGTCAGGCGAACAAAGTAGACACCAGTTCTGTAATGAAAGCGTGGTGCGTTGCCACTTTGATTGCAGCACTCGTGCATATTTTGTTATTATTATTATTATTATTATTATTATTATTTTTCAAAATGTGGCTCTTACAAATGGCTGATAGAATGGAAATTAAATAGTAAATAATATTGGGCAAATGAGAACTAAAATTTTTAAAATGTGTCTCGAAAGTTTTTGGAATAAATTAAAAAATTAATAAATAAAATATTTTCCTTAAAAATGCTAAAAACCATGGGAAAATAATGTTTTGACTAAAATGGTAAAAACCGGCAAAAACAATTACACGCTAAATACCATGACAACCCTGCTTTAAATATTTATTTTTATTTTTATAACTTACTTAAAGCTCTCATTGCCTCTCTAAATCTCTGAAGCTATTACACATAGATAGCAGAATAGTTCCATACAACATTGTTAATTTTTAATATTTTTTTTCTCCTCAGCTTACTATTTATTTTATTTATTGTAACTTAGTCCCCATAGTTAAAATGTAGATTTAGATTCATTACTCTCTAAATCAGTAAAAATACACTGCAACAAAGGAAAAGTAAGCAATTTACTTTTAGCAGTGCCAGATGATCATTGCATGTACAGTTAAATATCCACTAGTTATGAAAGAAAATGATAATAATAAAAATAAAAATAAAAAATAAGTTTCTATAAAAATTTCATTATCTTGCTTTTTTTTTTTTTTTTTTTTTTTGTTAAACGACGTTTAATTATTAAAGATTTCTGTTTATTTTTATTTACAGTTAGCATATTAAAATTTCTTATATAATAAAGCTAGCTGTGATAACACAAAAGTTAACTTAACAAGAAACAAGATAAAGAAAATGCATGCATTCTTAACCAATTCTTAAACAGTCTTCAATTAAACAAAGTCAATAATGATTAACTTGCAGGTTATTTTAATACATATAATAATAAACATTTATGAAATTGTTGACTATATCTCACTATTTATAATTTTTACCGTGAAAAAATTAATATTTCTTACACTGAAAAAGTTCGGAATGTAGACACCTGGCGCCAAATCGGCCGGCGCCGAAACAAACGGCGGTGAAACGTCTGGCGCCGAAACGGCCGCGTCGAATCGTAACAAATAGAAAGAAATGAATAGCTGTATTATTATTATTATTATTATTATTTTAATGAAGATTTCAACTATGCTTGTAACTAGCTTGTGTTATTCATCACAAATAAACTGTTTGAATACAAATAAATCTCGCTTAGTACTTTGAATAAGAGATCTGTATGGTAAGATAGATTTTGAATAATACACTCAAAATGAATCAGTTGCTTAATAAACATCATTAGCATTAACTTTAGATAATACTATGTATGAATAATGTTAAAATACTACGTTAACGAATTACTTTTGTCATGCTCTACTTTTAAGTTGTTGATATTGTTTAAATATGATTTTTATGACGAAAAAGAAGTGAATAGCTGTATTATTATTATTATTATTATTTTAATGAAGATTTCAACTATGCTTGTAACTAGCTTGTGTATCTCATCACAAATAAACTGTTTGAATACAAATAAATCTCGCTTAGTACTTTGAATAAGAGATCTGTATGGTAAGATAGATTTTGAATAATACACTCAAAATGAATCAGTTGCTTAATAAACATCATTAGCATTAACTTAAGATAACATATAAGAGATTAGTTGTTTTTAATTTCTTAGCTAAAAAGCGCTGTTATTTTTTATTCAGATATTAAATACTTTGAATAGGCATAATTATCATGGTTTCCCGCAATAGATTAGAAAGAAAAAGGAAAAAAGAGTAGTATAAAAATAAGAAAAACGAATCATGCAAACGACTGAAGTTAAACGAAACTTCTCAAAAATCACAAATGCAAAAAGAAAGAAAATCAGAAATTAATTGTATGTATTACCAAAAGACTGATGATTAAAAGAAAAAGGAGCGAAATGTGCTATACAAAAAGAACGCAATTCTTGAAAATGTATTGCAAAAATTAAGGTATAGAAAAAATGATGAATTAATTAAACAAAATAAAAAGCAGAAATACCTCAAAAATTTGGTGCCCATGAAAATGGCAGAAAAGAATAGATACCACAAAAATCCAGAGCCGAAGAAAATGGCAGAAAAAAAGAAATACTGCATAAATCCGGAGCCAAAGAAGATCACAGAAGAAATGAAACATCTTAAAAATCCAGAGCCGAAGAAAATGGTAGAAAAAAAGAAATACTTCATAAATCCAGAGTCAAAGAAGATCAGAGAAGAAATGAAATATCTTAAAAATCTAGAGTCAAAGAAGATCAGAGAAAAAAATAAATATCTTAAAAATCCAGAGCCAAAGAAGATCAGAGAAAAAATGAAATATCTAAAAAATCCAGAGCCAAAGAAAATAATTGAAAAGCTTAAATATTAGGAAAATCCATACAAAAAATTTTTGAGATATAGAAAAAAATATTGTCGCCAAAGAAACAGAATGCAAATCCGGAAAATGGATTCAATTCTAGAAAAGTGTGCAAAAAATACACGTTCTAGTGGTTTTAATAGTCGTGTTCTTGGAAAATCACTTATCAATAAAAATAGAAAAAAATATTTTTTCTTTAAAATGGGTTAATAGAGAAAATTTAATCCGAAGTTTAGTAAAAATGATTCAGAAAGGTAGTTATGCACACAAATCTATAGAAGCTAGATCTGTTATCAAGTGGTGTTTTTATGCTCATAAAATGTTAGGGAAAGATTTCACAAAAAATTTAGCACATTAAAGAGAAAATGTGTGGATTCATTGGATAGTTCTGTAGAGAAAAGTTATGATGAGCAATTAGATATTTTATGTGGTAGATCACTACACTGTACCTACTCAGAACCGTATTATTTTGATAATAGATATAACGTATTTAGCAACAAAGCTAAAAAAATTGTTATTAATGATTGTCATGTTGCTACTAACATCTTCGTTGATTTTGCAGTACATAGGAAAAATAATAAAATGTCTACATGGAAATGTAGTGAAGATATTTGCGACATTAAGAAAGAATATTTGGTAAAAAAGATGAACAAATTATGCACATTAATTTGAAACTGACACATGCTCCTGAGTTTTTTATGAAAATAAATGACTGCTTAAATTTCTCAACAAGAGAAAAAAAAAAAGCACACTGTAAAATGCTATCTTCAAGATGGATGCAATTCTCATTTACTTTTCCTTAAAAAGATTAGCCCACATTTTCCGTTAATACGCAATCATATAAGAACATTTTACAGCCTTAAGAAAACTTCAACAAATCTTGAAAAAATATCAAAGGTCATAAAAACTGAAAATTTCAGTTATTTGAAAAACCTCGCAGATGAAACCTCAAATAAAACTACTTCTTTTGAATATGAAAATTCATCAAATAAAATGATAGCAGAATCAGAAACAATAAATAGTCATATAGAAGCTTTTAGAAGTTTAGAGAAACGTTCTTCTGATTTACCTACACACTCTTGCATTTCCTGTGATAAATTGTTTTTTAAACGTCAAATAAAACTACTGGCAAATTTAAAAAAACCCATTGACAATCAATTGTGGAAGATGCTGATTGAAAAAAGGCTTATGAGATGAAATGCGGAAAAATATGTAATGGACGTTTGGAAAAATTTCGAAAAAATACAATGCCTTCTACTTGCATACTGAATAATTTAACTTTTGGTGAGCAACCGAAGGAAATATACAGTTTAAACAAATATGAAAAGATCTTAATTCAAAGAGCAAAAGCATTTCAAGTAGTAACTAGAATGGAAACAGTTGGAAACAAACGCGTATCTGTTCAAAATAAACTTCTAAAAGTTAAAGGTCGAACTTTTCATTTACCTTTACCTATGGAAGTGACCCTTAAAAAACTACCTCATCCAGAAGATCCTATAAATAAAAACCACGAACTAAATGTATTAGTACGTGGAAATGCAGCAAAAGATAAAGTTATTTGGGAGTCACTTGTAGATGTCCGTAAAGTGTTTGCAGCATTGACATTATTAAAATCTAAAAACGAATTTTATCGTCACATAAAGCTACCTAGTAACCCAAACGAGTTGTTAAATTTCGATGAAAATAGTAGCATTCAGAATTTGGAATATGAAAAAAGTAATTCTAAGAATACTGAGAAAACTTGTGCAAGAGGCTTATTAACGCAAATAGACGCTGAAAATTGGAGACAAAATTATCAACAATTTACAATATTATCATTGAATGAAAAGAGGCTAAATGAGACGGCAACAGCAAGTACCAAATGCTCAAAGTGAGAGCAGATCCTATAGATTTTAATAATAAAAATATTGATGTTCTTTGTTTCCCAGACTTGTTTCATTCGGCCAAATTTGGGCAATTTTACGAACGACCTGTAAAACTGTCTTCAGCAGAGTATATTAAGAGCCGTTTAATGTCCAAATATTCCTACTTTCGTCGAAATCAACAGTATTTATTTTTCTTATTGCATGATGCTAACATACGTCAGCTTCGGCAAGGAATTTATCACAAATTAAATGTATTTAATATAAAGGAAGTCTTACGGCAGATGCTTGCTTGAAAAGTATAGCTGAATGTAAATTAGAAGGAAATTTGACTACAATATTTTCAAAGTTACGTAATACTACGCAGTATTGGATGCAACCAAGAAACGATGTAACATGTATGGTATATAATTATGGTCCAGCCACCTGGTTCTTAACTTTGAGTCCGAGTGAATGGAATTGGGAGGATTTGAGAGCTTTTTTAATTCATGTAAATAGCAAAATTTGTAACATTGAAAGAAAATCAACTAATGAACTTATAGCTATCGATCCAGTATCTGTTTCAAGGTTTATAGATAATAAATTTCATGCAATACTCGAATTTATTCTTTCAAACGATGAACTTTTAGGGAAAATTATTCATTATTTTTATAGACGAGAGTATCAAGGAAGAGGGCTTCAGCATTTTCATCTTCTTTTGTGGTTGGAAAATGCTGCAGTATTATGAAAATCACCAAATGATGATGGAGCAAAATTCATTTCAAAATATGTCACGTGCTCATCACCGATACCTGGATTATCTCCTACACTTTATGATCGAGTTACACAATATCAGACGCATAATCACAATTCTTATTGCTTAAGAAGCAAAAAAACAAAAAATGGTTATTCTCGAGTTTGTCGATTTGGATTTCCTCGTCCAGTCACAAACGTTTCAGAATTGCGTAATGTGATTGAAGCTGCCGTATCTCGTAAAACACTACAATCAAAAGGGAGACTATATGATGTGAAACGACAGTGCAGAGAACAATATATCAATGATTACAATCCTACCATCCTTTTGGCTTGGAATGGTAATATGGATTTACAGTATGTTGGAAAAAATACTACAATTTTAAATTGGTATATCATCAAATACACAACAAAAAGTGAAAACTGTCATATAGAAGAAATTTTTAATGACATCAATTCAACAAAATCTCTGAGCTCTAGATTGTTTAGCTTAGGAATAAGACTGCTAAATAGTAGAGAATGTGCAGCTCTTGAAACTTGTGATACGTTCCTTGGTATTCCATTGTATGGAACAGATAATAGAACCACAATCAGATGGTTGGATGTAAATATGGTAAGAAAAAGGCGCCTGTTACCAATGGAAAAAATTAAAAACTTGGATTCGGAATCTACAGATATATTTTACGAAAATTTTGTGGATGATTATTATCCAAATAGACCTGGAGAACTCGAGGAAATGTCTCTCTATGAATTTTCACGTTGGTATGATGTTAAATCGTGTTATTTGAAATCAGATAGAGAATGTTATCGAATACATAATAATAAGTATTTAATAAAACGCACTAGTCCATACTTTATTAATCATTATAAATTTAGTTTTCATCAGAATCCAGAAAAATACTTTTATGCACTGCTCATTTTGTTCATGCCCTGGCGACATATAAAAGATTTAAAAGGAAATTCCAACACATTTTCAGAATCATTTACTGAAAATAAAGATCTGCTCCTCGATGCAGTAATGTATGATAAGAAGTTGAAAGAAATTCAAGAAGCAGTAGATCGTACGAAAGGCTTGATACAAACAAAAATGCACGAATTTCAAAAGGAAATCACTAAAGAAACTGGAGGACCAGAAGCAGCAGTTTCATTTATAGCCTGAGAAATTGGGGATGCCATGAAAAATATGAGATTAACAGTAAAAGAAAATATAAAGAAACTTGATAATGAGGTTACAAATGTAGATGATTTAGTTAGGAAACTTAATGCAGATCAAAAGCGAGTTTTTGATTATGTAACTGGTGTCATAAGAAATAAATCGAGAAACTGCAAAATTTTACGCCATTTTGTAAGCGGAGTTGGAGAAACAGGAAAAAGTTACGCAATCCATGCAATACGTGCTTGGGTAAGAAATTCAATTCCTGGTGAAATAGTGTCTGTTTCAGGTCCAACAGGATTAAGCGCCTACAATGTCTCTGGCATAACAATATACAGACAATTTCAACTTCCTGTAGAGCATGGGCATACTCCAAAATACCGACCTCTGTCTAATGATACTTTAAAACTTATGAGGGAAGAACTAAAAGACGATGTGTTATACATTATAGACGAAATATCTATGATTTCTAATGTGACTCTTACATGTGACTCTTACATTTCTAATGTGACTACTCACATACATGTTCGTTTATCAGAGATATTTGCAACAAATGATAAAGAAGATGGATGGTTTGGAGAAAAACACATATTGCTCTTTGGAGATTTATTGCAACTTCCGCCTGTTCATGAAAATTCTCCATACCTTGAAATTGAAAAAGAGAAAATCGCTAAATATATTGGTTCCATTGTGATAATTAACATTTGGATCGAAATTTTTACTTATGACGAATTACCGATAAATATGCGTCAGATGAAAGATAAACAATATGCCCAAATTTTAGAGCGCATCAGAATAGGATCAATTACTATAGAAGATAATGTGGCTTTACAATCCAGACTGATTCCAATAACTTCAAAGAATTCCCTTGAAATGATAAGAGAACTTGGAAATTACATTGGAGACTTGCCTTTTGAAACCGTTTGTTTGTTTGCAACAGGATATCAGTGCGCTCAGCTAAATAAAGAAATGTTATCAAGACCTAAAGGATATGAAATTTTTTTAATATCTCAAGATTCAATCGATTGCAAAACTTATATGAAAAATAAAGTGAATAAATTGTTAGATCAATATGGTGTTGATTCTACAAGAACAGCTGGAATGGAAAAAAAATAATCATAAAAATTGGTGCAAAAGTGATGTTAAGACGGAACACTGACCTCTATAATGGTTTAGTAAATTTCGCTATAGGTGTAGTCACGGGAATTAAATATAATATTAATGACTCTAATGACGTCGAAAGAGTGCAAATAAAGTTTTCTAACGGCATTTTACATGATGTAGAAAGATTAACCACCAAGTTTGAAATTATTGACAAATGTTATGTATTTCGTAAACAATTTCCCATTACAGTGAGTTATGGAATTACTACCCATAAAAGTCAAGGACTTACACTAAAAAATGTTGTACTAGATATTGGTGAAACAATATTTTCGTGTAGGCAAACATACGTTGCTTTATCAAGAGTCACATCCTTAGAGGGATTGCATTTAATAAATTTTAACCCACTGAATTGCAAAACTCAAGAATCAGCAAAAACTGAGTATAATCGTTTGCGAAGTACCTAGAAGCCCGAACTACCACTCCTAGAGAAAAACAACATTCCTTTTAAAATATGGCAAAAAGACCGAAACTGGTGTCCAAGAGAAATGAGCATTACTACTGATGCACAAATATACCAACAAAAACATAAAAAATCGACGAAAGTTGAGAAAAATACAAACACACAGAAGATTGTAGGATATACAAATGACGACAACGTTTCCTGTTACGCAAATTCAGTCATGCAGTGCTTGTATGCGTGTGAAGAAGTAAAAACAATAATAAAAAGTAGTAGTTCTATTTTTGAAGCATTAAAAATAAATCTATCAAATTACGAATTGGGGCGTGTAGGAAATACTGCAGAAATAACGGTTTGTATCAGTGAGCTCTATAGACAAATTGAGCAGCAAGATGCAATCCAATTTATAGAAGATTTACTCTACAACTGCGAGGATTTGCAATATCTTTTTAATTTTACAACGAGAGAAACTTCATTATGCCAAAACTGTAATGCCACGAGATATACAGATACATACGACCGAATTCTTAGAATTCCCTATCTAGGAAAGGTAAAATGCCTTTCTGACATGATTACATCTACATACGAACATTGGGGATCTCCCGTAGAAGATTACCAATGTGAATATTGTGTAAACCGAGGTCAAGTTCGCCGAAAGTACGAAATAACTTCAGCATCGAAATATATTATACTACAGTTTATTATTTTTATAACAATCTCAACAAGCTTCATCTTCAAATACCAGGTATACCCCAAACCAAAGTAAATATATCCCGATCTATATGTTCTCCCTTATCAGGAATTTTTCATTATGGTACGAGTATTAATCATGGACATTATGTAGCGTATGTAAAAAATCCGTCAAAGTGGCTTTGCGCTAATGATAAAATTATTTCGGAAAAACGCTGGCCAATGAATGCAAAAAATATGTAAGCTCTAATAATGAAAAAATAAATTTTCTTTTGCTTTTTGCATTGGTAATGTCATTCCTTAAATGATCTTTTCCAGTGTTTTTTAATACAGTTTCAATAAATGTATATTTTTAGATAAAATAATCTGCAAAAAGACGTGATATCTCATAAAAAACAATACTATTGTAAAAGTCACCCCGCCCCGCAAAAACTCTTACCTTTCTTAAGCAGCCGAAAAAAAAAAAGATTGATATCAAATTTCGCCGCCGCTATTGAATCCCAGGTACTCAATGCCCAGCTTAATGAAGATCTGCCAATAACACTGCATGTATCTTTCAAATAAATCCTAATCTCTTTTAACATTCTTTGTTATCTGTGTTAGTTTTTTCGCTGCATTATAAAGTTATAATTTAAAGTATTTTTACGGCGGGGTGTGTAATAATATTTTAATTTTTACTAGCTAAATTTTTTATTAATTAAAACTTCTACATAGGGGACGCACCCCGCCGTAAAAATACTTTAAATTATAACTTTATAATGCAGCGAAAAAACTAACACAGATAACAAAGAATGTTGAAAGAGATTAGGATTTATTAGAAAGATACATGCAGTGTTACTGGCAGATCTTCATTAAGCTGGGCATTGAGTACCTAGGATTCAATAGCGGCGGCGAAATTTGATATCTATCCCTTTTTTGGCTGCTTAAGAAAGGTAAGAGTTTTTGCTGGGCGGGGTGACTTTTACTATAGTATTGTTTTTTATGAGATTTATATGATGTGTGCATTTCATATTGACATTCGAATGAATTTGCATTGTATTTATTCCTTTAAACTCTACTTAAAGTCACTTATGTCATTTTCATTTCTTGTAATTTCATACTTATAAATTTGAATTGACTTCACTCGACTTTCTGAACATTTATTAATTAATGATGTTTAAAAAGGTTTAATCGGAAGAATAATTTAGTAACTAACCGAATGTGAGAACTTTTTCATTAGAAAACTGTCATGCCATTTGGCGATTGATGCTCACAATGAGACCAAGCGGTAATTCAGTCTAAGGAATAAAGTTTTTCAGATGCTTTTCGCTAGTGTAATTCATAAACCATTGTAAAAATTTTGCCTTTAATACAGCCAAGATCGTAGCCAGTTAAAAATTTCCGAGTAGGTTCAATATTTAGTACGTAATATTAAGTGTTTAAAATGAAATATAATCAAAAAT
Organism: Salticus scenicus; assembly: GCA_963930645.1. Classification (NCBI taxonomy): domain Eukaryota; kingdom Metazoa; phylum Arthropoda; class Arachnida; order Araneae; family Salticidae; genus Salticus; species Salticus scenicus. The sequence goes on from OZ005661.1 coordinate 206,683,081, forward strand.
ATTTTCGACAAATTTGCAAAATTTTTCTGAGTTTTTAAAATAACCAAATACTCTTCCCTTAGCTACGACTTTTACTTTATTTATTTTTCAAAAGAGAATATCTATTATGCTATTAGCATATATATGACTATAAATGCAATATCCAACGTGCTTGTTTGCAGCTCTCGTGCCTACAATGTTCGCCTGATGAAGGGTTGTGTCTTCTTTTGACCCGAAACAGTTGGTGCGAGTTCTTACATTTTATGGTGTGGATTCAAAGTTTTGTAATTAATACTACAACTTCATTATCTTCAGATTAGGAGAAAAAAAGAAATTTTTAAAAAATGCAAAAATTTAAGAAATTTTTTAAGGTATAAAGAGACGTTATGACACTTTTTGGGGAAAATTGTCATAGAATATAGAATTTTTGATGCATATACGTTGAAATTAAAGGAATAGTAAGTATGTTAAAATTTCTCAAACATTATTTGAATTGAAAAAAAAAAAGTAATTCATATCCCTGTTCATGTGTTGTATCATTATTCGTCATCAGCTATGTAATTTTTACTTCTAAACGCTCGTATTGAGGTGATTTTTTATAATGACGTCATAATTTTTTTTTAACTACACTATTTTAGAACGTTTACAGTACGTTTTCTGGAACGTTCTGAAAATGTGTATAACGTTTTGAAAACGTTCTAAAAACGTTTAGAACGTTCTGAGACCGTATACATAGAACGTTCTCAGAACGCTTCTATAACACCGATGGTGATAGTTACACGTTCGTTGAACGTTCTCTGAACCGTACTATTGTACGTCTTCAAGATGGACAGATAGACGTCTATAACACGTTCAAAGTGAACGTTCTTAGAACGTGTTTGCAGAACAATTTTTGAACGTTCAGAGAACGTTTCGGTGCTGCTTGGGAAGATAGAACTACGAAACTTCAGAATTGAGACAGGCCTGGTGAACAAATGAATTTTCCAAATTTTGGTGAAAACTGGGAAACCGGAAGTGGGACATCGGAAACCGGAAATAGGACTATAATTCCGTATCTCAAAAAACGGCTCTAACGATTTTCTTCAAAGTTTCTCTATAAACACTCTATTAGATGGCCTTTCGAATGATATAGTTGGTTAGTTGAGGAAAATTGATAGGCATCCTGTATAAATAGCTGAAATTTAGGTTTTACAAGTGCGATTCTTTGAAAACGGCTGTACGTCTTTTTTTTTTTTCAAACTCGCCATAATAACTCCCTTTTATATATACTTTTGTATGTAATTATTGTTTTCCGGTCAATAATTGAATATGCCAAGTTTTGATAAAAGTTGGTATCTCAAAAACAGCTCTAACGATTTTCTTGAAAATTGTTACCTAAAAACATTTTAAATATGCTTTATCATGTATTACGTGGTTATTACAGGAAAATTAACAGCTATCCTGATAAGGTAGGTTATTACTATCTGTTACTAAATTAAAAATAAATAAATAAATGAATAAATAATTGCAAAGCTATGATTTAAAATTTAAAATAGTAGATTTTCAAAAATATTGAAATACGTATAACATGTTAAAAAATTTATTGTATGGAATATTGGTAAAATTAAGCTGTTTAATTTTTATATTGTTATTATCATTAATATCATTTTTAAATTTATATCATTAATATCATTTATTATTATTATTATTTATTAATGATAATATTTATTATAAATAATATTATTTATAAATTCATAATTTGTATTAAAAAAAAATCTTATTTTGTCACTTACAGAGGTCGAACTGAAATAATTTATGAATTATTTATTTAATGTAGCAACAATTGTTTAAAAAGAAAAAGCAATTAATTAGTACAAATGTTACCCTAAAGCTCGAAATTCGTTAATGTGCAGATTAACTAAAATGACCTGTTAAATTGCGAAATCAAGAGTTTTCCGCATTTAAACTAGATAATCTGCACATTAGTGGCTTCTGTATCAGTTCTTCAATTTCCTGTTTCGACCTTTACTATGACGTCAAACTGTCATGTGATTCAGATGCGTGAATAAGCACACATGAGCTTCAAACTTCAAACTGAAACTTTTAAATGTTTGCTACTTATTCCGCTAAATGGTAAAGTAAAACGTTTTGATATTGATTTGAAATTTGTTACACTGTAAAAAAATTATTTTGATTTTTATATTACTGTGAATAAGTAAAAGTGAAATAATGTGGTGTCTATCTGCCATGCATTCAAACGAAAAAAAAAAAGTAATTTTTGTTGCGACATTTAAAAAAAATGGCGCTTTATATTTCCATATTTATAAAGTATAGATAGGTAAGTTTGCTAATACTTTGAGATTTAGTTATTTCCTACTGAAAACTTTAAATTTGCTTAGGTTATGCTTTAAAGTCTATGTAGCATTTGTTATATTGACATTGTTAATAATAAGACTGCATCATAAATTAGCATTCATTTATGTCTATTTCCCAATATCCTTATTTTTTATTTATTTATTTACTTTTTTTTCTGCGTTTCTTAAATATATGCTATAAAAATATTAACAGTACATATATGTATATATACTGTTTGTTTATTTTATTTTCATATCATCGTAGTTCGTAAATTGTTAGAACATGTATTTACAGCTATAGCTTAAAAAAAAAAAAAAAAAAAAAAAAAACCTTTCAACAACTATGTTAATAATAATAATAATAATTTAATCTTTTAATCTTAATAAAATGTGACGCATCGTAATGAAATTATAATAACCGAATTTCAAATTTTTACGATGAAATATCTTTAATATTACGTACACTTCTAAACAATTTAAGGTTGACAGCATTTTTACTTTCTCTTACCCATAAGGTAGAGAAAGTATTGTTTTAGGGTAAAATTTTCGAAAGTGAGTCTGTTATATTTACATGTTTTGAGGTTCCCTGAATACGAAAATCATGTTTTTAGCGAATGGTCTGTGTGTCTGTTATTAGCTATCTCAAGAACAAATAGTAGCAGAAATTTCACACTGGGTATTCTAAATGTGTATCATATAGGGATGCTACAATAAGATTTTCGTTGAGATGAAGCAAATGGTTCGTGTACAGGGACACTCAATAGTATTCAAATACATTACGTCTGTGGGGGGAAATTGCAGGTAAGTAGAGTTTAACATCTATAGACTGCACTAAACCAGATGAAACAAATATATATTTTTCAACTGGGGAAAAATTTTTTTGTATGTAGGAGCATAGCCTCCCCCCCCCTCCCCCTGGGGGGAAGTCCCACCCATGAGGGGAGTAAATTTTCATGATGGGTATCTTTCAAAAGATGGCGCCAATACCTTTAAAGCGAATGGTTGAACTATAAATCTGTGATAATTTAAAACAAAATTATCGATTTTTTTTTTTTTTTTTTTACCTTTAACGGAAAAAAAAAAAAAAGAATTTTTTTTTTATATTGAGAATAAAAAGGAATTTTTTTGTATATTTAGTGTTATACTACTTCTCTAATATGGAAATCGTCTGCATTATCATAAAAGATAATTTTTTGAAATACTAATTTTAATAAATTATTTTTTAAAAACAGAATTATTTTTTTAATAGCCGAATTAAATTCTACATAAATGTAGGTGCATTAATGAAACGTGGGGGGGGGGGGGGGGGGGGGGGGGGTTGAGGGGGGCGGTAGCCCCCCCCCCTTTCACAGAAATAATTATCATATAAAACTTTTCCGAATTTGATTTGTTTAACATAGGTTTACATAACAGTACTCGTTATCTTACCTCTTAATCTCCAATCTGTATTTATAGTATTAAATTTCAGGGTAAGAGAAAGTCGTGTGAGTGACACACTAGATTATTTACTTTCTCTTACCCATAAGGTAGAGAAAGTATTGTTTTAGGGTCAAATTTTCGAAAGTGAGTTTTTGTTATATTTACATGTTCTGAGGTCCCCTGAATACAAAAATCATGTTTTTAGCTAATGGTCTGTCTGTGTGTGTCTGTTATCAGCATATCTTAAGAACAAATAGAAGCATACATTTCAAACTTGGTATTCTAAATGTGTATCATATAGGGATGATACATTAAGCTTTTCGTTGAGATGAAGTAAATGGTTCGTGTACAGGGACACTCAAAATATTCAAATAAATTACGTCTATGGGGGAAATTGCAGGTAAGTAGGGTTTACCATCTATAGACTGCACAAAATCAAATGAAGCGAATATATATGTTTGGAATAGAGAGAGTCAACTGGGAAATTTTTTTTGTGTATGTAGGAGCCTCGCCGGGGGAACTCCCCCCTCGAGGGGAGTAAATTTTCATGATGAGTATCTTTCAAAAGAGCTCGCCAATACCTTTAAAACGAATGGTCAAACCATCAATCTGCGATAATTTAAAATAAAGTTATAAATTCTTTTCATTTTTAACCAAAAAAAAAAAAAAAAAAAAAAAAAAAAAAATGTTTAATGTAATACTGAGAATATTCAACTTTTTTGGATATTTAGTGTTATACGACTTCTCTAATATGAAAATCGTCTGCATTATCATGGAAGATAATTTTTTTTAAATAATAACTTTAATAAATTATTTTTACTGAGTGAATTTGTACAGGAAAATATAGAAGAAAGTCATGTGGTGGCCACAACATACACTAGTTAATTGTTGTTAGTGGATGTGCTTTACTAATTATTTTACCATTTCCAGAAAAGCTGTTCAGGAATAGTAATAAATTCCTCATAGAGATATGGTAAATAATGTATGTTAAAAGCTAAATATTCATCGCTTGTTTTTTGTTATATATACACATTTTGAGGCTTCCTGATTACCGTAGTCAAGTTTGTTAACGTTTGATCTTTGTCTGTGTCTCTTAGAATAACTTAAAAACGAATAATTTTAGGAGATCCAAATGTTGTATTTTGAAGTTAATATAAGTTTGTTGCGGGAAAAGTTTGATGAAGATTGAAAAGTTTCAATGAATGTTGCGTGTAAAAATTGTCTGTATTATTTTAAGTAAACTTTTAATTTTAATAACGGAATTAAATTCTATATAAATGTAGGTGCATTAATGAAACGGGGTGTTGATCACAGAACTAATTATCATATAAAACTCTCCCGAAGCCTAATTTGAATTGTTTAACATAGTTTTACATGACAGTACTCGTTATCTTACCTCCTTATCTCCAACCTGTATTTATACTATTAAATTTCAGGGTTAGAGAAAGTCGTGTGAGTGACACACCAGATTATCATATTTCTTTTTATATGTTACTTACTATTTTTCGTTAAAAAGATATTAAATATTTCATTTTGATTTTTACAAGTATTAAAATCAGCAATTTTGTATAATGTAAAGCCATTTTAAATATTTCTTTTTAGGAGTAGAATGAATGTAAAGTGGTATATGGATTTACTACTTTTTATTTATTTATTTATTTTTTTTTTTTTTTGAGATTGAAGATACTTTGTTTATTTACGCGATAAATAAGTTTGCAGGTGTGAATTTACCCCCATTTTATTTATTTATTTTGCAAAGATATTTCATAAATACGGAAACTACACAAAAATTTTGTAGAAGAAAAAGTTCAGAGTTAGAAGTAGCAGAAGAAATAATGCGAATATTCACATGACGAGAAAGGCATGATTAATTGGACTCATTTGCGGATAATCATTATTTATTTAAAAAATATATATATGTGGTAAATGAGTTTTCTTGATGCTTCATTTCTGTCTGCATGCTAACTTCTAAGCTGAAGAAAACTAATACATAAGGTGTGTAAACATTTTTGTTATTATTATTATTATTATTAATATTATTATTTTCTGAAGCAGTTATATACATGTTTAAAGAAAAAAAAAATGTTAAATAAATATTTAAATCGAGGATATGCGATTTATGTATTTTAAAAAAGTATATGTTTCACTTATGTTTTAAATTTTAAATATATTAAAATTTCTTTTTTGTTATTATTATTATTATTATTATCATTATTATTTTGTTAAACAAAGTGATCGTTAGGCATTAAAAAAAATTTCACATTTATTAGGAATAATTAATGGAGAAAAAATATAATTTTCATTATTTTGGGGAAAAAAAAAAGTGATATGTTTTACGATTAAATGTTTAATTATAATAAGATTCGATAAATAAATTTTGAAAAATTCTCGTCTTTTTTTTTTTTTTTTTTTTTTTTTTAATTGTAATATTATTTTAATTTACTTATTTTTTGAATTCAATATGTTCTTTCTGCACATTCAGTATGTTCGTTTATATTTTTAATATGATATAAATTATACTAAATTGTCTTTGAAAATAAGAAATAAAATATTTACAAACATAGTTTTTTTTTTTTTTTTTTTTTTTTTTTATGTATTACAGTAAATGTGACTTATATTTAACATGACTTTCTTTATATTTTATTTTCAAAAATTAATTTAAAAAAGATCTAAAACTTCTAAAGTTTATATTTTACAGGAATAAAAACTCGTGTGAAAAAGTCAAATTCAAGTTATTATATTTCGGCATGCATCTGTGTTTACTATACAATTTTTTTTAGCTAATTATTATGCAAAAATTTTTAACTAATTTTTTCTAGCATAAAATAATATTTCAGAAACACAGAAACAACAAATTGTTGCAAAATATTTATCTAAATGTTTACTGAAAGTTTCTTATTCTTCAAAAATTGTTATAAAATGCATCCTCATAAAATTGCACTTTTCTGATGGTAATATATTTATAATTTAATTTAAATTTCAGTTGCTGCAAACTAAACTTCTATCCTAATTAACTAAAAACTAATTTATATTACTACTAGTAATTTCTGTAACTATAACGGCTGTAAGAATTTTTTTCCAAACTCATCGTATTAATTGCCTTTTAAATACGCCTTTGTATGTAATTATTGTTTTTCGGTGAATAATTGAGTATGCCAAATTTTGGTAAAAGTTGGTATCTCAAAAACGGCTCTAACGATCTAACGATTTTCTTGAAAATAAGTTACATAAATCTATTTTAGATATCCTTTCTCATGTATTACATGGTTATTACAGAAAAATTAATACTCACACTGCTTAGGTACGGGTAAATATGGCAAAAAAAATGTGAATTCGTCTCTTCGCACAAAGTGTTTCTAATTTTGTCCCTGGTGGGTTGGCAGCTATGGCAGTTTATCTCCTCTACTGGACCAATTTATGCAACGTTTTTCGTAAAATGATCCTTATTATCCATAGAAGGATTCTACTTTCATAACTGAAAAATGAGATTTGGAGGGGGGGGGGCTAAAGTTTTTCAAAATACCTTCTGATTTATATGAACTAATAAATAAAACCTTTAAATTACTAAAACACGTTTTAAACAACCCTACTTTCATGCTTAATTCTCTGAGAATTTTTCGCTCGGGGGGGGGGGGGGCATCCTCAGAGGAAGACCGACCTACATAGTTGACGCTTGTTCTTGGAGTGTTGTTTCTGTCAGCGCTTTTGTCGCTTTTTCTTGTGGTGCCACATTCTGTATGTTGGCCTTGGGCTCATTGCCATTTACATAATTGATATTTTTAATGATTTCAAGAGATGATTCTCAATAAAAAGCATAAATTAGGGTTTTCATAGTCGGTGATTTTTTTTATTATTATTATTATTAAATTTGATGTTAATATATTCGATCTAGGCAGTTTTTAGGCAATGGTGTGGTATTTTTGTTAAACTATATGTCTGATGAAAAGTTCTTGCACTATCTACTGTGGATATTTTGCTTTGTTACACCTATGTAGCAGCCATCATCGGAATTTTCGAGTGTAAAAGGGATTTGATAAACCCCAAGAGGTATCTAAGGGAAATCTAATCTAAGGTATTTAAAAAAAATAACCCCTTAGATACCGCCATTTATAATATCACTTTTACACGCAAAAATTCTGATGATGACTGCTACACAAGTGCAGATGATAGTCTGAAGGTACTAAAACTTTTTAACCAACGTTACATTTAGGCTTTTAATCCTGTGAATCTTTCGCTCAGGAGCCCCGGATAGGGAAGACCTACACAGTCGACGTAGGTTCTTGGAGTGTTTTTTCTCTCAGTGTTTGTCGCTTCTTCGATGGGGAAACGCCCATGCTGTCTACGTTGGCTTTATTGGGCTCGTTGCCAGCATTCAGAGAATTAGTATTTTTAATGATTTCACATTTTTATGATAAAAACCATAAGTTGGGTTTTTGTAGTCCGATTTTTTTTTTTTTTTTTTTTTTTTTTAAGTAATTGAATATTATGTTAATATTTTCGGTCTGAGCGTTGATTTTAGCTAATGCTGTGGGTAGTATATTTTGCTTAAACTTAATGTTTGAGAAAGTGCTTTATTCTACTACTAATTTTTCGCTTGTTATGTAACAAGCGAAAATTTAGTAGTATAATAAATAAAGCACTTTCTCAAATATTAAGTTTAAGCAAAATATACTACCCACAGCATTAGCTAAAAACGCCCAGACCGAAAATATTAACATAATATTCAATTACTTAAAAAAAATTCGACTGTAAAAACCCAACTTATGGTTTTTATCATAAAAATTTGAAATTATTAAAAATACTATTTCTGTGAATGCTGGCAACGAGCCTAATAAAGCAAACGTTGACAACATGGGCGTTACCCCCATCGAAGAAACCACAAACACTGAGAGAAAAAACACTCCAAGAACCAGCGTCGACTGTGTAGGTCTTCCCTATGTGAGGATGTGGAGGCTCCTGAGCGAAAGATTCACGGGATTAAAAGCCTAAAAGTACCGGTTAAATGTTTTAGTACCTTCAGATTTTCTGCACCTTTTTATATGCAGATTTTCTGCAGACAACTGTTCCAAATACCTTAAAATTTCCTGCAATTTGTTTTGCAGGTCTTCTGCAGGTAAGTGTTCCAAATACCTTCAAATTGTCTGCAATGTTTCTTTTTCAGATTTTCTGCAGATAAGTTGTTCCAAATACCTTCAAATTCTCTTCAACTTTCTTTTGCAGATTTTCTGCAGATTTATTTTATAAATTTTCTGCAAATAACTATGTTCCAAATACCTTCAATTGGTCTGCATTTTTTACTTTCTTCTATATGTAATATAGAGAAAGTATTGGATTCGCGAAAATTTTCGACCTCCGTTTTTTGACGGATCTACACGTTTTGGGATGTCCTGAACACGAATTGATAGTTTTTAAAAAATGTCTGTCTGTGTGTCTGTCTGTCTGTCTGTATCATTTTTTTGTGGACGCTGTATCTCACGAACCAATGAATGAAATTTAACCAAACTTGGTATTTAGTTGCACCCTGACATGAACTGGTGCCCATTAGATTTCGGGATCAATAGCTCAACAGGTGGCGCTGTGATCGCATTTTATAGGACAAAATTCCGTATAAATGGGCATAATGAGAGTTATTTTAAACTTGCGATTGTAAAATTAATATGAATTATTGATAATAGTAGTAGTTAACTAGGAAAAAAAAATTTGTGCATGGGGGGGCATCGGTTCCCCCCCTGGGGGGGAAGTACCCCCCCGGGAGGGTTAAATTTTGAAGATGGGTATCATTCGAAAGATCTCGTCAATACCTTTAAAACGAATGGTTGAACCATAAATCTGTGATAATTTAAAACAAAGTTATCGATTTTTTTTACTTTTAACAAAAAAAAAACTTAGAAAAAAAAATCGTTTTTTTTTTTTTTTTTTTTTTTTTTAAATATTGTTACTGATTGAATATGTATAGGAAAATATAGAAGAAAGTCTTGTGGTGGCCACAACATACTAGTTTTAAAAGATTTTCTGCAGGCATTTTTTAGCTGGGTCTTCTTCTTCATGTTTTTTATTGCTGCATTTATCATTTTCAGCTTAATTCAAAAAACAAATGATAGGCAAGCTATTGGACGTTGGGTTCGTTTTTCTTCTTTCTTTTAGATTAGCTTGTTCATCGAAAACGGGTTTGGTGACAGGCCATTTATCTTTAGTTTCTCGAAGCCAAGTAGGTCCCTCCCACCATTTACTATCTGAGAGTTGCTGGGCAGAGCAACCCCTTGAAGGCAAGTCGGCTGGATTTTGAGCTACAGGAAGATGGTTCCAAAGGGTAGAATCAGATTTCTGATCTCTCGTATTCTATTATTGACAAAAACAACCAATTTTCTTCATGCTGAATCCAGCTCATTACAGTAGTTGAATCTGTCCAGAAATGTTGTTCAATACCTTCCCACTGGAGTGCACTGAGTACGGATTTACATAATCTACCTCCAACCATTGCAGCTAGTAATTCGAGACGAGGAATAGTGATGGATTTAACTGGGGCAACCCTTGATTTCGCTGCCAAAAGAGTTACATAAACATCAGCATATTCGATGCCAATGAAAACAGCTGCTGTGTAAGCAAATTGACTAGCATTGCAAAACGTATGAATGCTAATGCTATGTTGACTAGTTACATCAAGAAAAAAACAATGAACAATAGTCAAATTCTTCAAGATATTCAAACCTTCAAACCAACTTACAAATTCTCATTTCATGCTTTCTTCAACTTCCTTATCCCACGGGATATTGTCTTTCAACATTTTTACTTTCCGAACACTATAGTGAGGGAAGTATTGTAATCATGTCAAAAATCCGAATTTGAAATTTTCATGTTTCTCTATGTTTCGAGGTCCAATGAGTCAGTTTTCACTATTTTTGCGATGATGTATGTATGTGTGTGTATGTATGTATGTGTGTATGTATGTGAGTATGTATGTGTGTGTGTGCGAGAGAGTGAACACGCTAGCGTCTAAACGCTTTGTTCGAATAAGCTGAAAGTTGGTACGTATATTGTAAGTCACCATAGTACGAACCCTATTGATTTTGGTGAATCTAGCACTTATAGTTTTTTTACAGGGACACAAAGAAAAATTCTTTATCATTATGGCCTATGGGACCAAAATCTTAAAAGTGCGATAGCATCTAAACGCCTTATTCAATTGAGCAAAAAAAATTATACACATATTAAAGGTCACAGATACTCAATCTGTATAGATTTTGGAGAATCTAGCACTTATAGTTTTTTTACAGGGACACAAAGAAAAATTCTTTATCATTATGGCTTACGGGGCCAAATTTTGAAAATTGTGATAGCGTCTAAACGCCTTATTAATCTGAGCAAAAAATTTGTACACATGTTATAGGTCACAGTTGCACCAACTGTATAGATTTTTGTGAATCTAGCACTTTTTTTACAGGAACACAAAGTTTTTTTACAGGGACCCAAAGAAAAATTCTTTATCATTATTTCCTATCGGACCAAATTTTTAAAAGTGCGATAGCATCTAAACGCCTTATTCAATTGAGCAAAAAAAATTATACACATATTAAAGGTCACAGATACTCAATCTGTATAGATTTTGGAGAATCTAGCACTTATAGTTTTTTTACAGGGACACAAAGAAAAATTCTTTATCATTATGGCTTACGGGGCCAAATTTTGAAAATTGTGATAGCGTCTAAACGCCTTATTAATCTGAGCAAAAAATTTGTACACATGTTATAGGTCACAGTTGCACCAACTGTATAGATTTTTGTGAATCTAGCACTTTTTTTACAGGAACACAAAGTTTTTTTACAGGGACCCAAAGAAAAATTCTTTATCATTATTTCCTATCGGACCAAATTTTTAAAAGTGCGATAGCAACTAAATGCCTCATTCAATTGAACTGAAAATTTATATGAATATTATAAATCGCTGTTGCACTAACTATAAGCATTTTGGTGAATCTAGCACTTATAGGTTTTTACAGGGACACAACGAAAAATTCTTAATCATTATGATCTATGCGCTCAAAGTTCAGTAGCATTAAATAAAACATCCTGTAATATATGGAGAAAAATACTCAAATACTCTATTATGGTTTTCTCTCTTTTGTTTGTTTAACAACTCCTCTTTCTTTACTTTATCTACTAAACTGTTAATTACTCAATGTTCGGAAAGTCGAGTGGAGTCACTCCAGATTTTTTATAACATTAGCTTGGGAACTAAGAGGACAGGGCATAAAAACCCAATTGGGTCAAAAACTCTTTGCGTAACAGAAAGAATTACTCTCTTCGATACAATTTCAAGTCTGTATGTATTCAACCAATCCAAATTGATCATCAGTTCGTCTACTCTGCGATTCCAAAGCAATCCTAAAACAGAAGTAATCTGTTCTGAATCTTTATCTCCTGTATACTTCCATCCTCTCAAACTGAATTTTCCTTCAGCCAAAATATGATGACACTGTTCAACAAATGGTAATATTTCTGATTTGTTATTTAAACTTGTAACTAGATTATCTACATAAAAACTTCGAAGAATAATCTCAACATATTTTTGATTATATTTTGAATTATTCAGATATTTTTTCAAATGATGATCTAACACAGCTCCTAAGAGAAAAGTACTATATTTTTAACACGAAACACCACACGAGAATGCCTTATTATCTTAGGATCATTATTTTCTTTTTCATTCTACCAAAAAAACTTAAGGTAATTTCTATCTTCTAGTCGTACACTTATTTGTAAAAATGCTTTTTCGATGTCAGCAACAATTCCACATTTAAGTTCTCTAAATCAACATGAAGATCAGGGATTAATTCTAATAAATTAGGTCCAGATTCTAAACATTGATTCAATGATGGCGATTCAACTTGTCTTGCAGATGTATCAAAAGCAGGACACATTTTCGTAGTTCCATGTTGTTTCGCAACAGGTCTATGAGGTAAGTAGTGTTCAAAAGGGTGAGATGATGATTCGATTGGGTCATCTTCAATTATACCTAATGAAGCCCATTCCTTAAACACATTATCATAAGCTATATACAAATTTTCTTGAAGTAATTTTCTAGTTGATGTTATTAATCTTTTCATGGCTAGTTCTTTATTGGTGGTAAGAGAAGATGATCTTCTTTCCACGGAAGAGCAATTTCATATCTTCCATCTTCATTAATTCTTACTGTTTCTTCAAAATATAGCTTAGTCATATGCTTGTTTTCTTTTTTAGTCTTCATTTCGACAGGATCCCTTATTTCTAAAACTTCCAGACTAAAAAGATCGGAAATAGTTGCTTCTCTAACAAACAAGGAAATTACCATCATAGTAGTATCTTCTTTTACAGAAGGTGAATTGTTTTTCCCCATAAGTGTGAATCCTAGATAGGATTCCACAGCTACTAGCCCACTAGATAGAACTTTTCTCTTTCCAGTAAAAAGTTTACCAGCGACATCTCCTCCAATGAGAACGTTAATTGGACCCGAATTATCTTCTGTATCAAAAGTGTGTATATTCATAGATCTTAATTGATCAGCCCATGGGCCACACAAAACATAGGGAACGTCATTGCAAATAGTTTCTTGATCAACTACATCAAAATTGCAGTAAAAATTTCCATTTAAGCTTTCTAGTTCAATTTTATATACATTATGAAGTTCGTTGTTGCTCTTTTCACCTCCAAAAAGTGAATGAGACAAACGTTGCTGACACAGAGGTTTCAAATTTAAATTAGATGCTATTTCTCTTCTAACGTGCGATTTTTGAGATCCGGAATCATACAGTGCTCTCACAACTAAAATACTGTTCTTATATTTTAAATTAACCTTCAAAGTTTGCAGCAAAACTTGCGGAGATTTGGATATGGTTGCCAAATTCACAGATTTATTTTGCTCTTTAATTTCATTTTCCGGATTATTTGATGTAGATTTATTTACGCTTTTGTTTGATTTTGTACACATAATAGCAAATTATGTTCTGTTACAAATAGTACATTTCACGAAACATCGGCATTTTTCTGCCCTATGGCCAACTTTCAAACATCTAAAACAATAACCTTTATCCTTTAAATTTTTTATTTTTTCATTATATGACATTTTTCGTGCTTTAAAGCAATTCACCGATTCATGTTTTTCATTGCAGAAAGCGCACAACTTCTCAGCACACGCATTAGTAGTTAACAAACTAGTAGCAGTACAAATTTTTTCCCTGTTTTCTTTATTCCCTTTATAAGAAGAATCATCATTCAAATCAAAACCAGTCATAGCTAAGTTAATTCTCTCCTCAGATTCTACTTCCGTTTTTAAAAAGGCTAACAAACTGTCAAGTCTTTTTTTTTTTTGGATCATTGCCATGATCAAAATTTGAGCTTCTCTGCCAAGCTCTAAGGAAATCTTCAGGCATACATGATTCAACAAAAGGATAAAGTAATGCAGCACATTTATCAGTTGTGACACCAAGTATTTACAGTGTACGAATTTGCTGTTCGAGATTATCATACAATGCACATAAATTGTTTGAATAAAATTTTGCATTGGCATTCTTCAAAACTAATTTTAATAATTCTCTAATATAAACTTCAATTTCTAGGTCATCACGATCGAAACTGGTTTTCAAATAATCAATTGATTTTATATAATTATCGTCAGTTGGCGGAAAACTTTCAATAACCTTTCTAACTCAGGATCCTTCAACAGTAGCTTGTAATAGATACTAAAATTCATCAGAATTTACTATAGTAGAATCGTTATGAACTTGTTCAAATTGGCTCCAAAAAAAAAGCCATTCTTTAACATTACCATCAAAATGTCGTAATTCTAATCTAGGTAATTTAAACCTTTTTCTCTCATTAATATTTTCAACAGAATTAATAATAACAGATTCGTTCTGAATTGGACTAAAAGCAGTACTTACAGTTTGATGACTATCAAATATTCTTCATACTTTTGTTTCAATTCTTATTGTTTATCACGATAATCTTCAATGATTCCGAATTCTGTGTCAAATTCTTTTTCAGAGAGAACTTCAAGAATACTTGCAAGCGTTACTTCCAAGCGATCAACTTTTGATTTAAAAACACTCAATTCTGATTCCAGTTCTGCAAGGTCAACATCTTGTGAGGCTATCAATTCTTCAACTTTATTATATGCTTTCGAGAACGCGGCTCTTTCAGCACTTTTAGATTTTTTCAAACTTTCTAAATTAGCCATATTCACAATTAACTGTGCATTTACAGTCCCGCCGAAGGTACCACAAATTTTACGTTATTCATTTTTCAAAAGAGAATATCTATTATATTATCCGCTGTAAATGCAAAATCATAAAAAAAGGTTTATTCAAAAAAAAAAAAAAAAAAAAAAAAAAAAATCACAGAATTCAAATTGTGTAGCATCGAACAATTTCAAGCCTTTGAACACACATCAAAACAAAGAACCACTGTTGCCACTAAATATCAACAAATTGTAAGAAAACCGTGGCTTTGATCTTGTTGCAACTCAAAAGTAAATAAATGCATTGTAAAAAGCACCATGGCCTTGACAACGACCTTGAATAAAGCTAAATGTTTCAAATTTAATTTGGCAGTTTATCGCATAGGCCATGAAAGAATGTTAATACTTCCGCGACCGCAAGTTGGCTAAAAGTATTAAAAAAAAATGCATTGTCACCGTGTTCTGAGCTATTCTAAAAGTTTCAAATGTCTAGCTAGTCGAGAAGTTAGTTAAATAAATTTTCTGTTGAATCATATAAACGCTGCCGAAGACAGTAGAGACCTGAAACAGTTCACTAAAAGCATTCAAAATGTATTGTCACCTTGTTTTGAGCTATACTGAAAATTTCAAATGTGTTAACTAGTCGAGAAGTTAGTTAAAAATCGATTGCAAGATTTGTAGTGGTAACGCTGCCTATGGCAGCAGGAACCCGAAACAGTTGTCTAAAAGTATTTTTAAAAAATGCATTTTCACCGTGTTCTGAACTATTCTGAAAGTTTCAAATGTCGGGAAGTTAGTAAAATAAATTTTCTGTTGCATCATATAAACGCTGCCGAAGACAGTAAGAACCTGAAACAGTTGACTAAAAGCATTAAAAATGTATTGTCACCGTGTTCTGAGCTATACTGAAACTTCAAATGCCTAACTAGTAGGGAAGTTAGTTAAAAATCGATTGCAAGTTTGTACTGGTAACGCTGCCGAAGACAGCAGGAACCCGAAACAGTTGGCTAAAAGTATTTAAAAAAAAAAAAAAAATGCATTTTCATCGTGTTCTGAACTATTTTTAAAGTTTCATATGTCTAGCTAGTCGGGAAGTTAAATAAATTTTCTGTTGAATTATATAAACGCTGCTGAAGGCACTAGGGACCTGAAACAGTTGACTAATAGTGTTAAAAAATGTATTGCCACCGTGTTTTGAGCTATTCTGAAAGTTTCAAATATCTAGCTAGTCGGGAAGTTAGTTAAAAATCGATTGCAAGTTAGTACTGGTGACGGTGCTGAAGGCAGCAGTAACCCAAAACAGTTGACTAAAAGTACTAAAAAAATGCATTTTCACCGTGTTCTGAACTATTCTGAAAGTTTCAATGTCTAGCTAGTCGGGAAATTAGTTAAATAAATTTTCTGTCGAATCATATAAATGATGCCGAAGGCAATACGGACCTGAAACAGTTGACTAAAAGTGTTAAAAAATGTATTGTCAAAGTTTTCTGAGCTATCCTGAAAGTTTCAAATGTCTAGCTAATCGGGAAGTTAGTTAAAAATCGATTGCAAGATTTGTACTGGAAAAACAAACGAACAAGAATCAAAGTTAATAAAAATATTATGAAAAAAAGAACTAAGTTCTACATTATTAAAATCATTAGTTGTGGTCTCCATCATACATACGAAATGCAGCGTTTAGCATGCTATCACCTTGACTGATACACATACGTGCATACCATCTTTTTTATAAAAAATGAATTCAGAAGACCTCAAAAGTCATAGAAACACAAAAATGTCAAATTTGAATTTTTCCATGATAATATTTCTCTTATATAAAATATGATCGAAATTTAATTATATGTTTTCTTCCATCATCCGTAATTTTATAAAGTTAACGAATCGCTCTTTTATTTAATACGCCACATTACTTTTGTTAAAAGTCTGTTTAGCGCGTCCTTTAAGCATTTATTTATTACGAAATCCAAATTTGTCAATTATTATTGTTTTATTAATAAACATTTTTTTGTAAAAATTTTAAGAAAAATGTGTCTTTTAATTTATTTCAATCGATTTTTGTAAAAGAAAAAGTAAAGAAAGAAAGAAAAATAAAAACAGATTACTATATAATGTCTTATTAAATGACAATATTAAATTCATTGGAAACGAGCGCCATCTCTTGACGAATTCACGAAATTTTTGGGTTAAATATCACAAAATTGAAAATAACTTCCCTGCATATTGACCAAAAAAATTTTTTATTGCAGAAGGCAGAAGGAATGTCCATGCAAATTTTCAGCTCATTAGCTGCAGAACTCTAGGCTCAATCGCTGTCATTAATTATTGTCTTAACAATAACAAGAAGAAGAAAAAGAAGAATATAACCGGCAAATTTCCGGTTTTCAAAGTTATATAACTCAGGCCCCTTAATTCGGAACGACATGCAAATTTGTATGTTTTGTCTTAAGGCTATGCTCAAGGTCTGTTTAAAAAAATCATAGGTCTTGGGGATCAGGGAGCTGAGATACAGGTAGTCGAAAAGTCTGAGGTACTATGACATAATATACACTTGTAGCGTTTCACCATTGACTTTCTAACTTTGTAAATTTCATTTGTTTTTCTTAATGTTTGATTTAGCTTGGCGGGGCGTTTGTTTTAGCTTAGCGGGGCGGAACGCTACCGCGTCAATTGATAATATGAAAAAATATTTCGTACAATGCATATTACGAAAATATACATCTGGCATGCATATTTTCGTATTACGTTTTTGATCGCCAAATACAAAAAAAACGCTAAGGATTACAGAGTTTTGAAATTTAAAATTAAAATTTTGTCATTTTGACAGCAAAATAACTCAAACTAACACATGCATACCGTAACTAACGCTTATCTATACCCAATGTTGGGATTAAAATCGGGAAATAATTTCCCTCGATTTTTAATAATTTTTTACAAAAAAACCAATGTGCGATTAACATAGGAAATCTTTTTCTTGCATCCACTGACGGTCTGTGACGTTACACTTCGCTTGCGTATATTATAAAATCTACAAAAAAGACACTTAAAATGTACAAAAAAGCCAAGCTCAAAGAAAGAGAATGGATTAAAGTTGTGTCTAAAAAGGGTGTGATATCAAATTCCCAAGCTTACATTCAAATACTTATTTAATATTCCCTTATAACTAAATTTTCATATGTGAATCAAGTGCCTTATGATATGTTTTATAGAAATCCTTCTTTCCTGTACTAAATACATCATAGCGTGTTTCTGAAAAATATTATTATTTTTATTTATGTATGATGGGCTTGGCGGCCATCTTTCAAAGTTTTACGTTAGTTGAATTCTTCTATAAATCTCATCAATTATAGGATGTGTTAATTTAAATTTATAGGCGTTAATTTAAATTTTAATATTCTTTATTCCCGGCATTTATAGGATGGAAGTGCACTTAATACTAAATAATTATAAGAAATCATATTATCGAAATATTTCCGTCTCTGCTGAATGGAATAGCAAAATTAATTTTATATGAGATGCATTTTAAGAAACTTCTTTCAAATTGTGTGAATGTTTATTCATTACTTGGAAGATGGCCGCCAAGCCCATCATACATAAATAAAAATAATAATATTTTTCAGAAACACGCTATGATGTATTTAGTACAGGAAAGAAGGATTTCTATCAACATATCATAACGCACTTGATTCACATGTGAAAATTTAGTTAAAAGGGAATATTAAATAAGTATTAGAATGTAAGCTTGGGAATTTGATATCACACCCTTTTTAGACACAACTTTAATCCATTCTCACTATTAATATGCATATTGACTGAAAAGCCTCACTGGGCTATTAATAAGTGAAGCAAACCGGGGGTTGGTGAGTGGAGCGAGCAGGAGGCAGAGCCCCCTAGTATTAAAAAAAAGTAAATAAATAAATAAAATAAAATAAAGCACATATTTACCAATAAGGGGAAATACCCAAAACTTTTAACGTAATAATAGGCCTATATGGATAAAAGTTAATATGTTATTATTCATTTGTTTTCCATTATAATTAATAATAATAATGACCATCTTTTGTCAGAACTATTCCGGTTTAGACAGCTTCAAAACAGAGACTTTTGGTAGCCATTATTTTTCCCTTAAAAATGCTATGTATCATTATTTTTATTTTTTTATTTTTTTTATTAATCTGCATAAATGTCACATCATTAGAAAAATCTTTCAGAACTGAACATATTTTTGTGATTGCACTTTCCCCTTAATCTCCAATCCTTTTAAATCTTCCAATATGTAAAAAAGATTTCAACGAAAGTTTATAACTACCATTGCAATTCTAAAATACCCATGGAGGATAAAATTAAAATGTAGTATAAAATTCAATCATAAAAATTATGGGCTAATAGTTATTACATCATGTTCTTGCAATCATGATAATGTACTTGAAGGAAAATGACTACCCATTGTCCATCGGTAAGTTAGGATTATCTACATTTGGATGGCGTTGATGGCGTCGCTACATGTTTACCTGATATAAACAAACAGTTGATTGTGAAGTCATATTTATCAAATTAGTTAAAATGAATAAGGTTACAAATAAGGTACCTAAGATTACTTCGTTACAAAAATGGTACCTTTCATTTGCTACCTTATTTGTAACGAAGTTTTGATTAGATATTTTAGAATTAATTAAAATATGAAAATAATTTCAAAATTGGACATTTAAATTTATGATTGTTGCCAAAACATTTACCAGTTATATATATATATATATTAGGATGGGGGGGGGGGGGCATAAGATGAAATAATGTTTTCACGCTAAAAATTAAAAAATATTAAATTTGCCCATGCAGATAAAAAAATGCTTATTAAAACGAGTCGAATGAGGAAGCGAAATAAGTACTGAGTTATGTTACGATAAATATGATATATAATATGATACGTTATGTTAGTCCTATCGTCCTGGGTTAGTAGGCATTTTCGTTAAAAAAATAGTTTGTTCGCTCGGTGCAAAATGCACATTAGTCCCGTCAGGTACAACTTGCATATTAGTCCCGTCAGGTGCAACTTGCACATTAGTCCCCTTTAAATATAGTGTACAGCGAAGCAGGCAAAGCATTCGTTAAATCATTACCTTAATCGATTTCACATTCCGTCATTTTTGACGGGGTTATATACTAGTATAATAATCTATATTAATAAAATCAGACTTTTGTCTGTAAATTTGTCAGAATCGAAAAATTTTGCGATATCTTCATGTTTCACACCCCATGAAAGCCGAAAATGACTTCAGAAAATTTTGCCTGTGTGTGTGTGTGTGTGTGTGTGTGTGTGTGTGTGTGTGTGTCGCTTTTTTTGTTCGGGCATCACTTGAGAACGGCTGGGCGAAATTCAACGGCGCTAGGCAGGAATTTAGGTCTTCGCCTAACTTAAAATTATATCTATCAACTTTCCAGAAATTCCCCGCCGTTCCCCCCTGGGGGATAAAAGACTAAAACACGTTTGTCCGGGCATCACTCGAGAACGGCTCGACGGAATTCAAGGGCGCTTGGCAGAAACTTAGGTCTTCACCCAACTTAAAATTATATCTATAGAAATTTTCAAAATTATGATTCGTGGTTAAAATGTGGGTAAAAAAACGCCTGCGCATGCGCCATAAATATTTTTTCACTAAAACGCTTTGAATGGAAAAATAAAATATAAAAATAAATTTTTGAGTTAAAGACTTTTTATTCGCGTGGTTCGCACTACAAATAATGAAAAGATTGAAATGAGGTGTTGCCGTCTAAGTTTCATACTTTAGTTAATTTTAAAAAATCTAATTGTCGTATCGAAAATTTTTTTACACCCCAGGTTTCAGAAAAATTACCCCTTTCACTTGGTACTGAATTTGTAACGATAGGTCTGATATTTCTAATTTATTTTTCCGTTTTTCCGTTGCCACTTAAATTTCATACTTTAGTTATTCCTTAAAAATCTAATTGTCGCATCGAAAAATTGTTTGCACCCCTGGATTCAGAAAAATCGCCCCTTTCATTCGGTATCAAATTTATAAATATAGGTCTGATATTTCTAATTTATTTTACCCTTTTCCCGTTTTCAACCCAGATTCGGTAGAAGGTTTTATATTTATATATACGCATTTATATATATTTTTATTTTCCAGAAATTAAATGAAATATTTTTAATTTCACGTGAATAATAATAAAAATTAGTGAGAAAAATACCTACAAAAGTTGGTGATTTTTTTTTTCTTCTTTTTTATAATAAGGAATTTGCACGTGGATAAATATTTGCATAGAGATATTTGGAATTAGTTTAATATTTTTATTTAATTAAGCAGCACTTTTCTTTCCTGCAGTAAAAGAAAATTTTTCGTTGTTATTATGTACCTTATGAGATTCTTTTATGTTCTCCCTTTAATTGTACACGATTATAATTTGGATTTTATTAAGATTTTTTATTTTTATTTTGTAAATATCAGAAAAGATTTTTATATCATTTTATTTATTTATTTATTTTGTGTATGGAACAGCTTTAGTATTGGATCCCTTTGGCAAAATTTGAAATTCGGAACCGACGTAGCTCGGACGTTTCTCGCCAAGATCTTTAATTGCACAGTTGAGATAGCCAATTCAGTTCATCGCAAAAATGGCTTAAAATATTTAAAGTCCCAAAGGGTTCCCATGCTAATGCTGTGGTTTTTGTATTTGTTTATTTATAATATTTTCTATTAAGGACTTCTGTGGTCACGAAATTTGGTGCGTAAATTGTTTGTATGCATCTGGCACTTATTGTAATTGGATTTTACGAAATTCGAAATCCCCCCCCCCCCCCCCACTTCTCGGAGTATGAGGGTAATTAACATGTGTAAAAACATTTTTTTCTGTTTGAATTCGCTTTGAATTATCTTAGAATGGCGAATTTTGGTGTATGGATATTGATTAAGTGTACACATTATGTACATTAGTGGGATTTTGCAAAACTTCGAACTCACCGCTGAGGAAGGGAAAGTAAGAAGTGGGTAAGTTGTGCCGAAGACAGTGGGGACCCAGACTCCTCACATTGGGAGCGAGAAGACCTCTACCAATCACAGCGAGAACTTAGGTTATTAATAAAGATATGGGATTTTGACAACTCATTTAAGTTTAATGTCCAGCGAAGCGGGCAAAGCCTGCTAGTAATAAATAAATAAAGAAAAAAAATTGTGCTTTTGCAAATTTTAAAGTAATTTGTAAGTAAAGTAATATTCATTGATCATGAAAAAGAGTAATCCAGATGACTTGCGTACAGCTTTAGTACAGTACCCTCTTGCTGATATTTAAATTTTTGTCACTCTCGCGATGAATTAAAATAGCTATAGCAGTTAGTTACGTTAGAAAAGACATTGTTACGTTAGTAGTTACGTTAGAAAAGACCTTCCCGAAATATGACAGAGCTACTTCAGTACCAAATTTCCAATTTCACCAATTTGGAGCTACAAAATCTGCTTCAAAATATAATTATTTTCTCTATTTTATAACGCATTTAAATTGAACATATGTATTTTTAATCAAAATTTTTGTTTAAATAAATAAATAAATAAACAAGTAAAATTTCTAAGAATAATTTCCGTTACCAACCTTAATTTTTTGAAGTTATCAAAAATATTTTTTTTAATTCGTATACTAATTTTTAGAGAACACTTTACATTTCTCTCTCTTTTTATAAATATATATATATCTATATTAATAAAGTCAGACTTTTGTCTGTAAATTTGTCAGAATCAAAAAATTTTGCGATATCTTCACGTTTCACATACCATGAAAGCTGAAAATGACATCAGAAAATTTTGTCTCTCTGTGTGTGTGTGTGTGTGTGTGTCATCGTGTCCGTATGTCGCTTTTTTTGTCCGGGCATCACTAGAGAACGGCTGGACGGAATTCAATGGCGCTTGGCAGGAATTTAGGTCTTTACCCAACTTAAAACTATATCTATCAACTTTTCGGAAATTCCCCCGCGTTCCCCCCTGGGAGGCAAAAGACAAAAACACGTTTGTCCGGGTATCACTCGAGAACGGCTTGACGGAATTCAACTGCGCTTTGCTGGAATTTAGGTCTTTACCCAACTTAAAATTATATCTATCAACGTTTCCGAAATTACTCCCCTTCCTCCCTGAAGAGGCAAAAGGCAATTTAATGAAGAAGCTGGGATGGAGATATCTAAAGTAGGAAGCGGCCATGACGTACAGGGAACACAGGCGATTAAACTTAGAACAGTAACAAGGGAACTTTTTTCCTCTGATTGGTTCTTTAGATAAGCTGGTAGTACGTCACTTTACGCATGCGCCTAAACACTTTAAGCAAGTTGCACAAGCGTCTTCCGCACTGATATGAAAATAACAACAAACCTCCGTCCAACAAACAATAACAAATGGAAATTAAATGTTGCAAGTGAGGATAGAAAGAAACGGAGCTATGTCATTAAGATAAAAATATGTTCGTTACCTAGTTCTGAAAAAATTTTCATTTTTCCTATGAACTCTTAAAACGCATATTATGAAAAGCTGCCATGAATTTAGTTTGTGAAAAGCGATTTTCAGGATTAAGAGATTCTTGGAGATGGGGAATTAAAAGAGGAATTAAGAGAGAAAGGAATTAAATTATATATATATATACTTAAATAACCTTTTCTTTTGATAGTGTGTATACCGTACATAGTACATATTATTGGCGTTTTGGTTAAGAGATAAAAATTAAGTTTTAGACTCTCTTTAACACATTTTCAAAAATTCTAATGGATGATATTTATTAAAATATCTTTTATTGAGATTTCACTGTTACTGGTTATAAGTTTTTCATTAAACATAAAATGCAATTCTGGCAGTTATTACTACTTATTATTATTGTATCAAATCAATTGTTTTATAGTTATATTTTTTTATGAGCACATTTACCACAGCAAGGTTAATTGATAGCTTTAAATAGGCCTATAGAGTCATGCAATGTTATATATTTAAAAAATTTATTCATTAAATAAAGAAGTTTTTATTTATTTATTTTTTTCTCTTAGATAAATACAAATATTTTTAACAGGATTCATACATCATTAGGAAAAACCTGAAGTACTCAGAAAATTTGGATTTTGTTTAAAAAAATAATCAGGGAAAATTGATCATAAAACCTGGAAAAACGACAATTTCCTTCCTCTCATAATATAATTTCCTTGTTTAGCCTTCATATTGAATCAAATGATTAAGTATTGTGAAAATACGCATGTGAGCAATGATTTAAATGTAAATTTCTGTTATGATCGGCAGTAGTATGACATCATACAATGGAATTAGAAGTATTTTCGCCTCTCTAGAGGTGTGTTTCTTGTAATATATTGCTAATATTTTCTTTAAAATTGTTTGGAAAACTCAGGGAATTTTTTTCTCATATTTGATTATGAACCCTGTATAATCAAATTTAACAACAAAATTTCTTTATATAATAATATAATCTGTATGTTCTATCAGTACAAAAACCCTTAACGGGTTAAAAACTTGTGACGCAGCTACTTTATCACTATAAGAATTTGAAATATGGGTCTTAAAAATAATGATATCAAGTTTTAAGTGACGCTCTTCTATTAGTTAAAATATACATAGATTTTCTTATTTGATCATTCGCTTTTTTCTTTTATTTATATTTACAATGCAAACATAGTATTTTTAACTTCAAGATAAGACAAATATATAAAATATACTCACTGATGCTTTTTCATTTTCATTTCAATTTCAAAATAACAGTTTATAAAGGAATGATATAAAAATTCCAGTCACGCCTCGGTGTCATTTTAAAAGATTTGTTTTTAGATTCCATTAAAATTACCTTTGTTTTGCCTAATAAAGTATATTTACACATTGAAACAGTGCTTTTAATTTTCAAATATACTGTCAAATAATCACACTTTCACTGAGTTTGCATTATAAATTGAAATTATTTATTTCAATAAATTGATTTGTCTTTTGCGTCACGCTATCCAAAACTGTGAGTAAAATTTATGTAAATGTTACTTTGTATCATAGTATCCAACTAAGTCAAAATTTGTTTGTGCAAAGAGATAGTGTGATGCAAAGAAAACATTTGCACAAATTTTACTTGCAGTTTTGGATGGCGTGACGCAACAGACAAATCAATTTATTGAAATAAATAATTTCAATTTACAATGCAAACTCAGTGAAAGTGTGATTATTTGACAGTATATTTGAAAATTAAAAGCACTGTTTCAATGTGTAAATATACTTTATTAGACAAAACAAAGGTAATTTTAATGGAATCTAAAAACAAATCTTTTAAAATGACACCGAGGCGTGACTGGAATTTTTATATCATTCCTTTATAAACTGTTATTTTGAAATTGAAATGAAAATGAAAAAGCATCAGTGAGTATATTTTATATATTTGTCTTATCTTGAAGTTAAAAATACTATGTTTGCATTGTAAATATAAATAAAAGAAAAAAGCGAATGATCAAATAAGAAAATCTATGTATATTTTAACTAATAGAAGAGCGTCACTTAAAACTTGATATCATTATTTTTAAGACCCATATTTCAAATTCTTATAGTGATAAAGTAGCTGCGTCACAAACTTTTAACCTGTTAAGGGTTTTTGTACTGATATCATTACTTTTTAGAGGTTATTGATGAAAAAATTAAAACAAGTCGTTCCGGCTCATAGGAAGGTTAGGTTGATTTATCTTTTCTTATGAAGATGCCACCATTTTTTTTCAAAATGGCAGCTACAATTTATTAATGAACTTGGTGGATTTATTAAATAGGGCTATTTACATATGGAGTTTTAAGCAAATCGGTTCAAAAGTTATTGTGATAATTTTCAAGTGGCCACCATTTAGAAACAAAGGACAGGGTGACTGAGATGCCCAGTGAACTTATCAAAGATATTTGAATGATATGTCAACTGTGCAAATGCGATTCAAACTGATTCCATATTACAAAAGTTATTGTAATAAAAAAATTTTAAGTGGCCGCCACTTGGAAACAAAATGGTGGAGCAAGTTGCCTAGCAAACTTTTCCAAGATATTTAAACTGTATTAAATTCACTCCCCAACTTTGATCTGAACCAGTTTAGTATTCTAAAAGTTATCGTTGTGGCATATTTTCAAGTAGCAGCCTGATTTCAAGTGGCTGCAACTTGGAAACTAGATAAATGTTGGAACAAAATTCATCCAAGATATTTGTGTGATAAGTTCAATGTCCAACTTAAATTGATTCAGTATTTCAAAAGATGAGAAAATTGCATATATTTCGGTAATCAGATGCAAAAATTATGTAATCAGAAAACATACGCCAAAAAAAGGCAGAAATCTCGCTGATTTTTGACTCAATATATGTATTTAACATCTGTGATATCACTTTTCAGAAATAGCACGAATTTCGTCCATTATAGCAGTGAAAATATTTGCCTATCTTTATTTAGTGAAAAAGAGAAACAATCGCTATTTGAGCAATTAGCCATGATAAAGGTAAATTTTGTTAATAAGACATGAAACGATGGATTTCGACCCAGTGGCAGAAACACCGCGACATAGTTGCGGACACAGAAAAGCGGCTTGCGGACAGTTTTTGTCTGCAACTTTCGAATAACAATTCACTTAAAAAAAACTTCTGTATCAAAACTAAAACTAATACTTTTATTATTTATAATTATCTATATTGTGTTGTGTCAAACATTGCTATAAAATATTTAATTGAATGAGATGAATTGAATGAGTACACACAATTGTTTATACTATATTGTCCTGCAGTAAAATTGTATTCGTGTATTGTTGCACGATATCACCACTGATGTTACCCCCCCCCCCCCCAATCACCTTTCAGGCTTTTTGAGTGTAAGCCATTTTCACCACTGATTAACACAAATTTTGCAGACAGATTATGAAATTTTAAAAGCCTGTCACAGACAGCTACAAAACTTTCTGCCACTGGGGATTTCGATAATTCACTGCAAGAATATTATGTTGTTTTGTAATGAATTAACAGCTTATTTCGTACTTTGAAAGATTAAAAGTAAATGTTATCGGTGAAACGATCCCGTATTGTAGATAGACTTTCGTATTGCGTATTTCTGCAATGTATAAATAATAAAAAAAAGTAATTTTATTATTGTTTTGTGAAATAATCTCATATCTCAGCATTCATTTTTTAAAAACATACAAAATTTAATAATTAGCAGTAAAATTCCAGTGGCAGAAAGTTTTGTAGCTGTGTGCGACAGGCTTTTAAAATTTCAAAATCTGTCTGCGAAATTTGCCTGTAATCAGGGATGAGAATGGCTTACACTCAAAAAGCCTGAAGCTGATAGCAGCAATCTTTGGGGGAGAGAGCTTAACAATAGTGGTGATCTCGTGCAACAATACACAAATGTAATTTTACTACAGAACTATAGTAATAAACAATTATAAAATAATAAGTTGAACTCATTCAATTAAATATTTATAGCAATGTTTGACACAACACAGTATAAATAACAAAAGTATTAGTTTTAGTTTTGATACAGAAATTTTTATAAGTGAATTGTGAAGCGGAGGAGAAGTTTTGGAGCAGTTTTAAAAGAAATTAGCACTTTTCTATGTCCCCGTAGAATCTTAGTAACAAGGGAATAGAATACACGCATATGCTGTCTATCAAGGGAGATATAGGCTCCTTAGGTCGTCGTTGTTAAGTACTGTTTTGTGTGTTCCTACCAAGGCACCTATATGGGGTCTCTAGAGTTCCTACCAGAGAGCATCTAAGACGTCATACATCGGTAGCGCATTGTCGCAGGCGAAAAATGTCCGTAAATTGCAGACAAAGACTGTCTGAAAGTTGTGGGCAATTTTTTTATTAGTACAGAGACAGACAAAGAGTGTTCGAAAGTTACGGACTAATTGTTTTATTAGTGCAGACAAAAACTGTCTGCAAGCATTTATTCTGTGTCCGCGACTATGTCACCGTGTCACGGTGTTTCTGCCACTGGGGTGAAATAATAGTCTATAATAGCAATTAGTTGCTCTTGCATAATTTTAAAAAATAAGCGGTAAATGATTGATTCCATATTTCAGCAAATTTATTGCATACATCGGATATTGTCTTTGTAAAAAAGGGCGAATTTCATTGATTAACATAGAGATAAAGCCTATTTCAGCAAACAATTAGGATTAAAATAACCTTATTAAGCAACGGCGAAATGATTGCGTGTTTCAATAATCAGCCACAAAACATCGTGAATTTCAGAAATCACCTTTGAAAAGATTTCAAATTTTATCGATTAACGCCGAAATAATATCGTATTTTAGCAATTAGTTGCACTTAAGCATAAATTTTTGACAGTTAATAGTAAAATGATCCCGTATTTCCAAATTAGGCTGCAAAATTATTGCATATTTCGGGATTCAGCTTTGAGAAAAGCATAAATTTCATAGATTAGCGGCGAAATAATTGAGTATTTGGAGATTAAACTTTATAAAGAATATGAATTTCATCGATTAGGCGCAAAATAATACAAGGTTTCAGCAATCAACCACAAAAATATAGTGAATTTCAGGAACAGCTATAGGAAAAAAAAAAAAAAATCGTGAATTTTATTAGTTAGCAGAGATATAATAGCGGTATTTGGGAATTAAATGTAAATTTTAACTATAAAAATTGACACCATAGTTAGCGGTGAAAATAATCCCGTATTTCCGAAATCAGCTGCAAAATTATTGTGTATTTCAGCATTCAGCTTTGAGAACAAAGTGCAAATTACGTCTATTATCGACGAAATAATTGAGTATTTGGGAATTTAACTTAAAAAACGCAGAAATTTTATTAATTAGCGATGAAAAAAATTATGCATTTTGGCGATCAATCGTAAAATTATCGCGAATTTTGGAAATCAGTCTTGAAAAATGTGAATTTTATCGATAACTGGTGAAATTATAGCATATTTTAACAAGTGGTTGTGACTATATGTATAAATATTGTTAAGTTCACATTTAGTTTTGCACATGTTGTGCAGTTTTTTTTTTTTTTTTTTTTTAATAATAATGTATAGACCTTAAAAAAAAAAAAGATGATACCTATATGTACCAGATTGAGCAAATATCGAGAGAGAAAAATAGATACCTACCATTCCTTATAGACTGTGTAATTTAATTATTTATGGGGGAAAATTCTTAGGGAATCTACATATTTAAAGCCTGCAATAACTTAAAAATATTATTGTAGATTACAATTTAAAATTTTTTAAATAAAATTATCTAAAAAACAAATATTTAGAAATTATTTAAGTAAAAATTCTTAAATTGCAAATTAGAAGTATTATACAACAAATATTTCACTGGCTCCTAATTATTTTAATTATACTTTTATGAAATTTCAGTTCTTTTGGTCAAGTAGATTTTGAGCTACACTTAAAAAACTAATATCACCAAGAGATTTAAGATTGAAAAAAAAAAAAAAAAAAATTAAAAAACTCAAAAGTCCCAATAAGTATAATTGCTAAGCATATTGACTAAATTACTTCAAATTTAGTATCCAGTTGTAAAATTTTCTCCAGAATCTAAAAGTCAAAATTGTGTATTCGTTGAAAATATAAATTTTAACATCGTTGCACACTATTCGAAAATCTGACTTCAAAACAGGGTTGTTGATTTTTCTTTATTTTTTTCAAAAAAAAAAAAAAAAAGATTTTTTTTTTATTTAAATCAAGATTTAATTAATTTTTATTATGTATTCATACATTATTGTACAACATTTGTTTTTTATTATGTGTATGTGTATATATATGCACAATATCCACACCATCAATCATTTTACTTAAATTATAAAAATATAAATAATATTCTATTTCTATAGAAAAAATCCATGTAGGCATTTATTACCAACATTTTTATTCAACATAATATCTTCATAATAAGAAGTAATTGTATAACAATCATAAATGCGGTAGTATGAGCCACTCAACTTCAGACTTTGACTTTGTAGCTACAATAATGTATTGAAATAAAGCAAAATTTTACTCACGCTATTGAACACATAAAATAATTTTGGAAAAGGATAATTTAATAGGAAATATGACATATAACTGAAGCAATGTATTAAGAGAAAAAAATCTTTACTCATAGTTTCTAATCAAAATTTAAAAAAAAAATAAGGAATTAGGGAAGATAAAAAAAAAAAAAAGATATCCTAAATAATTTTTACTTAGGTTTAGCAAACATCATTTGAATCAAGAAAATTTTTTCACACTTTACCCATTAACAATATTCATATTTTCATTACCATTTTAATACTTTTACTTATTTTTTTATCTTTTTTTTACATTTAGTGGGTACAATTCATTAAAACAAGCAGTGACAGCAGCCTCGAATTGTATTTAACTGATTATATGTAGTTAAATTAAAATGTTTCTATTATTTTTTAAAAACTTTTTGGAGCCTGCAGGGCTTTTTAAACAGTACAATGTAAACTATGCTATTATTTTTTAAATATCATATGAGCCAATGCTAAATGGCATAAACTGGTATAAGAGCTAAATAAACAAGGAAATATTTTCTTTTTTAAATGTTTTTAGAAATTGCAGAAGTAGGAATTTCATAGTAAATATTAAATAATACATTGGGAAATTGAGAACTAAAAACTTTAAAATATATCCTTAAAGTGTTTGAGATAAATGAAGGCGGTAAAAACTGATAAAACCCGTTACACCATTGCACAGTAAGTATTATGCCAACCCTGTGGCAACTCGTACCGCTAAAACGCTCTAGAGTGATCCCTGCCAGCAGGAGTTGTTTATATTTAATGTCTACGGATATTCCACCTCCTTCCATGACTTAGCGCTAAGATATATCTATATAGTTTTATTTTCTCAAAACTTACAATTAGTTTTTCATAAAATGTAATTACATGTTTCGTCTGTTATGAAGAACAAAAATGTTGTCAAATATAAACAAACCAGTGTTTCCACTACAGTCGCTTTTTATGCAAAATTCTAGACAGTTATCCAAAATATGATAATTAAAGAACATGATCACACATTTATACTAAAAAATTACATTAAATTCTATAATAATAATAATAAAAAAAATCTTTCACAAAAAAGTCACAATAGACAATTTGCACGTTTTCGGATTTTATTCTAATAGAAAATGAAAAGGTAAGAAAATAAATACATACATTTTCTTTATTTGAAATCTAATGTCTGATTTATAACAATTTTAACATCGCACTATTTACTGTACAGAGAAAACGCAGTATAATATATCGTGACGTCACTCTTTATGACAACAAACTAAAGTAATCGTTGTTTACATTTGATTTCATGCTTTGCTTTGCTTCTTGAATCAGTGAAATAGGTTTTCTATGATATAATAATGACTGATATTAAAAAATTGTAGTATAAATATTGTATTATTTGTATTGTACCATTTTGCACTAATACAACAGCTAACGCTTCTCAAAAGTTATTCTTTAGCGTTCCACAGGATTCTATGAAACGAAAACATTGGACAACCGCCATGAAAAGAAAACATTTGAAAATGATGATAATGATATTGAATGATTCTAAGATTAAAAAGAAATGCTCAGAAATCACATAAACGATTAATAATTACGAAAGTTAAAACAAATTGCTGCTTACTAACCAGGCTAACAGAATATAAACATTGAAGCATCATAAACTGTGACGTCAGGCAGCGTTTTGAAGTCACGTGATTTTTGGTTAATTTTAAAGTTATTTTTTAAATTAATGAGAACTTTTTTTGCATTTTTAATAAACTTTTTGAAATTTATGGGCCTAAAACTACCATAAGAATAGGATTTTGTTCAAATCCCCCATGTGTGCAAATTCCTCATTCAGGATGAACTTTTTTCAAAAATATTGTGATTTCGGACAAATTGTGAAAATAGTTTTCAGTTGCATAAATTTGGTAAGAAATGAAATTATAAACAAACTGTCACTAAACAGTGTGAGCAATCTATTAATGATAAATAATGCAGGCCTTGAAAGTGGGTTTAATTTTTAAGATGCATTTGTACAATTAACTGCTATGGGGGAAAAAAAGAAGAAGAAAAAGAAAACTAAGTAAGAAAGCTTTTGATAAGTTTTATTTAGCTTATTTTTGGAATAGCTTTACTATAAGGCGCCCATCGCTGTTGCTGATGTACATCTCACTGAATGAGTCGATTACTGCAAATCGATATTCTGAATCATTACAAAACATCAAAAATACATTTTAAGAAAATAAATTACTGTTTCCCTCTGGTGCTTGTTTTGAAATTCACTGAAATAAATTAAGCATATTTTAAAGATTAATAAAATATTTAAAACAGTAATAGAAATTTGAGCTATTTCACCACAAAAAAAAAAAAAAAAAAAAAAAAAAAAAAAATCAGAGAGATTTCAAGCTTTAACACATAAAATTCAGCATTATAAATGATGTATAATCTAAAATAACTTGAAGATTTGCCCCAAAATTTCAAAATTACAGCCTTGCATGAATCTGAAAATGCATGAAAATCTGTACAGAAGCAATCACAAAACAAACAAAAAATAAATAAAATCACTGGATGCAGCTAATTTGTCATGCACGAATCTGAAAATTCATGCTACAGCGGTCAGTATCCCAATATTAAGACTAAAACAATATCACTGGATACCCCTAAGTCATAGCACATGAATCAGAAAATGTATAAAAAATCTGTACTACAGTGGTCACTATCCCGATATTAAAACAAAAAAAAACATCACTGGATACTCCTAATTCATGGCACATGAATAAGAAAATGCATGAAAATCTATACTGCATCAATTACTAGAATACACTTTTTTCCCCTAAATAATTCCATTTATTAAAAAGTAAAATAAAATAATAAAATACACTCAAAAAATTAATTTTTATACCTCAAAAACGCATTAAAAAGAAAAATCATTCAGCTGGGCCGCATTACGATAAACACACGCGCGCGGCTGGCACAAAAAGAAAAACAAAGTTCCAAGACAGTTAAATGAAGTACCGATACAAAAAAGTTACTATTAAAAAGTGTCGATACACTGAATCTCATCACAGCATCATGAATCGCCAACAGGTACCCTATAGTAAAGCTTAGCCTTATTTTCTTTATACTGCTTGTGCTGCGTTATTATATTTAGAGTAGAGTACAGTATAAGCTTGATACAGGGTTGCCACTCAAACAGGAGAATGAAATTCCCTGACTTTTAAAAGGTTTTCCAGGTATATTCTAAAAAAATTTCAGTCTAACCGTATATTGAGCATTGACTGTGTTGAGGGCAAAATAATTAACGTCCCACTTGTAAACACAAAATTTACATATGACAAAAGGTGCATATAATGATAGCATTTGTCGCTTATAAGCGAAATAAGAAATTCCTTACATGAGCAAAAGAGAAGGGTGGGGGTGTTTAAAAAAAATAGCAGAAGCTAATGGAGAAAAAAAAAAGGGGGGGGAGGGGAAATGACCGTGCATTGGCAGATTTTTCTTTTCACTGACTTTTATAGTCAATTTTCTAATTCCCTGACTACTCCAGGTTCTCCAGGTAGCGTGGCAACCCTGTTGATATAAAGTAGTTTTCATACTACCTTAGCTATATCCGTCAAAAGCCTTATAAATGATTATTATGATACACAACTAAGACATTCAAATTCATTTAAAATTTAACAATATTGTATTAATACAGTATGTATTGTATTAATACAGTACATACAACATTTCCCAATTACCCATTACATTAGACTTGTGATGTATCTAATTAAGGCTGTACATCAGTCAGATAGCTCCCTTTCTCCCTTCCCATGTTATCATATATATATAGGATTTTTGTTGCTTCGTTTTACAAGGCTGTATCATTCAAAAATAAAGTTTTTCGTAATCTGTTTTTTGAAAAGAATAATACAGCTATTTTATTCCAATAAATAAATTTTGGACTGTAATCGAAGTATCTCTTAGTATCTCGATTAGTTAGGATCTCTAATCAAAACATTTAAATTTATTTTTCCAAAAATTGCTAAGCTAAAAGGTGACATATTACCAATAATAACAACATAATTAAAGTAATAATAAACATAATAAAGAATTCGAAAACTTGTTTAATTATCATATTACAGAAAACTGAGTAACATTTTGCGAAAAAAGCGACTATAAAAAATGTAAACAATGGTTTGTTTACAAATAACAATACTTCCGTGCAATCAGACGAAGCCTATAATTACATATACGTAAAATTATAAGCAAGTTTTAAGAATATAAAATTATAAAACACTTACCACTAAATCATGCAAGTAGGTGGAATTTTTGAATAAATATTTTAATTCCCCATTGAAAATAAAAATGTAAAAAACACTGCTCACACTCTCGCTCTCATATCTCAGTGTTATTTTAATTTAATAAAAATTATGATTAACACGTTCACGCCGGCGTGGTACACCGGTGGGTCACAGCAAAAGTATCCGAGCACTAGCAATATTTGTCTAAATCATGCAAAATTTCGTATTAATTCCAATTTCCAATCAACAAATTAAACAAAAACACCGCGGCGCGGACGGATACAGGAAAGCAATTAGCTTAGCGTCTACAGGATGTACGCATCCGTATGATGTACGCATGCGCTCCAAAGACCATGGACCATGGTATAAATTTGTGTGCATGAGGGATTTATTAAACGTTTTCGCTTTAAAAATATTTTTAATTCATTATGAATAATGATGAAATAGAATATCTATAATTAAAAAATTCTTCATTTATTTTAAATATTATCTAAATACTTTTTTGACGAAATGGGAAATCTTAAAATTAAAATTATATTCTTCATAACAAAAATTTATTGACTGCATTCACATTGGTCAGCCAACCAACGTGTCTTGAAAGTAAGAACCGAATTACGACATTTTTGCCGAATAAAAGCATGCATTTTGGCGGAGTAATATAGTTCTATTTTCAAAGCAACTTTTACAAAAAACAAGATTTTTCCTGAAAAAAACAAAAACGTTACTAGATTCAGAAAGATCCCATTAACAACATATATTAATTAAATTAAAATCGTTCGTGCGGTTTTAGAGATTAGGTCCATTACATCCTTACAGCGTACACCACACATTTTCCCTTTTTGGCTTTAAATTGAGATTCAGATCTCAAAACATACTGCATGTAGGAACGTAAAATTTTCAGGATAGATTAAGACCGACGATAAAAGATTATTTTAAAAATATCAGAACAAAATATGGCATATTTGCTGAGATATTAAGTGTCGGCTTTTACAAATCTCTTTGATGTCAGACTAGGCGTATATATGAGTTCGCAGCTTTCCGTCCGTTTGTCCTTCCGCTTGCGTCACTCGAAAAACTGCCGTTTTTCATGATACTTACAGGTACATCATTTTTTAAATAGGTATGGATCAGTTTTATGCATGTACACAAGACAATGGCTAAATACTTTCATTACATTTTCACAATATTTACTTTAACATGCATTGGCACTGAAGCATGCACCACCACTGAAAATTTTCAGGGGGTGTGTCGCCCCCTCCAAAAAATTCTCTTTTTTCCCTTATACAAATAAAACTTAACACAAATTTTTTTATGTTTATATACTTTTATGGTGTATTGAGTGAAAGTTTATTTTTTTAATTTCCCAATGCAGTTGAAATATGTACAGCAGTTTAATTTGTTTGTCATTGCTCATGCTTTTATTTCCGAATATGCAGGGTTGCCACCACCTGTATTTTTTCCACCACTATTTTTGTGTAGAAATCTATGCTTTTTTTTAAAGTGCTTAAACATATTGCAAAAAATGCTGCTTATGAATAATAGCAAAAAAAAAAGTATGGTCTTCGGCAATTCTGAATTGTCACTGGTAGTGAATTATCAGTAATGCAGCTTATAGTTAACTAAACCATATTAAATCAAATAAACAGTTCTCGCTGACTCTACCTAAATATGTGTTTGTTTGTTTTACAATTTATAAATGCTTAAATACAAAGTTCAAGTACAATTTTGAATTGATATCTTTTTTCCCTATTCGCTGAAGTTCACGCACAGAAAGAATGTGTTCTCAAATTTAAAAATCTTATGATGAAATATTATAAAATTTGACTTAATGTGAAGTGAAAACCAAAGACGAGGGGTTTCGATGAGTAAGAAATCAAGCTGGCAAATTTTTATTTTGGGCAAAATTAATTTTCGTTGATAGCCTACTTTTTTTAACCGGTAAAACATATCAGCGAAAACAAATAGCTTTTATCATTTCAATAAAATACATGTACAGTCAGTAACAAAAGTGTCCGAACACTAGCAAAAATTCCTATATAAAACTAGTATGTTGTGGCCACCACATGACTTTCTTCTATATTTTCCTATACAAATTCACTCAGTAAAAATAACTTATTAAAATTATTATTTAAAAAATTATCTTTCATGATAATGCAGACGATTTCCATATTAGGGAAGTAGTATAACACTAAATATAAAAAAAAAGTCCTCCATATTAAAAAAAAATATATACGATTTTTTTTTCTTTTTGTTGTTAAAGGTAAAAAAAATCGATAACTTTGTTTTAAATTATCACAGATTTATAGTTCAACCATTCGTTTTA
Source organism: Salticus scenicus (assembly GCA_963930645.1). Taxonomy (NCBI): domain Eukaryota; kingdom Metazoa; phylum Arthropoda; class Arachnida; order Araneae; family Salticidae; genus Salticus; species Salticus scenicus. Next base: position 206,719,620 of record OZ005661.1, read on the forward strand.
AAGGTATTGACGAGACCTTTCGAAAAATACCCATCTTGAAAATTTACTCCCCTCGAGGGGGGACTTCACCCCCAGGGGGGGGGGGGGGGGAAGGCTCCTACACATACAAAAAAATCTTCCCAGTTGAATATCTCTATTATAAATAATTCTTTGTAAATTTCATAATGATTACTAAAAAATAATTTTCTTTATGCACATTTATACAAAATTTTGTCCTACATCACCATGTTAAAAATTTAGAAAAAGCAGGATGGCAACACAACCTGTAAGACAATTTTTCACCAAAAGTTGATAGGCACTAATTTATGTCAAGGTGCATTTACATACCAATTTGTATGAAATTCTGTGCAGTAGTTCCTGAGATACAGTTGCCACAAAATTTTGTCACACACACACACAGACAGACATTTTCTAAAAATGGTCAAATCGTGTTCAATTGCAAATCATATATCCCTGCTACCCAAATTATAATAAACATTCACGTTGAACAAAAGCAATAAATAAAGGTACATATACATTTTTTTTTTTTTTTTCAGAATATAAGCATTAAACAATGAACTACTAACACTGAAAATAAAGCATATTTTTGCAATCTTGAAGTTCACAACTCACATAAATGTTCAAACATTATTATTAATTTTTTTTTTTTTTTTTTTTTTTTTTTTTTTAAACTCAATACAATCAGTAATTACATTTTATTTATTTATTTATTTATTTATTTTTTCTATATTCAATCGAAGAAAGTATTGGATTAGTAAAATTTTTCGACTTCATGTTTTCGACAGTTTTACAAGTTTTGAGAGGTCTAGACTACATGTCAGGTTTCATTGCGTATAATCCAACAAAGCCTGATATGTGAGAAGACCAATATGAGATATTATGCTGATTGAAATTGAATGCCTATCAACCAACAGGTGGCACTGCTACACAGCGATTTCTGCAATTTGAGGAAAGTCTATATCTCAAGAACTACTGCACAGAATTGCATATAAATTTGTATGTAGGTGCCCTTTAATATATATTAGTGCCTGTCAACTTTTGGTGTAAACTGCTCAACAAGTGGTGCTGCTACTCAGCGATTTCTCCAATTACAAGGAAAGCTATATCTCAGGTTCTATTGTGTATCATCAAACAAAACTTAATATGTGAGAAGGCGATTATGAGACATTATGCTGACTCAGTTTGAATGCTTGTTGGCCAATAGGTGGCGCTGCTATACTGCAAATTTCCTCGATAACAGGATGGCTGTATCTCAACTTCTATGCCATATAACTGTACGAACCATGATATGCGAGATAACCATTATAAAAGCACATTGTTTAAGAAGTTATTTACAGACGATAATACTGTCTCTCTTTGGATATTTTGTGTTAGATTTCCCTAAGATGAAAATTATTTGCATATGCATTCATCACGTTAAACTTTTTAATAATAGTTTTAATAAATTATTCGCACTTAGTGAATTTGACAGAAAAATATAGAAGAATGTCTTGTGGTAGCCACAACATACTAGTTTTTTTTTTTTTTTTTTTTTTTCTTTTTATAATTTACCAACTGTGTGACAATGAAAATTTACTTTATTTTATATCATGTTTTTTCATTTTACCTTGTTTTGCATCACTTTTAGATGAATAAGTAATGTTGATTTATTTTTCGGGTCGCAAAAAATTCTCTGTTGCGGGCTAGGGTCGGTTTTCGGGTTGATGAAAATTTTTTTTTCGGGCAGGAGTGTAGCACCAACTAAACTGATCTAATATTATACCTGAGATTCAATCTAAAATAACTTCAGCGTTGCTTCATACTATGTCTTATAATACGACTTGCACAATTTATTTTTTAATCTTCTTTCTAACAACCACATGACTTCCACCTTCCAGTATCGACTATTATCAGAGGCAAACCAAAAGGTGTGCGGTCGTACGGGGCTCTCGCTCGATGCACAAATGAAAGGGCGCTAAAAGGATGAAAATTTTCTCGGGACTTTTTTATTTACAATTTTGAGAAGCTTTTTTTTTTTTCTTTAAAAAAAAAGCTATATCAAATGTTTGCCTACAAATCGTAATCACAGTATTCTCTCTTATTTCCACTACAAAGAGAAGATGAAACCGAAACACCCACTATCCACCCCCACCCCCACCCCCACCCCCCAATTCCTTATCTTCCTGTTTTCGAAACACTCATGGATTTTCTCTTTGGCAGTTTTATGATTTCTTCTGATTATCTCACACTCACCCCGAGGTGACTATCATCAATTGCAGGAGGCGCAGACAGGGACTAGCGTAAATTTTCTGTGCCTTTCATTGTCGTGCTGAATCTTCATAGAAGAGAGAGCATTTTCAAAGCGCTCCCCATCAATTACACGCCCCTGTTTTCGAGCTGGCGTATATAGCTTGCCAGGATAATATGTAAGCAGCAAATTTGGAAATGGGTTCATTTGGAAATAATGACCGCTAAGGCTGTCTAGTTTAATAGAAAATGTTGAGGTTTCCTGAATTGGTTTTCTTTTGTATCTCAGCTACTAATTAAAATAATTTCATAAGTAATACATCATTAGAAAGCTTTGTTGATTTGGAATTGAATAGTAGCTTACAGAAATTTATGCCGCCAGATGGCGCTGTAATATTTAAAAATTTCAATATTTCAAATTCTAATTATGATTAAATTATTTTTAATACATCATTCGAAAGATATTTTAAAGTTCTTTTATATTATCAAAAGTGGAATTCAAGATTTCACCTGATTTACACGTTTTGAGATGTCCTGAATCGGTTTTTTTTGTATCTCAGCTACTAATTAAAATAATTTCATAAGTAATACATCATTAGAAAGCTTTGTTGATTTGGAATCGAACAGTAGCTTACAGAAATTTATACCACCAGATGGCGCTGTAATATTTAAAAATTTCAAATTCTAATTATGATTAAATTATTTTTAATCCATCAATCGAAAGATATTTGAAAGTTCTTTTATATTATCTAAAGTGGAATTCGACATTTCACCTCATTTGCACGTTTTGAGGTGTCCTGAATCAGTTTCCTTTTGTATCTCAGCTACTAATTAAAATAATTTCATAAGTAATCAATATTTTTACCTAATATAAGGCTTAGTTCATTTAATATGGGTAGCTACAAATATTGTGCCAAACAGGGTTTAACCTGGCAAAAAAATTACTTTAGCATTTTAGCAAAAATAGGCAAGCACTATTTTATCTTTTTCAAAAGTTAATTCTTTGGATACCATTGATTTTTTTTACTTAGCTTTGTTATCCTCAGTTTTATTTTCTATTCTTTTGTTCATTGATGATTTTAACCAAGCATCCATATTTGTGACTTTAAAAATATGAAGCAGGGAAACTATGTTTTGATTTTAACAATAGAAAAAGAGGTACTCATATATGTGTAAAATGAAAAAGCAATTGAAAAATTAAGTAAAGTGTAGTGGTAGATAATTGTGAAATACTAGTGCTAAGAATGCTTCTACGAATCAAATTCTGAATTCTGACATACTTTTAAATATTTTTGCATTTAAATTCAATCATTAAAAATAAATCCAAATTACTACGTAAATAATCATTCCCAAAAATTTCAGTACTTTCGTAGTTTTTGCCTGCAAATATTAAAAAAAAAAAAAAAAAAAAAAAAAATCTGAGTTATTATAGAGATATTTTATACAGTTATCCAGTTTTAGCTTTTTAGCGAAATTCTGACCAACATGTTTTAGCAAAATGTGATACCTTTTAGCAAAATGCTAAAAAAACTAATGGCAGTTTAAACCCTGGTGCCGAATCATATAATAGAGATCATAAACACTTCTTTACAAACCAAAAATAATTTGAAAATAATAATCTAATAGCTCGACAATACAATTCACAAGTTACTTAGTTTTCACTTCTATCGGCAGTCCTCAACGACTGCTTTTAGTTTCTTTTGTTTTCTATGAATACATGAGATTTTTTAGAAGAAAGTATATATATATATATATATATATCTGCATAATTTATGATCACTAAATTGCAGTCACCTTTTTTCGAGATTGGGGGGAGTAGACAAAACAAGTAGTTGTTAGGGGGAGGGAGGTGCTGATATGGATACTTGCACGGGTGTCAAAATTCTGTTGGACCGCCCCTGTCTGTTATAAAGTAGTTTGGAAGTAATATGGTCAGAAGACATAAATGACACCACCAAGGCTATAAAATTAATACAGAACTCATAGCAGTAATCATTTAAAATATTTCTCTACCTATTAAATAATTAGTTTAATAAGAAGAAAATTCTGTTTCATTTACTTGTGGTATGAATTCTGTACCAACTTTCCAGCCTTGTAATCAATCACTTGCCTAACAATTTTTCTGTGATAGAAAAATATTACATATGTCTTAAGGCATACAAAAGATAATTTATACAGGAAGTTTAAAGAAAATTAGAAGAGCAAATTTTTTGGGAACAATAATTTCTGATATCTAAAATTGACCAATCTTATGCTACCTATAAATTTTTCTGTGGTAACCAAGTAATGCAGGAAAAAACAAGGTTCACATTAGAGGCAATCCCATTATATTAAAATAAAAAGGATTACAGGAAAATTGAGTAAGTCTTTATCAAATTTTTCTTAACTCTAAATATTTGTTAAGAGAATATACAAAGAAGTGTGTTTTTTATTTAAAAACAGCTAAAAAGTGTGGAAGCTAAATGCAATTATATATGAAATAATTTTGGCAAATTAAACAAACACTGTCAAAATGAAAAAATGTTCAAGATGACATAGACTTCATAAAATTAAAAAAAATAAAAATTCAGGTATTGGGAGGGAAAAAAAAAAGTACTTTTCCATTTCACTCATCAAAATGATACAACAGACACTAAGAAAGTAATACCTAAGAAAGTAATTGTTTCAAAACACTTGGAGTAATAATAAGAAAATTAAGGAAACTATTATTTATTAAGTTTTTTTAAAATATTTTAAGAAGCAAAGTTTCTGAAATTTTGCTTAAAGCTAAATACAACATTTATTTTATCATATGCATAATTACGGATGTAAATTAACTTTAAATTAAAAAATAAATAAGTTACAAATTAAATAATAATCCATTAATGCATCACTGTCGCCAATAAAGTTTTGCTTGGCTAGATTTGCACCAGCAAAATCGAAAAGCACAAAAAAAAAAAAAAAAAAAAAAAAAAAAACTGAGTAGTAGATGTTTAATATATTAATTTAAATAAACTTTATGTTTTATCTTGCACTGCTTCTTTAAAAAAAAAAAAATAAATAAATAAATAAAGTAAAAATAAATAAAAAGTTTCCGTTTCTGTACAAACTTGATATGAAAAACTAAGTAAGACATACTGCACTTAGTTTTACTTTAATAATGCATGCATTTGTTAGTCAGATAAGTTATGCTTTATTATAACAATCATATACTTATTCCAATTAAGCCATTCACTAAGACCAAAAAAAAAAAAAAAAAAAAAATCGCCAACGTCTACGAACGTATTTTGTCTCCAATATTTAATTTTATAAAACATCTGTGCTGTACTAAACTAAATACTCAGGAAATTTCTAGAACTATAGCATACTCAAGGTTTAAGGTATTAAATTTAAGATAAACATACACAAATATAAGAAAAAAACGAAGCTTCCCGTAACAAAAATAGATATTTTGAAGCATGTATTTGAGCAGTTTTAAAGTACCATATTATCAAGAATAAATTATCAAAACGAAATCTTAAATTTATTTTTGTGTTATTTTTCGTTTGTTTAACATCAGTTTTGGATTAGATTACTTCTAATCATAGACTGACTTGTGGTTGGGGGATTTCTTTGAGAATAGACTAACTTGGATAAATTACATTATCATACTGACGATGTTTATGTTTACATTTTACACACAACGAGATATTGTTTACACACCGCAGCGCGATAGGGATTCGTTGATCATAATCCAAGACGCATGCGTGAAATGACGAAATTCTCGTCAGCACTACGTAATTTGAAGAATCAATCAGAGGAAAAAAGTGTCCCTGTTACTGTTCTAAGTTTAATCGCCTGTACAGGGAACCAGGTTCAATAAGCTCTATGAAGAATAGGAAAAGATCTCTTTTCTTAAGAAAATCCATTATTTGTTATTTCAAGCAACCGCATTAAGATATGCATAGTTCATTGTCTTATAAATACTTATTACGAAGGCAACAAAGAATAAACATCTTTTGGCAAAGTTTATTTTATTAAATGACTTGAGGATACCAAATCTGAAGGAAGCCATTTCGATTTATTAGTAACTTTTTGAATCCTTCTTAAAACCACATGTTGTTGACAGCATGAAGAACAAGAGCTAATTCAATTTATTTCGCCAAATCTCCTTGGCATCAAAAATCAAGTTGGCTGAACACATTTTAAATTTTATATCTGGTAAACCTAAATAATAGCTAAAGGATTGGCTAAAAATTAAATTACGTCATAGGATGTGATTAAGTTTTGTCAGGCATCCAGAATTTGGCTAAAAGTGCGAAATCAATTGATAAAAAATATTAGAAATTATTTTCAGCTATAATGATTCAACGGAATCTTTAAACGTTTGATTGGAGACAGGAAGCTACAATAAAAAAAAATCGTCTGCGGTTTTAAAGCATAAAATGAATGGGTTTCTCTTTCTTTGATATTTTATTTAATTATTACTTGATGAGATTTAGAGCAGGAAAAAGAACAATAAATTATAGGAAATTACAGATTAATGAAATAGAAATAAAAATAAAATAGCATAAGCGAAATAAACAAAATTGTATTAAATTCTTTTAGAATAAGAAATATAATGTTTGCCTGTATTATAAATAAATAAATAAAACTTAAATTATTATTTCATTTTAAAAAGGGATATGTGATGTTTTTCAACATCACAGGCAAAAACACGTTTGTAAGCATAACTCGACTCCTAATTACTTCGCAGTAAAGAAATTGCACATGGGGAGACTAGACATGAGTACAAATAATACATTATCTGCATTTAAGAATTTTCGATTTTTAACGGAAGGGAGGGGGGAAATATTGAAAATTCCTGATTTTTGAGTAGACCTCTACCAAAAATGTAACAAATATATTGAAAAAAAGGCTATGCGACTCCTTTACATTATTTCCAAAAACACATTTTTTTTTTTTTTTTTTTTTTTTGGGGGGGGGGAGATTATGAGGGATTAAACTCGAAACACGGGGCCGTGCCCTTAGCGACCGTGCCCTTAGCGGAAATCTATAAACCCGTGTCCTTAGCGGAAATGTTACACCCTCTCGGTGGCGTGATTTTACCATACGTGCCTTTAGCGGAAATGTATAATAAATTTAAAATAAATTAATAAATAAAAAAATGAACTCTTCAATTTTCCTCCACACTTAATCCACATTTAGCACTGACTGTATTTTGCTTCAGAAGTAACCTGTCGCAAAAATAGGTATGCGTACTCTAGAACGTCCGTTATTTGAGAGAACGGTGACCTATAACCATATAAAGCTTAATGAATCAAAGTACGCGATACAAAAACGTACATTATTGCTATTTTATGATTTTACTTAAGTTTTTGAAAAATATAATTAAGCATTACGCCTTTTAATGCTAAAAGAGAAACGAAAAATCATGAGTGATTATTATTGACACTTTCCGACTGTACGAACTCGTTGTGTCGTATAATATTCTATGTTCTTTGTCTATATTATCACACAATGGACAGACAGAAAGACAGACATATAGACAAATTGAATTCATAATCACTCTGAAACACTGTTGGAAAATGTTAAAAATGATTAACACAAACAGAAATGCTGCTCTTAATTTCCTATTTGTACCCCTTAATGTATCAAAACATTTTTACGTAGCCCTGTAAATCTGGAGATTAAGCACATTATAGTTTATACAAAACATTTTCTTAACATGTGAACAATAAATGCGAATTTCTTTATGATTTTTTGATGAAGTTATTTAAATGTGATTTATAAAAATGTCTCCCCTAAAGTGCAATGCATTGGCATTTTTTGGATGTTTGTACACAAACCAGTGGCACACTTTCTATTAGAGCCATTTTAAGTAGGGAATATTCAATAATGAAATTGAATAGCACATATCATTAAAAAAATAAAATAAAATAAAAACTAGTACGTTGTGGCCACCACAAGACTCTCTTCTATATTTTCCTATACAAATTCACTAAGTGTAAATAATAAATTTTCGTCTTAGAGAAAACTAACACTAAACATCTAAAGAAAGACTGTTTTATTGTCTATAAATGACACCTTAAAAAATGCATTATATAATAGTTATCTCACATATCAAGTTTCGTACAGTCATATGCCATAGAAGTTTATATATAGCTTTCCCGTTATTGAGGAAATTTGTAGTATAGCAGCGCCACCTATTGGCCGATAAGCTTCCAAATTGGATCAGCATAATGTCTCATAATGGCCTTCACATATATCACGTTTTGTTTGAGGATATGCAATAGAACATGAGATATAGCCTCCCCTTAAATTGCGGAAATCGTTGCATGGCAGCGCCATCTGAGGAGCGATTGACACGAAAAGTTAGCAGACACTCATTTAGGTTAAGGCGCATCAACATATAAATTTATATACAATTCTGTGCAGTATTCTGAGAATATTCTGTGCAGTATTGTGCAGTTCCTGAGATATAGCTTTCCCTTAAATTGCAGAAATCGTTGTATAGCAGCGCCATCTGTTAGTCCATAAGCATCCAAATTGAATCAGCATAATATCTCATAATGGCCTTCTCTTATACCAAATTTTGATTTATTACACGCAATAGAACCTGAGATATAGCTTCCCCTTAAATTGTGGAAATCGCTGTATAGCAGCGCCGCCTGTTGAGCGGTTGGCACTAAAAGTTGACAGGCACTAATATAGATCAAGACGCATCAACATGTAAATTTATATACAATTCTGAGCAGTAGTTCCGGAGATACTGTTGCCACAAAATTTTTGTCTCACACACACACACAGAGAGAGAGGTGGACAGACGGACATTTTCGAAAAATAGTCAAATCGTGTTATAGATCTCTCAAAACGTGTAAATCCATCAAAAACCCGAGGTCGAACATTTTTACGAATCCAATACTTTATTCTATTGATTATAATAGAAGAAAGTAAAAATAAAAAATTCTTAAAATACTTACGGACGCTGGAGGCGAACAAACGGACAATAGAATATTCAAATACAAATTCAAATCATATTCACATTTTAAAAAATGGTAGAATAAATGCTTAATGTAAATGCAATTCAGCAAATTTTCAATAATAACACTCAGTGTAACTGAATATTTTTGCGTGACTCTGTAAATCTAAAGCTAATCATACTGCATTTATTCAAAGCACTCTTTTGTGCATTTGAATAACATATTTCAATCTGCCACATGCAAACCTTATTTCCGCTAAGGGGACGTTCCGCTAAGGGCACGGTCGCTAAGGGCACGACACCTCGAAACACACCTTTTCGTGCTAAATTTGTCCTGAGAAATCTGCGGGATCTGCGGTCACGAAATTTGGTGCGTAAATTGTTTATATGTTTCCGACCTTTATTGTAACGATATTTTACGAAATCCCCTCCCCTTTACCCCCTATTGTCGAGTGGGCTATAAACAAGTGTAAAAACACGTTTTCCCGTTTGAATTCGCCTTAAATTGTCTTAGATTGGCGAACTTGATTAGGTGTACGCATGATTGGTGTACGCGATGTTGATTAGGTGTACGCATTATGCACTTTGTTCAAATTTCGCAAAACTTCGAACTTAGCCACTGGGAAAGGGGAAATAAGAATCGGGTAAGTTGTGCTGAAGGCAGTGGGAACACGGACTCCTCAAGTTGTGAGCGAGAAAAATCTCTACCGAGCACAGCAGGAACTTTAACTCAGGTTAATTAATAATGATATTGTATTTTGACAACTCATTTCACTATTGTGTCCAGCGAAGCGGGCAATGCCTGCTAGAGTATATATATATATATATATATATATACACTAAGCGACAAAAAAAAAGCCGCACTGCAGAAAAAGTGACTTATACATGTTTTATTTGTAATAACTTTAAAATTAATGTTTGAAACAAATAAAACTGTCTTGTTTGCATAATACCAATGTGATGAAATGATACCTATGTACATTTTTGATTTAATAATTCGCTTCATTGCACTTTAGGAAGTGCTTTTTAAAAAATCTACATAAAACTTTTTTTTTGAACATAATTCAATAACAATACACATTGTATTCTATTATGATTTATTATATGAAATAAACAAGTTATATTTTAATATATGAAATAAAACTATTTATTTGTTATATCTAAGCAATTTTTTGTTAAAAATATGTATTCTGCATTGGTTTAATTCCACCTTTAAATGGAATTACTGGTTTAATGCGCATTGGCATAGTTTTATACAGTGTTTTAATATAAATATCAGAAATTTCAATGTGCCAAACATCACAAATAATTTTTTCTAGTTCTGGCAGGATTATAGGCTGCAAATTTCGAATCCTCTCCCCTCTCCCCCGCCTTTTTATAGACAAAACATTTTCGAGCGGATCGCGATTAGGACTATTTCCATGTCTAGTAAAGAAGAAATTCTACTATATCTTTTATAGGGTTTAACTTAAAGTGAAAAAAGATATGATTACTTACAGAATAATAGGTTCTCATGGGAATGGATAGAAAATTTTGACAATTTGAAGTGAATAAACTTACCACAGATGCCGTGTAGTAAGGTACATTTTCGTCGTGAAATGCTGTTTACAGAAATGTCCAAGATACCTCCAAAATAGTTGGTCAGGCATCACTTTTATGAAGATTGTGTTTTATTTCGAGTTAATTGATCTCTTGAGCATAAAAATTTCCCAATTGTTTGAAAAGTTATGCACCTCCGTACCATGATGTACGGAGAATGCGTCACTGTCTTAAAAGTGCGATTTCCATTAATTCAGTCATATTTTCGTTGTCAGATCCGCTTGTTTTCTTTAGCTCGAAATAAATTAAACTTGACTCATCAAAAAGAAACAGTTCAGTCCAATAATTAACTAATCATTTTATTATTTTTTTAGCCATTTGAGGTCTTGCTTTCCTAATTCTATACACTAAGAATGGAATTTTTCCAAATTTTCTCTCATTTCAACCTGCTTTGTTTAATAGTTGCTGTACTGTAGTTAAAGAAATTGTGCTGCTAAACACTTTTTCTGAATCCCTTTTATGTTCTAACTGTAATACAAACCGATTTTATAAGCAATGGCTTTTTAACTTACGGTCATCTCGCTTGGATGAGCAACATAGCCGCCTTAAACCAAATTTCCAGTTTAAACAGCCAAAAAATTTTATATCTTGCTAAAAACCATTTTATCAATATTTCGTTAACATTTAATTATTTTACCATCCCACGTATTAAAATATTTTTTGATTTTCATTCAAAAAATGATATTTTTCGTGGCATCGTTAACTGCCTTATTCTTACCATTTTTGAAATAATGTCAAAAATTACAATTTTCCTGACAATTGCATTTTGTTTTTAACACTGGACTCAAAGCTAAAGTGTATGTGAATGATAATATAATAAAATCTGTTCAAAAATTTGCTTTTTAAACGATAAAATTGGCGGTTGTAGAAGGCGAAAAGAAAAATATCAAAGTGCGGCTTTTTTTTTGTCGCTTAGTGTATACTACCTGATATCGATACCGAATTCAAATATCGCCATATAGTTATCATTTGACAAAATTTCAATGCAGAAAATTCTAATAGATTGTCGATGCAGTTAAATATTGAAGAAAAGATACAGTATTAGTATAAGACCCTCTTGGCAACTTTTTATTTTATATTAGCCATTTTGGTAATCAATTATAATGGCTATGGAAGAGTCGGATATAAATAAGTTAGCGAGAAATGTTCTAGGTATTTTGATGCCAAATTTCAAATTTTGCTTGGGGATCTGATACTAAAGCTGTTCCGAAGACAAAAAACAAAAGGACTTAAAAAAAAAAAAAAAAAAAAAATGCAAATATAGCAACGCTGCCACGCAATTTGACGTATTTCGCGATGAATGCACACAGTGTTACGAAAACATTATCTATGGGAGGATTAAGCTATTTGAGATTTCCTTGTCTCGGACAACTCATAAACAAGATGTTTGTAACAAATTATAAATTAAAAAAATAATTACATACGTAATGCAATTGTAAATAGGGTTTCAATTTATAATTATCTATATTAATAAAATCAGACTTTTGTCTGGAAATTTTTCAGAATAAAAAACTTTGCGATACCTTTACGTTTCACACACCATGCAAGCCAAAAATGACTTTAGAAAATTTTGTCTCTCTCTCTGTGTGTGTGTGTGTGTCTGTGTATGTCTGTAACGCTATTTTTGTCCGGGTATCCCATGAGAACGCACGGCTGAACGGAATTCAACGGCGATCGGCAAGAATTTAGGTCCTTGCCCAACATAAAATTATATCTATCAACTTTTTCGAAATCTCCTCCCCCGTTCCCCTCCTGAAAGGGCAAACTCAAAAACACGTTTATAAGCATAACTCGGCACCAAATTACTTCACAGTAAAGAAATTAAATAAATGGGGAGGCTAGACATAAATAAAAATAAAACATTATCTGAGATTTAGGAATTTTCTATTTTTAAGGGAAGAAAGGGGGAAAACCGATTTTTGACGGGAAATATCGCAAATTCTAAGTACAAATGTAACAAAAATGGAACAAAAATGTTGGGAATAAAAGCTATACGACTTCCTTAGGATATTTCCAAAAGCACATTTTGGGTTTTTTGTGATTTGAAATATTTTTTGAGGGGGTTACGAGGGGGCAAAATCGAGACACACCTTTTAGCGCTAAATTTGTCTTGGGAAATCTATGGGAGCGGCGATCAACGAATTTTGGTGCTTGGATAGTTTATATGTATCCAATACGTAAAGTAACGGGATATATCAAAATTACCCCCGTTCCTTCTCCTCCTTGGGGGAACAGAAGACAAAAACATCTCTGTAAGAATAACTCAGCTCCAAACTACTTTGCAGTGAAGAAATTGCACATGGGGAGACTACACATACAGATAAAACATAATATGAGTACAGATAAAACATAATCTGCGATTTAGGAAGTTTTGATTTTAAGGACTGGGAGAGGGAAATAAATTTTTGGCGGGAAATTTTGCAAATTCCGGATTTTTGAGTAGAACTCTACCAAAAATGGAACAAAGATGTTGAAAAGAGTCCTGGAAAATTTATGAGAGCTGAGGTCATGAAGTTTGGTGCTTGAATTGTTTATGTGTCCAACACCTAAAGAATCGGATTCATCAAATTCTACCTGAAGGAGGGTGGGGGGCACGAGGCAAAAAATTATTGTAAGCATAACTCGGCCCCAAATTACTTCACGGCGAAGAAATTGCACAAAAGGAGACTAGACTTGAGCGTAAATAAAACGTTGTGTGCAATTTTGGAATTCTTGATTCTTAAAGGAGAGAGGGGGGGAAACGTTTTTTGGGGAGGAAATTTCCGAAAATCCGGATTTTTGAGTAGAGCTTTACTAAAAATGCCACAAAGGTGTTGAAAACAGATATATGACTTCTTTAGAATAGTTCCAAAAACACATTTTCGTTTTTTTTTTTTTTTTTTTTTAAGTGGGGTGGGGCGTAGGAAGTTGCAAATTAGAGCCATTTAGCGCGACATTTGTCTTGGGAAACCTATGGGATCTGCTGTCACGAAATTTGGTGCGTAAATTGTTTAAATGTATTTGACACTTATTGTAACAGAATTTTACGAAATTTAACCCCCCCCCCCAAACCCCCTTGGGGTTGTGGGGGAATGAATACGAAAAACACGTTATCCTGTTTGAATTCGCCTTAAAATATCTTATAATGGCGAATTTTGGTGTGTGGATGTTGATTAAGTGTACGCATTATGTACTTTTATGGGATTTCGCAAAATTTCGGACATACCCGCTGCAGAAGGGGAAGTAAGAAGCAGGTAAGGTCTGCCGAAAGCAGTGGGAACCCGGACTCCTCACGTTGCGAGCCAGAAAAATCTGTACCGAGCACAGCGGGAACTTTAACTTAGGTTATTAATAATGATATGTGATTTTGACAACTCATTTAAGTGTAGTGTCCAGCGAAACGCGAAAGCCAGCTAGTTTTTATATAAGTTCATAAGGACTTTTAGTCAAAAATATTTTCTGGCAAAACGTCCTGTTGAACTTTTATTCTAGAACTTAATTGCAAAACAGTTAAACTGTTTAACAGTTTAGAAGTTAATTAAATCAGTTCCAATTGCAAAACAGTTAAACTGGAAATTTTTGAAACAGTACAATAACTGTTTTGATCCCTGGTGAAAAATAGAAGAATCTCTCAATAGAATCTCTCAATTAGCATATGTAATTTTCATGCACATGACAGATAAGAACTCTATTTTGCGTTAGTTATCAATCAATCAATAAATATAATCATTAATTAGAAAAAAAAAATATTTTACTTACCTGCATCACTCTCAGCTGGACCTGAAAAAATAAATTTTGCATTAGTATATAATGTTTATTTACATAAATATCATATAATTTATAAATTATTGAATATATTAAACATGAAAATTAATAAAATTCATTGTGTTATTGAACAGATTATGACTTTCTGTAGAACATAATCAATTCAACTGTATTCCTTTGACTAAAATATAAAAGCAAATTTCTCTGTTTAGGATAAATTTCATTTAGAAATTTTTTTAAATAGGTAACAAGATTTGATTTATTAAAATGATTTTTTTTTTTTTTTTACAAAATATTTCGACAAGTTGTTTCGTTAGTTGGTTGTAGAATTTATTTCATTACGCAATGTTTCATGTATGATTTTATCAATCGAATAGCTGCATATAATATCGGCAACCCACTTCAAAAATTTAATATACTGGAAGTTTCTAAAGTTAAATGATGTTGCCTGAAACTTACAGATATTGATTTATCGTTACTAAATTTGAGTATGAAGATCGTTATTTCCCATTAAGTAGAAATATTAATACAAATAAGAAAGATATCGGATTATATGCAATTACATGACTCCATATTCATTTGCATGTCTGAGAATTTTTTTTATATTTTTGCATATAAACGCATAAAATAACATATTTCAATGCACAATTTTCAATATTTCAGTTGCAAAACAATCCTTTTCTTTTTTGAAACTCGCATTTGGTGTTTCATATTTTTACTTTTTTACACACCTTGTTGGCGATAGCTTCATTGAATGAAATGAATGAAATTCTACTAGTAGTAAACATCACACACATAAAAAAAAAATATTTAAATAAACTGTTGAGTTGAAAAGAGGTTTTCAGTGTGTGGTTCTCTGCGCTTACATTATCGGCACACACAATAAAAAATGGCACATATTCTAATAGTAAATGGAGATCTCTTGATCCCAAAGTATTTCAGTTTGAAGGTCGTGTGACAAATAAAAAGAGAAATTCCTAAGCATGGAGGAAACACTCTCCCAGCGATTGCAATACAATTTTCAATATCTATTTCAAACATATAAATAGAAAATAGGTGCACAAATTGGGTCCCGGACAAAACTCCCACTAACGATCAAATATATATATATATATATATATATATATATATATATATATATATGTTAAAATTCCTTTAATAAAATATTTTAATTGATAATACATAATTTAATTATTTAAAAAAAATAGATTTTTATTAAATTAGTTAATTATTAGTTGATTATTGAATTAGTTAAGATAATTCAATGTTACATTATATATAATATTACTGTTTAGGTTTCATAGAAAAAATTTTTTTCAAAAAAATTTTAAATATAGAAATGTTTCCTATTAATAGTGATCGAAAAAGGAACTAATTATAATAATTCTTATAATCTATGTGAGGTACATATTTAAAGCACAATTTTATACCTTTATACTAAATACGATGTAAAAAAATTAATATACATATATTTAAAGTATACAAAATAATTTTTATGTAAAATAAGGGCCCGCTACCGCTCGAGAGGTTCTGTCCTGTAAGCTGGTAGATGTGAGATGACGGGTTCGATCACAGGTCGCGCTCGTCGACCTAGCCGTTTGAAGTTTTCCGTGGTTTTCACTAAAACTTGTGTAAATGCGGGCTAGGACCCTTTAGAAAGACCTCCCACGAAGGCACTCCCCCTTAGGTCTAGGACCTTAGTGAAATCATTCGCCTTTACTTCCAATACCAATACAACATCTGTGAAATAAGATGTGATTAGCATAATTGATTGACTAACAGGGTCTCACAAAGTATTTCTGATTCACTGTGAAGTATATAAATGGGAAAATTACTTAATACAAATTTTCAGATCTGTATGAATTTTTTTTTAGTACATGATATGGTGTGCATGTACAGATTACACGATATATATTCGACATGAAAAGTAATATGTTTAATGATTTCTCTTATATATTCATATGTATATATGTGTTATGAATACGTTTTCATAAATACACACATGCACTCGTTTCACACACTATGAAAGCCGAAAATTATTTCAGCAAATTTTGTCTGTCTGTCTGTGTGTGTGTGTGTGTCATCGTGTCTGTATGTCTACAATGCTATTTTCATTATTATAAAATATTCCAATATTAAAATATTCTCATTCGATTTGTAGACCCCCAAAGCACTTATATTCCTATTTTGAACAGTCTAACTCAATTTCTATTCTTTTGCTGTCCTCCCTTCCTAATAATTTTGGACTTTCGAAAATATTCTCATCCTGTTTGTATGTCCCGAAAACCTATATGCACCAATTTTAAACAGTCTAACGATATTTTTACCTTTTTGCCCCCTTCACCCCCTTCCCGCTCCTCCTAATAATTTTACACTTTCAAAAATATCCTCATTCGATTTGCAGACCCTAAAAACCTTTATATACCTATTTTGAACGGTCTAACTCAATTTCTACTTTTTTTTTTTTTTTTTTTTTTTTTTTTTGCCCCTTCGCCCTCCCCTTTTCCTCCCTTCCTAATAATTTTAGACTTTCGAAAATATTTTCATTCTGTTTTTATGTTCCGAAAACCTATATGCACCAATTTTAAACAGTCTAACGGTATTTTTACCTTTTTGCCCCCTTCGCGCTCCTCTTAATAATTTTACACTTTCAAAAATATCATCATTCGACTTGTAGACCCCCAAAAATTCTTATATACCTGTTTTGAAATATCCTAAGTCAATTTCTATTTTTTACCCTTTCGCCGCCCCAACTAAATTCATAATAACCCATGAAGAATTTAGTATAGATAAGAAAACAATTAACAGTTAATAACTTTAATAAAATATGAACTATCACACAGAGTTTCTAGTGAGAAAAGTAACAGATTTATTGCATAATTTATATTTTATCGCGAGTTTAATTAATTTTGGAAATGTTAATTATATCCAGGATATCATACATAGGGACTTTGTCCGGACTAAGTAGGGCTTTTGTCCGTATCCCACGCAAATTATGATTATACACATATAATAAAACAGGATATGATACACAACAACCGTATTAAGACACAAAGATATCAAATATTTACACTTCACACGTCTTCAAATATTTACACTAACTTATAGAGGATAGGAATTTTAATTTATTCAATAGCTAAAATGCAAATATCCCTTACATTTCTTTTAAGAATACGTCCATATCAGGCAGACGTAAACTGACAACTCTAATGATATTGTCCTTCCCTTTAAACACTTCAGTGATTCTCTCAACTAATCACTTAGAAGACAGGTAAATTCGAATTTTGTGAAATCCAGTTACAATAAGTGCCGGATGCATACAAACAATTTACGCACCAAATTTCGTGACCACAGAAGTCTTTAATAGGAAATATTATAAATAAATAAATACAAAAAGCACAGCTTTAGTATGGAACCCCTTTAGTGACTTTAAATATTTTAAACCATTTTTGCGATGAACTGAATTGGGTATCTCAATTGTGCAATTAAAGATCTTGGCGAGAAACGTACGAGCTACTTCGGTGCCGCATTTCAAATTTTGCCAAAGGGATCCGATACTAAAGCTGTTCCATTCACAAAATAAATAAATAAATAAAATAAAATAAAAACTCTTTTCTGATATTTACAAAATAAAAATAAAAAATCTTAATAAAATCCAAATTATAAAAATTTGCAATTAAGGGGAGAACATAAAAGAATCTCATAAGGTAAGTACATAATAACGACAAAAAATTTTATTTTACTGCAGGAAAGAAAAGTACTGCTTAATTAAATAAAAATATTAAACTAATGCCAAATATCTCTATGAAAATATTTATCCACATACAAATTCCTGAATAAAAAAAGAAAAAAAATCGCCAACTTTTGTAGATCAACTATTTACTTTCCTCTCTAATTTTTATTACTGTTCACGTGAAATAAAAAATATTTCATTTTATTTCTGGAAAATAAAAAAATATATAAATGCGTATATATAAATATAAAACCTTCTACTGAAACTGGGTTGAAAACGGAAAAAGGGTAAAATAAATTAGAAATATCAGACCTATATTTATAAATTTGATACCAAATGAAAGGGGCGGTTTTTCTTAATTCAGGGGTGCAAACAGTTTTTCGATGAGACAATTAGATTTTTAAAAAATAACTAAAGTATGAAATTTAAGTGGCAACGGAAAAACGGAAAAAGGGGAAAATAAATTAGAAGTATCAGACCTATCGTTACAAATTCAGTACCAAATGAAAGAGGTGATTATTTTTAATCCTCGGGTGTAAACAGTTTTTCGATATGACAATTAGATGTTTTAAAATTAACTAAAGTAAGAAACTCAGATGGCAAAACTTCATTTCAATCTTTTCATAATTTGTAGTGCGAATCACGCGAATAAAAAAAAGTCTTTATCTTAAAAATTTATTTTTGCATTTTATTTTTCCATTCAAAGCGTTTTAGTGAAAAAATATTTATGGCGCATGCGCAGGCGTTTTTTACCCACAATTTAAACACTAATCAGAATTTAGAAAATTTCTATAGATATAATTTTAAGTTGGGTGAAGACCTAAGTTTCTGCCAAGCGCCGTTGAATTTCGTCCAGCCGTTCTCGAGTGATGCCCGGACAAACGTGTTCTAGTCTTTTACCCCCTAGGGGGGGAACGGGGGGGAATTTCTGAAATGTTGATAGATATAATTTTAAGTTGGGTGAAGACCTAAATTCCTGCCAAGCGCCGTTGAATTCCGTCCAGCCGTTCTCAAGTGATGCCCGGACAAAAAAAGCGACAATCGGACACGATGACACACACACACACACACACACAGGTTGGGCGATGGTGGAAAACGAGGACGTGGTGTGAAAACCGCCAAACTGAGGACCTCATGAAATAATGACTTTTCCTTATATTTTTTTCAATGTTTACCATTCTAGACGATACTATATTATAAAACTGCTTTTAAAATGATAGATATAGGCTTCCTTCAAGAATGTATTTTTGCAAGGCAACCGAGGACTCACACACACATTGTGAATATACCTTCCAATAGAGGACATTCTAGATGTGCAACTTAAATGATAAGAAAGGTTCGTTGATTCTTAAATTTTGATGTCTTTTTGCAACACATAATTACTTGCACGATACACTTTGTAATTTCTAGTTAATAATAAACTATTTTGTGCTTGATTTAAATACACGTGTTGTAGATGCGAATGTTTCTTAGAATGTGTCTTTTCAGTTTGAGTTTAAATAAATAATAACAGGTATAATTTCGCAATGTTATAGAAATGTTACAAAATATAGATTCTTAAAACGTGCATTAAATATTTTTTTAATGCTCAAAACAGCTAAAGACTTATTTATGGTTCAGATCGATGAGGATTTTCGTTTCTTTTACGTTTTCTTTTATTAAAATTAAACAGAAGACTTTATGAATTACGAAAATATGTGACTGATATGCAAGTTAAAAAAAAATAAATAAAAAAAATAAAAATGTGTAAGTTTATATAATATTTAAATAGTCAATAGGAATGAATACATGCATGTATATGATTTAAAATATGATGTATATGATTTAAATTTTTCCCAGTCTTACTTCTAATAATATACACATTTTTCTTTCAATAGTTCCAAGAAATTTTAATTAAAAAATATACGAAATCGATCAGTATATATGTTTCCTTGTTAGCACTGTGCACGTCGTACATGCTGATTGAAATAGATGAAAATTTAATTTGGTTTGCGAATCAGACACAATGTCTAGACACTTAAGTACTGCAGATTTTGTACACACACAAGAGATACAAGGGTGATGCATACACACAGACATACTGATGACCCTGCATACACATAGTATAAACGAGGA
This sequence comes from Salticus scenicus, assembly GCA_963930645.1. Taxonomy (NCBI): domain Eukaryota; kingdom Metazoa; phylum Arthropoda; class Arachnida; order Araneae; family Salticidae; genus Salticus; species Salticus scenicus. The sequence continues at coordinate 206,739,977 of OZ005661.1, forward strand.
CCATGTGTACACACATTCAAACCGTGGACTCTGTATACTCACAGTGGAAACGAGGACCATGTGTACACACATTCAAACCGTGGACTCTGTATACTCACAGTGGAAACGAGGACCATGTGTACACACATACAAACTGTGGACTCTGTATACACACAGTGGAAACGAGGACCATGCACATATACATGCAAAACGTGGACTCTGTTTACGCACAGTGGAAACGAGGACCATGCATATACACATGCAAACCGTGGACTCTGTATACATACAGTGGAAACGAGGACCATACGTATACACACACAAACTGTGGACTCTGTATACACACAGTGGAAACGAGCGCTATGTGTACACACATGCAAACCGTGGACTCTGTATACACATAATAAAAACGAGGACTATGCATATACACATGAAAACAGTGAACTCTGCGTAACAATGGAAACAAGGACCTTACGAGAATTTTTAATAAATTAAACCCGCATGCGCAAATATTATTATTATTATTATATTTATTTATTTATTTTTTATTTATCTATTTATTTTATTTTATATTATTTTTTGTAATCTACTAGCCAGATGTGTGAAGTTACTTTCAAATAAATCTCCAGAAAATATAGCAAAAATTAAAAAAAAATACCATTATTAAAATTATGTGAATTTAAAGGCATCTTGAAACGATTCAAAACAATAAAATGTTTTTGCCCATACCTTAAGTTTAAATCACTTTACATTATATTGTTGTTAATAATGGTATGGGTAAAACACCGTATTATTTTGTTTCTTTTGCAGAGCACTTAAATTTCAACTAATTTTATCGAAGATAGCTTTTTAATTTTTATGCTATTTCCTTGCATTACGCAACCGTAAAATTTAAGTTATAAATTATGCAAAAATTATGTCTTCAACCTTATGTTGGTACAGTTAAAAATACTCTGTAAAAATTATAATACTTATTACATATTTCATATTTTTTTATTCTAATTGTAATAGATTGTGTCTAATGTATTATGTCAATATATCCGTAAATTTCATTGCTAGGAACTGATTTACAACAGAGTATTTGGAGCACGTGTCTTTGAACACCAGACCAGTGTCCCCCCAAAAAAATCTTAGACATGGTTTGAAAGATTTCTTTAAAAATCATTAATATATATATATAATCATTTGAAAATTTTCCTTGCATAAATCGTTTTAAAATTTTCCCCTAAGAATGACGAGCATTAATTTTAAGCTGAGTTATTTAAAAGAGAAAACATCAAGGAAAGCTTTTATTTGCATATTTTTTAGTTAGGTTTTAAGATTTCTAAATTGAATTCCGCCATACTATTTAGATTTCTAAATGAAGGCATATTTGCACGTTATTTTAAGCGGTATTTTTAAATATATGTTTTATGTTTATTTTTCTTAAATCAGAGCAAGGTCTTCATGGCTATAAGTGATCAAAGGCTCCCCAAACATCTAAATCAATCCCTCCTCATTTTATTAGCTTGTAAATCTCATGCATGTTACATGCTATAAATATAGATATAGATATTCCTCCTTTTGTACATAATTCTTAAATAGTTCAATATATCAGCTTGAAATGTGGATGACATATTTATCAAAATAGTATTTGAATTTTATGATATCTTGATTTCAAGATTGTAAGTTGACATAAATTTACTTTTCTCTCAAAAGTAGGCTATTAAAGAAAAGGAAAAATTTAAATGATTTTAGAAAAGGTAAGTAAATGAAAGGTGCTGGCAAAATTATTATAGAGAGGTTAAAACTCGAATGTTTCCAAAAATAATTTTTTTTTTTTTAATACATATAATATACATACAATAGACCCTCAATGTGAATCTCAAGGGAATAAAAAATCTGTTCATGTTATCAGTATTTCATTCTATCAGTAACAAACCTTCATATGACTAAAGTAATCTTCATTTTGATTGGGATTGTGAAAACAGTTAATGTTAATAGTAATTCACGTTAACAGTGATCACGTTAACGAGGTTCGACTGTGTGTATATATATATATATATATGAACATGTAATATTAATGGAGTTTGCATTATAAAATCACTTTTTGAAATTTTTATTAACCTGACGATGTCGATAATTTATAAATTAATATTTATATTTCTTGAAAAATTCTTCCATGGAAGGGAAAGAAAATGCACGCAGATTAGTTTTATAACTGTATATATTTTTTAAAGTCTATAGTTTTCAAGATATTTAATAAAAACTAAAAAGTTCCCCCGTTTTTATGCTCCCCTTGTCGACTGCCCGCCGTCTGCTGGCGGGGACTTTTAGTGCGTTGTTCAGGACACATTATGACTGTGTCCATTTTCAGAGCTGCACGATATATATATTAAACTTCAAACACCAATTATTTCCTAATAAATTTATGAAACGGAATATATATATATATATATATATATACATACATATATATATTTCCGGTTTCTGAATCTTGATTTTCGCTATCTGAATTGGTACTCAATACGCCATTTACCCCTACTTGCCTCAATTTATTAACAACATTAAAAGTAATATTGCTACATTAGCCTGACATAAGTCCTTCGTACCTAATTATTGCTTAAGTTGAAATTATTTGACCAGAACACTTTTAATTACAGAGTTTATTTGATTTTGCTATTGCAAAAAAGCATTTTTCAAGAAAATATGATATTTCATATCCCTATTATTTCTAAACTGTTGATCATAGAAAGAAAACCTTATAGACATTTTTGTTCGAAATTTAGTTTTATTAAATTTCCTTAGGTTTGATTTATTATGAAGGAATGGTGTTTTATGTTTAATAAGTTTATTTCTCTCATGGTTTTTTCCGTTTCATAAATTTATTAGGAAATAATTGGTGTTTGAAGTTTAATATGTTTAATTCTTTCCGGTTTTTTTTTTCCACATCATAAGTTTGTTTCTATCTTGTTTTTTTCCACATATTAAATGAAATATTTTTCAAGTCTTTTAGGTGGCATCGGGCATTGCCTGCTGTAAAATTTTAGCAGTTTGCATACAGCATGACAAAAATATCACCTATTTACATATAATATTCATTCAATTCCCTTGAAAAGTAATGAATATGTATGCTTCGATATCAAGTTGCTTATTTTTTCGTTTCGCCAACTTCATTCATTTTTTATAGTTATTCGTATGATACTTGGTTTCATATAATGTAATGTTTGAAAAGGTTTTCAATATATATATATATTGAATCGATTAATCGTTTCTAAACTTTTAATCTTTCCTTTTTACTAATGTGCGTTTGGCAACCTGTATATTTATACTATCTCTGTAAGTAATGTTTAACATGTGAATTGCTTAAATTACTTATTCCTTGTTTAAATTTTGGTTTTTGTTATTGATTAGTTTAAATTCCTTTTTTAATTTAATTCAGATTTCTTTTTCTTATTTTTTGTTTTGTTGCAAGATAGAGACTTGAGCTGTATATTGCTGGAATTAGCTATACAGGTTTACAAAATCTTGCATGTGCTGATAGAAATACAAGTTTTCTGACGAGTACATTTCTATTTTTCAGCATTTAAAATTCCAATTTTCAAATCATGAATTCCATTTTTTTTTCCTTTGAACGGAACTCTTTGGTGATTTTATCCTTTTTCTTTTCTCTCAAATGTTGACTGTTACTAATAATTCATAGTTTTTGTATATTCTCTCATCGTTAGGCTTTATGTGTTATGTTAGTGTCATTTCTCTTCTGCGTAAGTACTTTAACTTGTTTTTACTAATCATTGGTACTCAAATTAAATAAATACTGTGACTAATTTTAATCGAAATAAATCTCAATTAAAATTTATTTTATGTTGGTATCTTCATCTATATTTTGTGTGCTGAGTGTTACAACGGTACTAAACAATTAAAATTATATATATATATATATATATATATATATATATGAGCTGAACTTTCATATATATATATATGCTTGACTATTAATTTAGTTCTTATTTTATTCTATGTTAGAGTGTGAGTGACTGATTATTTACTGCTGCGAGAAGGACGTTGTTTATTTAAAAAGTATTCTAAAAAATGCCCTTATTTTAGAGTATGGATGTAGTCAGTTTATTTAGCCGTTTTTATGAATAGGTTCTAAAAGCAAAATATTATATATATATATTAATAGGAAATCAAAGTATTAAAAAATGTCATTATAAAATATATGGTATTTTATGTTAATAAATGAAATATAATTAAATGTATCATAGCAAACAGTCATAAATAGATATTAAAGGATAATATCTGATTCTAAAAATTGAAAATAAATAAATAAATAAAATAAATATTCACTGTGTAAATAATGGCAAACAAAATAGTTTACTTTAAAAAAGATTTTATTTATTTATTTTTTCTTGATTTATAATTAAAAAAAAATATTTTATAAAATGTTCTAATACTGAAATAGTGAAATATTTTGATTCAAAACTACTCAAAAATCGCGTGAAAAATATGGGAAAATGTAGTCGTTCAATTATTGCTTTATTATATAACTCACCCCTAAAATAGTATTCAGTCCAATAAATTTATGTGTATAAATTTTACAAATCGTTTAATTTGAATAAATAAATAACATGGTCTGGCTTTCACACCACTTTCTCTTGCCTTGCATTTGTATAAAAGCAGATTATTACAATTTATCTATCTGTCTATCTACCTATTTTTTCCATCTCTGTCTCCCTTTATATATAAATAATCTCCTAACTCCCAAAAATCCTCACTTCTCAGGACTAAAAACTGTACTAATTTTTAAATTTTGTAGATTTTAGTTTTTTTTTTTCCTTTACATTTACATTTCTGAATTAGAATTTTTATGCTATAAAAGTTTAAATATGATAGTGATATAAATAATCTATATATTAATAGGCAAGCATAAAATTTGTTGTCCCCTTTTAACATATTAATTATGGGAGTAGAGGGTTGAAAATGGTATCATTCGAAAGGTATGGTTAGCCGGAAGGTGCGAATACAAATATTATTTTCTTACGATGTCAAGAAGGTATTTAAAAATACATTTATTTTTTATGCATTTTCCCCCATTTTTCCCTTTTATACACGTATTCCTTCACATTAAAAAATACCAAAAAGTAGAAAGTTGTTAAATCTGGCAATTTCATAAAGCTCAAATAAAACCATAGACACAGTAATTTGTATAACGTAGCATCACTATACGCAAGCGAAGTGATGACGTCACTGTCTGTCCATGGAGCCATGTAAAAGATTTTCTATGTTAATTGTCCATTGAATTTTTTGTAAAAAATTATTTAAAAAATAACGGAAATTATCTGCCGATTTTAATTCCGATATTTGGGTATAGTTATATATAAGTTACTGTCTACATGTGTTTGATTGAGTTATTTTTTCTGTAAAATTGATAAAATTTTAATTTAAAATCACAAAACTCCAGAAAAAAAAATGGCAAACTTCCAGTTTCGAATGTAAACATAAACATTTCATTTCAAAGGGTGATATTTAAACAATAAATATTGAACTAATATACTAAATAAAAGGAAAATGGATTTGTTACTAACTGCTGCATGTATAAGTAGACGATACGGAAAAAATTCCGATTTCCGTTTTTTGCTGAATTTACATGTTTTGAGCTTTCTTTACGTTTCAACTAACTGAAATTGGCTACTTATTTTTTTAAAAAAGTGTCTTTATTGCTAGCTTTTCTGGGTAGAAGAAGCAAGTAGAAGATACATAAAAACTTTTGATTTCCGGTTTTCGATGAATTTACACGTTTTGCGATTTCCTTGCATTTTAATTAAGTGAAATTGACTACTTATTTTTATTTTTTAAAAAGTGGATTTATTTTTCTTTCCTCTGCATATATAAGTAGAAAATATAAGATTCAGAAATGTTTTAGATTTTCGGTTTTCGATAAAGTTACACGTTTTGAAATTTCCCGAACTCAATTCGACCATTTTTGAAAAATATCTTTTTTTTTTTTTTTGTTCAAACACTGTACTTTATGAACAGAATTTGATATTTGGTTGAATCTTGGTCTGACATGGTACCTATTAGCTTCTGGGCTGTATCACACAACAAGGGGCGTTTTCACGTTGCGATTTTCTCTCATTTCAGGAAAGGCTAACATCTACAGAGAGAAATAGTTATATTAAGTAAAACTCTGCTGATTCAGTTAGAGTGAATATTGGCAAACAATTGCCGCAGCTGTGTTGCAATTGCATTCCGTTTAGGACAAGGCAATATCTTTGCTTTGCCTCGCTTTGCAAAAAAAATGGTCGAGTTTCGACCACTGGGCGATACTAGTTATGTAAAATATGCATAATATTAAAATTAAATAAATAAATAAATAAAGATAAATAAATGCAGGAAGTTTTATATTGTGTATGTATAAATATATATAAATTTAAGTTACCTCTCTCTCTCTCTCTCTCTATATATATATATATATATATATATATATATGTATATATATTTATGACATCTGGTATAATTGACTAGTGCATTTAAAATAAAATATTATTAGATTTAGAAATAAAAATAAAACTTTTTTTTTCGGTCATTAAATATTCGTTATTTTTATTTGTTTATTTATTTGTTTGTTTATTTTTTCAAACTAAATGAGACCTAGATTTGAATTAAAATCGCCTTTCCTTTTCTTATGATATTTAGTATCTAAAATATCACCATTGAATTAAATACTATCTTGATTTTTTTTTCCTGGGAGTCTTTACTGTAAATTTCATTGTTTACATTTATTGTAATGTATGGATTTCTAGCAGTCTGCTGCATATATAGACTCCAAGAATCTTTCCTTTTTTTTTTTTTTTTTTTAATATTTTTGATTTGTACAGTTTCTCCTATATACGTCAGAAGAAAGTATTGATTCGTTTTTAATTTAATGATAGGTTAAAGCAACTCTGGAATAATGCGAATAATATTTACACGTAATTATAACAGTTTTTGATTAATTTTTTGGAAGGTTTACCTCCTTTTCGCAAAGACAATTATCCCTTCCCGTCCCAAGAAGCGAAGTTCAGGTGAGGGTTGAGATGTCGAGCAAGTTGTACATTTTCTGGCACCTGCGAGAGCAGTTGAAATACACCGTGCACGCAATAGCCTCCCCCTTATCAATTATAGGTAACTTTCACTATGATTTTAATAAAATGTAAGTGGTAGTCGTACAAAGTCCCATATAAATAGGTTGCATGATGATATAAAAACAACCATTTTCTTCACTCTGCCCCCCCCCCCCCCAGCAAACCATCCAGATACGTGTAATACCAGCTCTAATTTTCTTTAAACAGTAAGTTGTATATACACTTATTTTTTTAAATCAATAATAGGGTTCTTTAAAGAAGAAAATATTTTATTTCCATCTGCGCCTCTCTTGATCCCCAGGTTGTTGTCATTCTCATTGTTGTCACACTCATTGTGATCTTCATAAAAAGTAAGTGATGGTTGTAGAATATATCATTAAAATTGGTAAAATGGTGATATAAAAAATCATTTTATTTTCCTTTGCAACCCCGTCTTTAACCCCCCACCCCCACCCCCAAATATGTCTGGCACTTACTGTAATTTTTTTACAAATTGTACGTGATTATACAATGTTTCATTAAAATCAGTAAGAAGGTGATTTAAAAAAAAAAAAAACAAAAAAAAAAAACAATTGTTTTCTTTCAATCTCCTCCTAGTCCTTCCTTCTTCACCAGGTATGAACTAAATGAATGTTGTACCAAATCAATTTAAATTTCTAAAAATAAAATCTGTAAGTCAGTTTTTAAATTTATTATTTGATATTTATTATTTTTCGATTTGCGAATTGAAAAAGTGCCCTTTTTCCGGAATTCCTCTGTGATACGCAGACCTCTTTAATTTTTCATAAACAAGAAGTGATATTCATATAAAATTTCCTATAAATGTGAAGCGGTGTAATTTAAAAACAATTATTTTCTTTCTCTCTGCCCCTCTTCCAATCTAGGTATATTACTTACAGTTACAGTTTTTTTTTTTTTTTTTTTTTTTTTTTTTTTTTTCATTAAATAGGGGATAGTTGTTCAAATTTTAATTAGAATTGATAACATTATGATAATTAAACATTTTTCTCTTCTGTCTTCCACCCATAGCTGCCTCAAGATATATAATAATCAGCATAAAATTTCCTAAACATTAAGTGATATTTGTAATAAATTTTATTACAATTAAAAGAACAAAACATCTATTGTCTTTCCTCCTCTTTCAGCCCCCCCCCCCCCACCCTTTCTCCAGTCATATACAAAAAATCAATAATAAGATGGTTAAAAAAAAAAAAAAAATGATTTTCATCTGCCCTCAGGCCTCCTGTCCCCCTCCACTACATGTCACTCACTGTAATTTTAATTAAAATAAAATGCTATCTATACAAATTTTCACATAAATAGTTAATATGGTGTTATAAAATCAATTAGGTTTCCCCTCTGCCTCCCCCCCCCCTTCCAAGATATGTGTAAGAAAACTCACGATAATTTTTCTCAAGCAGTAATTGGTATTTATACAAATTTTCATTTAAATCGATAATAGTTTGCTTTAAAAAATATTTTATCTCCATCCACTTCCCTCCTGGTCCTCTCTCCTTGGTATATATAATGCTTATTGTTATTTTCATAAAGTGTAAGTGATAGTCATAGAATATATAATTAAAATCTGTAAAATGTTGATACAAAAAAAGCATTTTATTTTCCTCTACCCCGTTAGCTCCGTAATTATGTGTAATACTTATTGCATTTTGTTTTTTATAAATTGTATGTAATTATACAAGGTTTCTTTAAAATGGGTAAGAAAGTGGTGTAAAACAATTATTTTCTTTCAATCTGCTCCCCACCCTCAATTTTCCCCAAGTATGTGTAATCCTTACTTCTTATCTTTCTTTAGTACTAAAGTAGTGTAGTACCAGTTTAATTAAGATTACTGAAAATGTAATACAAAAGTCATTTTCTTTAAAGTCATTATTTGATATTTATTGTTTTTGTGACTTGCAAAGTGTAGAAGTGGCCTTTTCTCCAGCGCCCTTTTTTCTAGGATCCTTTTAACACACTCATTAACTAATAATTTTTCTTTTTCACTTTCAAGAAATTTTTAATCGTTTACTTAGTACTTTTTTTCAAAAAAGTTATTTAAAAGTACTTTAATATTTCGCTTTACAGTTTAATTGTGGATAAAGTACTTATTCATTTTCCGTATTTTTAAACTCAAAAATATAATATTACAAAATCTATTCTTGAGAAACTAGTACCAATTACCAATTTAATTTTTGTGAATTTCTTGAAAGTGAAAAAGGAATTTATAAAAATGCGTGTTAATGAGCAATTCTAGAAACTAATTCCCCCATAGAATAAATAACATGGGTTTTGTCTTTTGGTAAAATTTGAATTTTCCCCTTGTTCCTTTTCTTTTTCTATAAGAAATAAGTTGGAAGCACATAAAAAAAAAAAAAAAAAAAAAAAAAAAAAAAAAAAGAAGAAGAAGAAGCATTTGGTTATATGGCCTGCCGCTTGCATCAGAATTTCCGATCCTCAGGCAACATAAATTCTTTAGAACATGTGGTCAACAGATTTCCACTATATACAGAAAAACGTTTAAAATTGAGGACTCCCGCGTCTCTTGTTCTTTTCGAAAAGTGATTAGCGCTGCAGGACATATCAGGTTTTTTTTTCTTTCCTCTCCTAAGCAAAAATTTGAAAAAGTGTCCATACCAAGAGAAGTTCCTCTAACACTTTAGCGAAATGCACATAATTAATGAATCAGAAAATATTTTCCCCTAATTATTGTAATTATTATTATTATAGATTTTATTAATTTATTTATTTACTTGCTGAAGATTCCTTGAAATAAAAGCAAGAAGCTATTTAACAAAATAAATAAATTAAGATAAAATAAAATAAATAAAAATAAAATTGATAAACACAGAAATCCTTTTTAAAATTTAAATTTCTTTTTTAAATTTTTCGATGTTTTACTATGTTGAGCCCTGAGGTTCAAATATGTAGACCTTACATTACTAGCTTCCTAAATTATCACCTGCAAAAATCAAACCTTTTTGTTGTCTATTATGCCAATGTTCTTACGTAAATACCATAGAATAAATTTTATGTAATTATTATTACTTCGGGTCTAAAGAGAATAAGAAATTTCAGTCATCATATATGAAAGTCATTGTACTACGCAAACATATCACAATAAGTTTAATCATAAATTAAATGATACTATTTGCAACTTTTAATTTGTAAAATATGAAAAGAAAAAAAAAAGTTTATATTTATTTATAATATAACTACATATATATATGAAAAAAAAAGAAAAAAGAAAAAAAAGAAAATCGATTTAAAAAATAATAATTTACAAATTTTAAATGTTATTTAAAAGAAAAAAAGTATTGGTAAATTCATTTTCAATGATTTGCAGTGTGAAATAAAATTAATAAAAAATAATGCAAGATATTTTTTCCCGACATTTTTAGACGTTCATAGTTATACGGACAATATTATTATTATTATTATTATTATTTTAACTTACGAAGGAATAAATTACATTTGATATACGGATTTGTTAGCTACGGGACAAGTTTAATTCATACAAGCTTTCATTTTTCATTTTTATTTATTTATTTATTTATTTTCGAACACACAATACTGCTAATTTTTCGAAAAAAGAATGTTCATGTAGTGAAATGTGATAAATTTATTTTTTTAATTAAAAGGGTAATTTCAATTCGCCCTGCAGCTAATGGAATTTGAAGATCTAATGCTGCTAAAGCAAATGCAATCGGACATGTAACTGCTGGCTCGATAAAAGCGTACAATAGAGATGTGCAATCATAGTTATTTTACAAGGTCGAAGAATCATAATCTATCTTACTACTCTACTAAAAATACCTGCTGCTGAATTTGCACGTAATTTTGATGGAAAGGCTTGAAATCAATATTTTTACGTATTCAAATTAATATATTTAAAAAAATAATAATAACAATAATAATAATGATAATAACCTGTAAACATATAAAGGGCAAAGGGATCCCAGGAAAAAGGGCACCCGGAGAAAAGGGCACAGGAAAAAAGGGCACTTTTCCAATTCGCAAATCGCAAAATAATAAATATCAAATGAGGAATTTAAAGAAATATTTTCATATTATATTTTTAGAGATTTCAATTGACTTGGTACAACATTCATTTAGTATATACCTGGGTGAAGAAGGGGGGGGGGGGGGAGGATAGGGCCAGATCGAAAGAAAATAATTGTTTTTGTATCACTCCACTTACTGATTTTAATGAAACTTTGTATAATCACGTACAATTTGGGGAAAAATCACGACATGTGTCAGATATATTTGGGGGGGGGGGAGGATGTAATAGGGGTGGGACAGAGGAAAATAACATGATTTTTTTATATCACTATTTTAATGATTTTAATGATATATTCTATATTTATCACTTGCTTTTTAAGATCACAATGAGTGTATTATATACATGGGGAGAGCAAGGGTGGCGCAGATGGAAATAAAATGTATTCTTCTTTAAACTAACCTAATATCGGTTTTAAAAAACTTTGTGTATTATACCACTTACTGTCTAAAAAAAATTACAGTGAGTGCTACACATATCTGGGGGGGGGGGGGGAATTGCTAAGGGAGGGGATAAAAAAGTGATTGTTTTTACATCACCATGCTACCTATTTATATGAAATTTTGCATGACTTATCACTTACATTTTATTAAAATGATAGTGAAACTTACCTACAGTTGAAAAAGAGGGTGGGGAAATGGGTGGCAGGTGAAAACAAAATAATCTTTTAAACAACATTTGTAATCGATTTTTTATGAGCATTTTGTGTAAATATCACCTACTGTTAATGAAAATTTATAGTGAGGTTACATATGTCTTGGCGCGGGGGGGGGGGGGGGGCGCACCCACAGGTAATGGAAAACACCATTAAACAATGGGAGTAAGAAATACAATTTATTAAAATCACACAATCAACTGATTGGGAGGAAAATCATATTTTTTTAAATTCATTTTTCCAGCTGAGTGAAAATAATGCCTGGACCGGGAGTCGAACCACGGATCTTTGAGCTATCCAGGCCGACAACCGGTGGGGTTGATTTTCTTCCCAATCAGTTGATTGCGTGATTTTAATAAATTGTATTTCTTCCTCCCATTGTTTAATGGTGTTTTCCATTACCTGCGGCTAATTCTGTCGAGCTATCTACGTGATAGACCAGATGTTTCTGCCTAAAGGTTGTCTGAGTGAGTAATGCCCACCGGTTGTCGGCCTGAATAGCTCAATGGGTAGAGCGTTGACCTTGTAAGTCAAAGATCCGTCGTTCGACTACCGGTCCAGGCATTATTTTCACTCAGTTGGAAAAATGAATTTAAAAAAATTATATATATATATATATATGTGTGTGTGTGTGTGTGATTTTCTTCCCAATCAGTTGATTGCGTGATTTTAATAAATTGTTCTTCTTCCTCCCATTGTTTAATGGCGTTTTCCGTTACCTGCGGCTTATTCTGTCGAGCTATCTACGTGATAGACTAGATGTTTCTGCCTAGAGGTTGTCTAAGTGAATAATGCCCACCGATTGTCGGCCTGGATAGCTCAGTTGGTAGAGCGTTGACCTTGTAAGTCAAAGATCCGTCGTTCGACTACCGGTCCAGGCATTATTTTCACTCAGTTGGAAAAATGAATTAAAAAAATATGATTTTCTTCCCAATCAGTTGATTGTGTGATTTTAATAAATTGTATTTCTTCTTCCCATTGTTCAATGGAATTTTCCATTACCTGCAGCTTATTCTGTCGAGCTATCTATATGACAGACCAGCTATTTCTGCCTAAAGGTTGTCTGAGTGAGTAATGCCCATCGGTTGTCTGCCTGGATAGCTCAGTTGGTAGAGCGTTGACCTTGTAAGTCAAAGATCCGTCGTTCGACTCTCGGTCCAGGCATTATTTTCACTCAGTTGGAAAAATGAATTAAAAAAAATATGATTTTCTTCCAATCAGTTGATTGTGTGATTTTAATAAATTGAGACAATATTAATGGTAGCACAACTCCACAGACCACGAAATTTCAATTTAGAAATTTTTTGTTCAAGAATCCATCAACCGTGAATATTCCCTTAAAATAGGTTGGAGTGTACAGGTTGATTGAATTTTTCATAAACCATCTTTGTGAAAAAGGCCAGAGCCAGGAATCGGACCCGGGCCCTTCCGTTTAACGCACGAATGCTCCTCCACGGAGCCACTCTGGCTGTTAACCAGCCTAGCATTTCTCACATAACAACCGTTGGCAAGGTCATCGTCTCTGCAAAAACAGATGTAACAGGTGAGGCAATATTAGTGTAGCACAACTCCATAGACCACGAAATTTCAATTCAGAAATTTTTTGTTCACGAATTTATCAACTGTGAACATTCATTTAAAATAGGTTGTAGTGTAAAGGTTGCTTAAATTTTCATAAACCAACTATGTGAAAAAATGCCAGGTCAGTCAGTGTGTCTCAGTGGAAGAGCATCCGCGCGTTAAGCGGAAGGGCCCGGGTTCGATTCCCGGGCTGGCACTTTTCTCATAGTTGGTTTATGAAAAATTTATTCAACTTTTACACACCAACCACTTTTCACAATAGCTGCTTGTAAAAGATATGTTTTCAAAATTATTTAAGGGGTTCTAAGAGAGAGAAAAGAAGAATGATTTTATGATATGAAAAACATTATTTCGTTTTTCTCTGCACCTTTATCGCCAAATATTTTCGAAGCATACGTGTATTTTGCAAGTAGCAATTGTAAAATATGCGAAAAAAAAATGGCACTTTTCTTCATTTCTGCTTCTAAAACACATGTCATGCTAAACATCAACAACAGCGTAAGTTTTTTTATTTCTACATGGGGGAGGGAAGGAGGCAAAATGGACATATTAAAGAAGAATTTCCTTTTTGAATCACTTTTATACAGATTTACATTGAATTTTTGGGTACAACTTAGGAAAAGAAAGAGACTGATACTTTTTATAAAACATTACAGTAAGAATTACGTAAGCAATATTTCTGCAAAGTTTCATTAGATCGACAACAGGGTAGTAAAAATATATATTATTTCTATGTATCCCCTAGCCCTCACCAGATAGTGTGACCCTCTCTGCAATTTTTGATAAACAATAAGAGATATTTATATACAATTTAATATAAATATAAAGCAAAGTGATTTTAAAACAATCATTTTCTCTCATCATCTTCCCCCCTTCTAGGTATATGTAATACTCTTTGAAAATTTTCATTAAAAGTAGGTGATAGTTGCTGAAATTTTAATTAAAATTGGCAGCATTGAGATATTTTTGCAATCATCCCCCCCCCATATTTATAAAAAGAAATTTATTAAAACGCAAAATATAGGGATATTAACCCATTTTCGGCCAAGCCCAGAAATTTTATAAAATGTGGTATTATTTTCATTGAAATATGTTTAAATCACATTCATTAAGACACAAAAAATATTTCGTGCATGAAAAAAATTATTTTATTTAAGGGGTATTCTGGTTTAGAAATTGAAAAAAATCGATTTTTTTCTTTTTACATATTTTCATAGTATAACCCTTTAAAAATATTTTCCTAAAAGTATTTTTCGAAATTCGAATTATTTTCGGAGTTACATTCAAAGGAATTCTTAATATTTGACCCATACAAGGGTAAGCCTATAGTCATCAAAAAAGAGTGTGTGGATCATGTCCAGAAGAGGATGGGGGTCCGTTTGCGAAAAGCAAAAAAGAATAATATTGGTATTGGTGGTAAAGGTCCCGGAAAGTTGACAGATAAAGTTATAAATGAGCTTAGTCTTTATTATGGCTTAGCCATTCGAAGAAATCCAGAGTCCGTAGAAAATATGCAAAATGAGGTATGGGCTACTTATTTTCATAAAATTTCTACGAACTCTAATCCGCACATCACTTTTGTCCACAGGGTTCATCAAGCTGGTGTAAGTGGCGGGTCGCTGAAGCTGAAGGTACTCTCGATGAATTTCAACATGAAAACCCTCCGTTAACTGAAGCTGTTCAAAAAGTTATAAAACCAATCTACGAGGACTTATCTTCAGAAAGCTTGCTGGAAAGGTGCTTGGGCTCTGAAATTCAAAATAACAACGAATCTTTAAATTCGCTCATCCAGACTTTCGCACCCAAGCATATCCATGCTGGTACCCATACAATAGAAATTGCTAATTTCATTGCGGTATGTATATTTAATGAAGGGTTTTTACCAGTTTTAAAGATTATGTCAAAAATGGGAATAACAATTGGGCCAGAATCCCACGCGTTCGTTAATAGACGCAATCAAGTCCGAATTAACAGGTCCGAGGTACGAGCTTCTGAGGCTTCCAAGGAAGCTAGAACTGCTAGATCATCTGAAAGGTCGTCTTTAAACATGACATTTGAAGTGAAGGAAGGTACTTTGTATGGAGCAGGAATCGCTGATTTAAAAAAAGTAAGTATAAGAAGCCGTTAAGCGACTACGGTTGCGCGCGACTTGTCCTCAAACTTTAAACGCGTTTTTCTCGGAACTACATTTTCAGAAACGGTGTGCATGATATCTCAAGTTCTACTCAACCGATTCACTTCAAATTTAATACAGATCTTCTTTATACATTATAGTATCGCACTACCAAGAGTTTTTAAAAAAAATTTTCTTTTTTATATTTTTAAAAAATTCCGAACGGACAAAAAACAGGAAAAAAACGAAACGTATTTTTCAAAACGCCGCCATTTTGTGAGAATTTTTTTTTTTTTTTTTAAATCCTCTCGTAGTGCGATAACTATATCCTTCCTCTTCAAGGATTATTAATGGTTTTCCATTTCAGATCACTGGAAGGACTAATATCCTGCACACCAGGGCACGGCATTTTTTCAACAGTCCCAACTTTGCCGGCCTGCAGTTTTTTGAAATTTGATTTTTTTTTTTAATATTACGCATGTTTTGTATTCTTTAAATATCATTAAAAAACTTATTAAAAAAATGGATAGTAAAAATATTTATTGTTTTTGTTTTATCGCCTCCAGAAAAACACCTAAAATTTGAGCTTCTAAACCAGAATACCCCCTTAAGAAATAAAATGATGCATATTAAATGAAATAAATTTAAGCAAAATTTTAAGTCTTTTTCATGGCATTTGTTTTATTTTTATTTTATTTACAAAACTTACAAATTTAATTCATTATAAAAACATATATGATTAATCTTGAATCGAATAATTATAGATTTTCAAAAAGCTGAATTTGTCAATAATCGTTTAAAGTTAGAAAACTAGCGTATTTTGAAAATTTCTCAACAGAAAGTGTTTAATCCAATTGAATTACTAATATTTTGTAGATGTCTTCAGAACCTTTAAAAATAACAGTTAAATAAAATTTATACGTCACAGTGATAACAGAAAAATATTTATTGAAATGGTGCGTTTACGCATCTTTGGCAGAAATTAAATTAAACATTCATTTTCTCTCCTTCAGTACTCCTGCCCCCCTCCCCAAGACATATTTAACCCCATTATAAATTTTCATGAACCTTAAGTGATATTTACTGAAAATGACCATGAAAAATTGGTTATAAGTGTTGTTTAAAAGGATTCTTTCCTTTTTCATCCCCCCCACGTACACATTTCCCCCCTTTTTCTACAATATATAACTTTTACTATTACGTATTTTAGTAAAAAGTATATGATAAGCCTTGCAAAATTTCGTATAAATAGGTAGCATGATGATATAAAACCCACATTTTTTAACACCCCCTTATCAACTACCCCCCCCCCAAATATTTGTAACACTCACTGTATTTTTTTTTTTTTTTTTTTAAGTAGTAAGTGGTATATACACTTTTTTTAAAATCGATATTAAGGTAGTTTAAAGAAGAATATATTTTATTTCCATCAGAATCCCCCTTGCCCCCCCACAAATGTCTAATACACTCATTGTGATCTTCATAAAAAGTAAGTGATAGTTATAGAATCTCCTTATATTATGAAAATTTGTGCGCATCTGTGTGTGTGTGTCTCTGTGAAAAACGCGTTGTAATGGGTTTGTCTCCGGCTCTAATGATCGCAGCGTCTTGATACCGGTGCCATTAGACGCAGAATTTCTTCATCTCGACGTATTCACTAATTGTTAATTAATGCGACCCTAATTAGAGGAGATATTAATTTAAACGTCGACCTATGTCTGATGAAAAAACGATTCAAAATGCCAGGCGACCGTCATTTTCATCCGGAACCGCGTACCTCAAAAGAAAAAGCAGAGAGAGAAAATTTCATGGGTTTTTGTAAAGCGATCCTACGTGAACGGTTCGGGATATTGAAAATACACCTGTACCACGAGAAAGAGCATTTATTAGCGATTCTTACGGTACTTTTTTTTTTTTAATACGGATTTTTTATATTTTTAAAAAAAGTTTTAAAAAGGGTCCAAAATTTCTCTTTTTCTCGATCGACTTTTTTGAAACGACCTGTACGACTGAGTAACTCTTCCATTTCTTAACAACTGGTATATTTTCAAAGCTCATTTAATCCTCTTTCGAACCATATATACATTTTAACAAAATACGGATTAGCGATCCATATTTTTAAATTTTACGAAACATCGATTTTTTCACAAAACATTTTATAACTCAATATCTTTTAGAGATAAATCATTTCTTTTTTCTTTTTGTGTATAGACCTGAATTAGAAGAATCATATCTCAAAAGATTGAGACATTATTTCAAAAACTGAATGAGTTATAATTTTTTTATTTTAGGCATTAAACCATTGAATACCGCGAGCTTGATCCCGTAATAAGTTCTCCAGGCAAGTCCTTTGCGTTCGTTGTGGGTTACCGTTTCCGTTACCATGACAACCCATTCACAGAGAAAACCATACCTGGCGAAGAAAGAAACCTTTCAGCAATTGCGATCACGTGTTATTTCTACTAGGAACAAAAATTGCAAAGTTCAAAATGCTTCAATTTTCTTCAAAATTCTTTCAAACTTACTGTGCACCGTTAACAGCACAAAGGATAGTTACAGTTCAAATTTCATCGATTTTGGAAAAAAAATTACATTTTAATTGCAAATTAAATTTTATTCTAATACGGGTATTTCAAATTCGAATTATGATTAAATTATTTTTAATACATCATTCGAAAGATATTTTGAAGTTCTTTTACTTTATTTAAAGTGGAATTCGAGATTTCACCTGATTTACACGTTTTGAGACTTCATGAATCGGTTTTCTTTTGTATCTCAGCTACTAATTAAAATAATTTCATAAGTAATACATCATTAGAAAGCTTTGTTGATTTGGAATCGAACAGTAGATTACAGAAATTTCTACCGCCAGACGGCGCTGTAATATTTTAAAATTTCAATATTTCAAATTCTAATTATGATTAAATTATTTTTTAATACATCATTCGAAAGATATTTTAAAGTTCTTTTATATCATCGAAAGATTTCACCAGATTTACACGTTTTGAGGTTTCCTGATTAGGTTTTCTTTTGCATCTCAGCTAATTGAGTAAGACCGTTCAAAATTGGTATATGTAGCCATGTAGGTTAATTAGGACTGGCTGAAAGGGTGGGGAAGAAATAGGCGTGCACCGAGCGCGTATCCCCTAACTTGTGTTCGCGCAGCGCGCACGGGACTACTCAGCCGAAAGCAGTGGGGACCCGGTCCGACTTTTTACCTGATGATAAATGATTTTTTTATTTTATTTTCTTAAGAATAAAAAATTAATTTGAGAAGGAATGTGTTCGCGCAGCGCTCGTATACCTTCACACGTGCGCGCGCAGCGCGCATGGGTCTGCGCTGCCAATGGCAGTGGGGACCCGGTGTGAGTTTTTACTGGATCAGAAATGAATTTTTTTTTAAGGGACAGGAAGGGTCAGGGAAGGAATAGGCGCGCGCAGCGCGCACGGGATTGCGCTGCTGAAGGCAGTGGGGACCCGGTGCGACTATTTACCCGATCAGATATGATTTTTTTTTTCTTTTCTTAAGACTAAAAGTTACTGTTAGTGATTCATTAATTATAGTGATTCATTTAAAAATACTGACCCGCTAGCGGGCGATGCTCGCTAGTATATCATTAAAATCTGTAAAATAGTGATATAAAAAAATAATTTTTATTTTACTCTGCCTCCCCCTCCCCCAAAAGTACGTCTGACACTTGCTATAATTTTTTCACAAATTGTATGTGATTATACAAAGTTTCATAAAAATCGGTAAGAAGATGATAAAAAACAATTATTTTCTTTCGATCTGGTTCTAGCTCCCCACACCTTTCCCCAGGTATATACTAAATTAAATGTTGTACCAAATCAATTTAAATCTCTAAAAATATAATTTGAAAGTCATTCTGTAAATTCATTATTTGATATTTATTATTTTACAATATGCGAATTGTAAAAGTGCCCTTTTTCCGGTGCCCTTTTACCTGTGCCCTTTTCTTCGGTGCCCCTTTTCCGGGATACAGGGAAAAAGAATATAAAATGGTAAATTGTTGCATTTTTTGCTAAAAAATATTTTATTCTTAATAAATCAAATGGCTTCAACAGTTATTGGTACGATATGAGAATAATGAAAAACAGAGATGAGGTTTTTTAAAAGCAGATATGGATCAGACATTTTAAAGGCAAATATACGATGATCTGGAGAGAGTAGTTTTACGTAAAAGGTAGGATTAATTTAGTACGTTTTGCAGATTACTATAAACATCAAGAGAATACCCACAAATTTGGAATTCAGAATTCTTAAGATTTTTGTTAGCTTTTAGAGAGGGAAAGGGTAATATTTTTTCAACATGACCGAAACTTTTGTTCTACTTCTAAACCAGTAAAAAATGGTTTCAAGAAATAAGTTTCTGCATTTTTACCTTTACCATTACCTAAAAAGATGACGAACTTATATATATATATAAGAAGAAAAAGAACAGAAGTCTCCTTATAACTGTGAACTGAAAATAATAATAAAAATAATACTATTAATAATAAAGGAAAAATAAATAAAGACCGTATTTTCGATTTTTTTCAGATCAAAAAATAAAATAAAAATAAAATAAAATAAAAATAAATAAATAAATAAAAATAAAATAAATAAATAAAAATAAAAATAAATAAATAAAACTTTATGAATGTCTTCTAATAATGTAATTGAAAATAATACAACATGTATTTAATTCAATAATAGTTATCAGTGTCCAGTCAAGTAGAAAAACTGATGGTCTGAAAATTATGAGAACCAATGGAGTATTGCGTTACTTCAAGTATGCAAAAATATGCTTCAGGTTTAGTGCAGTGTTGTGCCCGAATGCGTTCTTTTGAACTCGATCATGAGTTTAGCTCAAAAGTTTTGAGTTTTGAGTTGAACCTCGCTCGTTTTTTAAATAATAAACTTGAGTTGAGCAAAGTTCGGGTTTTTTTTTTTTTTTTTTTTTTTTTTTTTTTTTTGCAAATTTGAGCGGGAAAAATATTTCAAGCTCAAACTCATAATAACTCAATTTCTTCTGTAATTTTTTTTCGATCTTAGTAATTTTATAACGTCGACGGAATATGAGACGTTTGCCCTCCAAGCATTTTAAACATTAAATTTATAAAAAAAAATATATTGAACATACATATTTTTGTTTCCAGTTCTGATTTCCTCATCATTTACGATTTTTTTTTTTTTTTTTTCGCTAAATAAATTATATGCATGCTTCCTACAAAATAAGGAATTGTTATTTTAATTTGCTAATTCCAAATTGTGCAACCTGTTTAAAGTATTTACATTACATAACGTGTTTAAAGTTTACATTGCACAGTAAAACAAATAAATTTTCATTAGACAGTCCATGCTGAAATCTTGTAGCCTTTGAAAATATAAAACTTTCCGCAAAAGTTTCCCGGAGATCCTGCTCTCAAATCTGTTAGATGCAAAGTGCAGGGTTCGATTCCAAATTGTGCCTATCCTCTTAGCCATTCGGAACTTTTCTCCTAAACTTGCTTAAATACAGGCTAAGTTCCTTTGAAAGGCCTCCCCGGAAGCTATTCCACTCCACCGAGGCAATATCATTGTCAATCGTCCTCCAACTTAAGACACACAATGGAGCACGCACACACTTAAAAATACAACTTAAATATATATTTTGTTTAGTCGAGTCTGTCCCCTTAGTAACGGATTTCGACTAAAGCGCATTTTCAATATAATTTTATTTAACATTAAATGTTGACTTATATATATATAACGAAAATTCAGAGTTTAAATAATGGCATGACTATTATTCGTAACTAATTATAGCTTTAAACAAACAACAACAACAACAAAAATTACATAGTATTTATCTACATCTATACTTATTTAAATGGAAAACTTTTGTCTTAAATGAACAAACAATAAATTTGTAATGATTGTGGTGTGTATGTGCCTCAACCAAAATTATTTGTTGCTCACTGTTTTTTTTTTTTTTATTATTATTACTAATCATGAAAAATTAGTCTTGGATTATCCTTTGTTTTTTCTTTTCTTTTCTTCTTCTTCTTCTTTTTTTTTTTTTTTTTTTTTTTTTTTTATGTAATTTTTATGATGTTTCATTCTTTCTTCTTTTTTTTTTTTTTTTTTTTTTTTTTTTTTTTTAGTTGTAAACTTCTTGTAGTATTACATCCTCAAACCTCAAATGTACCTAAAAGTTAATTTCAAGTACACTGAAGAATGTAAATAAGATGAAGATAACTTTAAAAATTATCCCCGCAAAACAGCAGATATATTTGACATATATTACTGATTCATAGCAATTGGAAATAATTGATTATAGATATTACTGTTAGTAACAAAAATAAAAAACGAATTGTCTTCTGCCTGAAATTTCATTCAAGATATATTTTCATATACAATTTTCTTTTTATGAACGCAGAATGATAGATATCAGAACTGTGTAAATTTGTTTTTGCTCTCGTTTAACTTTTAACGATTCTACTTCTAGATATGAGATTTTCCAAGAAAATTACTCTGTATGCTTCCTGGACTTCAGACAAGCTCTTTTGCCCAGCTATATTTCCCGGGGCCACAGAATATCAGTTCTATTTGTTCTCTCGCGCGGCCCTGATATTCCCCGATTTTCTTTCAAAAAAGGCGGGAATTCGGTCATTCTCTTAATGGTCCTACCTGCAGCATGGGAGGTAGTGAGTGACTTGTTATGTTGCTATTCTAAACCTTGACTCCAGCAGTGACAGTAACAAAGACATACAATCACTGAGTATTAATTGTTTTTAAAACTGAAAGCTACGAGAGAGAGAAATGTTAAAGGAGAAACAATTTTATTTTATTTTACTTTTTAGAAGAGCATTCAAAATTTTAAGTTTACAATTTATAAGTGCAGTTAATGATAATATGACAAATTAATAAAATTTAAAATTAATTGAACATTACAATATTTTTACAAATTATTACAATTTTTTATTGAATCATTATTTTTATGAATTAATACATTTTTTAATTACAGTATTTATCTAAATGTAATTAACTATAAATGTATTTATATATTTATACTAATGTATACTAATGTATACTAATGTATACTAATGTATTTATATACTTATCTAAATGTATTTATCTAAATGTATTTACTATATAAATGAACATGAAAGGTAATTTTTATGCAAAATCTTACCTAGCCCTACGCTTTTCAATGTGCAATCTTTTAATTATAATTTAGACTTCTTTTAAAGTGCAATAATTACCTCACCATTTCAAAAATATTGCTTTCATTTGAATTTTTCAAGTGACCATATATATTATTCAAGTCTAAATATTTGTAATTTTGAGACGCAACTTTTAATTTCTAATATTTTAAAAGCAGATTTGCTACATTTGAGAGAAAAAAATAAGATGTTAAAGTTTTTTTGCTGACAGATTAATTAAAATTTTATCCCTGTACTTCTAAACGATGAGATATTGAAGATAAAGTTTCAATTGAATGGTGTTGTTAAAGATGTATGAAAAGGTAAAATTTTAGAAAAAAAAATTTTCCACTTTTTCCTATATTATATGAAAAAACGAATTGAATTAGAAAAAAATTTCAGCAACCATATTTCCATTAAATGTAGACACATTTGGAACATGCAAAACACAATTTTACTTTTTCATAGAAAGCTTCATCTTTCTGTGTATGGTATAAATAAAATGCTCTCTTTAATTAGAAATAATTTACTAATTTCACGGAAGTTCTTGTAGAGCTGAAACATAAATATTGAATGATATTGATTAGATTTTGATGTATATCACTTGATAGACAACGCTTATGTGCCATGTTTTTTTTTTTTTTCTTCTCTCTATAATTTTTGCGGTTTTCTTTTGGTACTTAAAAAATAAAAGTACACGAAATTTGATCTACACAGAATGTTAATAATAAAGAAATGAATATTAATATTTTTGAAGTAGATCTTCTCATAGGTGAGCTGCCGAAGCGTTTTATTAATGAATTTCTTTGACTACTTTATATTAAATTTTAAGAAATGGAATTGTAAAAACTTCAGATGAGATTTAAAGGTGTTGCTGTTATATATATATATATATATATATATATATATATGTATGTATGACAAAAGAAGTAATGCAGTTTTGTAAATAAAATATGAATTTATAACATCGATTTGTTGACTTAACGTTGCGCTGTATCTGAGCATTTGAATATGCATAGCTACTCAAGGTCAAGGAAAGGGTTACATATTTTGAATCGC
Organism: Salticus scenicus; assembly: GCA_963930645.1. Classification (NCBI taxonomy): domain Eukaryota; kingdom Metazoa; phylum Arthropoda; class Arachnida; order Araneae; family Salticidae; genus Salticus; species Salticus scenicus. The sequence goes on from OZ005661.1 coordinate 206,763,712, forward strand.
CCAGTCGCTTCGCTTCAGACATATGCTATGCCACTGGCTCTTGATAACGGAATTTGTCTCCTGGTCAATTCTTTTGAATCAGTTTTTGAAGAGTAAAATTTGACATTGAAAAACTATTCTCAAAATTGAGGTGTCCTCTATTCGGAGGTGTCCACTATGTAAGGTTTTGCTATAATTTTCTTAATTTATCAAATTAAATTAACAAAAATATTTTTGTAATTAAGAAACATTTAACAAAAATATAAGTTATTTAAGAAAGTGTTCGTAGAGAGGGGGAAAATCTTAAAAAAAAATATATAAAAATCGACATAAAAATGATTCTTTAAAGAATTTCGTTGTTTTTTAAAAAGGAATTTGAATCGAGCAGATTCTTTTTTTTTTTTTTTTTTTTTTTTTTTTTTTTCAAATATGAATTTGAGCTCAAACATAAACTAACTCCTTCTTTAGACATTGAACTTCAGTTTAAATTAGTTTTTTTTTTTTTTTTTTTTTTTCCCCGTGAGTTTACACAACACCGCACTGGTTATCTCACGTGTCAAGCTTTGTACAGTTTTATGCCACAGAAATTGAAATATAGCCATCCATTTCTCAGGAAAGTTTGCAGTATAATAGGTTACTTTTTGGTTGATATGAATCCAAACGGAATCCGCATAATGTCTCATAATTGCTGTCTCATATATCAGCATCTGTTTAATTATACGTAATGTAACCTTAGATTTAACCGTCCCTTAAATTACAGAAATCACTCGATAGCAGCGACATCAGTCACACGGATGACACCAAAAGTTTATAAGCATTAATTTAAGTTGAAGTTCATTTACATATAAATTTATATGCAATTCTGTGCAGTAGTTCCTGAGATATAGCCATCTCAAAAAATGCAAAATCGCTATAAAACAGCGAAACCATATTGAACTATTCGAACAAAATATTGATAAAAACTAATGCAATTACATATTATATGCAATTCTGAGCAGCGGTTAACGAAAAATGGCTTTTCCTCAAATTGTAAAAATCGCTCTAAAGCAGCGCCACCTATTGAGCGATGGACACCAAAAGTCGCTAGGCACTAATTTAGATCGAAGTGCATATACTTATAAATTTATATTCAGTTTTGTTCAGTTAGTTCTTGAGATACAGTTACCACAATTTCTCTCTCTCTCTCTCACGCACAGACATATATTTTCTAAAAATGATCAAATCGTATTCTGGACCTTTTTTCCGGGTGCCTTTTATTCCGGGTACCCTTTTTTCCGTGCCCTTTTTTCCAGTGCTCTTTTTTCCGGGATCCTACGAAAACATCCAGTCGGTAGCAAAATAATTCGAGCGCTAGCAATAAAAAATGTACCCAAGTATTTATATAATAAAACAGTATTAAGTGTGCTTTTTTATATAGGAATTTTTGCTATTGCTCGAATAATTTTGCTGCGAACTGTAAAGCGATATAAAAACAATTATTTTCTTTCAATCTGCTCCTAACAACCCCCCCCCCCCCCCCAACCTTTCTACAGGTATAAGGTAAGTGTATGTTGTACCAATTTAATTTAAATTTCTAAAATTGTAACGGAAAAGTCATACCTTAAATTCATTACTTCATATTTATTATTTTTGCTATTTGCAACTTGAAAAATTGCCCTTTTTTTACAGGATCCATTAATAACACACGGTGAAGATAAATTTAAAACAATAATATTAATATTGATAATGAGAAATATATATATATGTGTGTGTGTGTACAATTCTCTATGTTTGTTTGTATATATATGGTTTCTTTCATTTATTAAGATCGATATTTCCCATGTCCCTAACTGTTCTAATTTTCTCATGTATCACAATGCATGTTCCTTTTTTTCTGTTAACTGGTAATCTTATAAATTAATGTAAATAAATATATACTATATATATATATATTTATTTACTTAAGATAACTTGTTACCTTATTTTCATCTGTGTGTTTCCGTGGTAATTATATGATTGTCTCATCTTCATTCTCATTCTTTTCATTTTAATCACATAAATTAAACATTATATGTATATATATATTTAAAAAAAAAAAAAAAAAAGTTAAACGAAACAGTCTTTTCTCCCTTTCCTTCTTTCATCCATCTCTTGTCAGCCCTTAAGCAGTATCCGGCACCCCTAATACAGATAAGCGCACCTGTTTCAAGAATGTATGATTAAGCTAAAGCTAATCTTTTCTATAGGCAGAATTGAAACGCTGAAATACGCAGAGTTAATAATTAACAAATGATATCGTGTTCGTGGTTATAATTATCGCTAGAACATTGCTCCACTTTAAAAACAGAAAAACGTTAGGAGCATCTGGACAATTTTAAAAGGTAACCGGTAAAAATGGTAACGGAAAAAATGGTAACGGAAAAAATGGTACCGGAAAAAATGGTAAACGGAAAAAATGGTAACGGAAAAAATGGTAAAGGAAAAAATGGTAAACGGAAAAAATGGTAAACAGAAAAAATGGTAACGGAAAAAATGGTAATGAGGAAATTAGTAAAATCAAATTGCAATAATATCATTATCATAGCATGATGAAAGCGATTTTACACAGCTATTGGGTGGCTCAAAACTGAAGTGGTCAGAAGAGTTTTGGATCGTTATAAGTATCCAATGGTAGGAGTGAAGTTTTTGAAGTTAGAATGTCAAGGTCATTTTTTTAAGTTGTATTATTGAAGCGAGAGTGCTAATCATTCCGGAACATTCTATTTCGGCCTAACTCCCCTCTCTGCCTGGGGGAAGAACGAGTTTGGTCGTGATTATACGGATCCGATTATATCCACTGGAATCGGTCAATTCGTTAACAGCTTTCAAGGTGCTTGTTTTTTATTTTATTTATTTATTTATTTATTTTTTTTTTTTAAGGATGATTTTCTTTTTGGCCCACCAAATGTTTTACGTTTTACAAATCTGCCTTATAAGAAACCAAAAACACTTAAACACAAATTATAATTTTTTCAGATAGTTTTTAAAAACTGACTGAGATGATTAGCATTTTTTATTTAATGAAAAGATAATATAGGAAATATTATTATTTTTTTAAATGTGTTTTAAAACATTACATTACTTATATGATTAACATTTATAAGTCTGATTAAAAAAAAAAAAAAAAAAGAAAAAGAAAAAGAAAAATGTATTTTTAGTTATTGCTGAAATTAGAAATATTGACATTACACAAATTTGTTTAAGTCGATTATAGATCTATTCATCCATTCTAGCTGTATGAATACCTAGAAATATGAAAATAAGTTGGGTACAAAAACTGAGAATAGAACTACTGTCACAATAAGGTTGTAAGGAGATCCCTGAAAAAAGGGCACCGGAAAAAAAGTGCAATTTTCCAATTCGCAAATCGCAAAATAATATGAAATAAACTAGTATGTTGTGGCCACCACAAGACTTTCTTCTATATTTTCCTATACATATTCAATCAGTAACAATATTTAAAAAAAAAAATTTGCTTCTTTTTTTTTTTTTTTTTGTGAAAATTAATACATATTCAATCACTAACAATATTTAAAAAAAAAAAAAAAAAAAAAAAAAATAGAATTTTTTTCTAAGTTTTTTTTTTTTTTTTTTTTTTTTTGGTTAAAAGTAAAAAAAATCGATAACTTTGTTTTAAATTATCACAGATTTATAGTTCAACCATTCGTTTTAAAGGTATTGACGAGACCTTTCGAATGATACCCATCTTCAAAATTTACCCCCCCCCCCACCCAGGGGGGGAAGCGATGCCCCCCCATGCACAAAATTTTTTTCCTAGTTACGTACTACTATTATCAATAATTCATATTAATTTTACAAACACAAGTGTAAAATAACTCTTATTATGCACATTTATACGAATTTTTGTCCTATGCTGCCATGTTAAAAATTTAGATAAAATGCTATCACAGCGCCACCTGTTGAGCTATTGATCCCCAAATATAATCAGCAACAGTTTATGTCGGGGACCAACTAAATACCAAGTTTGGTAAAATTTCGTTAAAAAAAAATAAATAAATAAATAAATAAATAAATAAATACGATTATTTTTCTAAGTTTTTTTTTTTGTTAAAAGTAAAAAAAATCGATAACTTTGTTTTAAATTATCACAGATTTATGGTTCAACCATTCGTTTTAAAGGTATTGACGAGATCTTTCGAATGATACCCATCTTCAAAATTTAACCCCCCCGGGGGGGTACTTCCCCCCCAGGGAGGGAACCGATGCCCCCCATGCACAATTTTTTTTTTCCTAGTTAACTACTACTATCATCATAATTCAAATTCATTTTACAATCACAAGTTTAAAATAACTCTCATTATGCCCATTTATACGGAATTTTGTCCTATGCTGCCATGTTAAAAATTTGCATAAAATGCGATTACAGCGCCACCTGTTGAGCTATTGATCCCCAAATCTAATGGGCACCAGTTCATGTCAGGGTGCAACTAAATACCAAGTTTGGTTAAATTTCATTCATATGTTCGTGAGATACAGCGTCCACAAAAAAATGATACAGACAGACAGACAGACACACAGACAGACAGACAGACAGACAGACACACAGACAGACATTTTCTAAAAACTATCAATTCGTGTTCAGGACATCCCAAAACGTGTAGATCCGTCAAAAAACGGAGGTCGAAAATTTTCGCGAATCCAATACTTTCTCTATATTACATATAGAAGAAAGTAAAAATTTAAAGAATGATTTTCAGATTACATTTTTAGAAATTTAACATTCAATTAGTGTATACCTGGAAGAAGGGGGGGGGGACTAGGAGCAGATCGAAGCAAGGCAATTGTTTTTATATCACATTCCTACCGATTTTAATGAAACTTTGTATGATCGCATACAATTTGTGAAACAATTACAGTATGTGTCAGACATACTTCGGGGGGGGGGGGTTAAAGAGAGGGTGATAGAGGAAAATAAAATGATATTTTATATCACCATTTTACCGATTTTAATGATATATTCTATAACGATCACTTCATTAAATTGGCAATAAGATGGTATGAAAATATATTCTTTCCATGTAGGCCCCTAGCTCTCACCAGGTAGTGTAACCTTCTCTTCAATTTTTGATAAACAATAAGAGATATTTATGCAAAATTTCCTATAAATGTAAAACAAAGTGATTTAAAAACAATATTTTTTGCCTCAGTCCTCCCCTCCTCCTAGATATATGTAACACTCTTTGAAAATTTTCATTAAATGTAGGTGATAGTTTTTGAAATTTTAATTAAAATTGGTAATATTGTGGTATTTATATAATTATTTTTCTCCTTTGCAACTTATCCCATTGCCCCCAAGATATATATCACAATCAGCGTAAATTTTTCTAAATATTCAATGATATTTCTAATAAATTTTATTAAAATGCAAAATATAGTGATGCAAACATTCATTTTCTTTCCTTCTGTGCCCCCCCCCCCCACACACACACATATGTAACCTTACTGTAATTTTTCATTAATGGTAACAATAAGTGATATTTACACAAAGTGTGAGTAAAAAAATCGATAATAAGTTTTGTTTCAAAAGATTATTTTATTGTTCATCTGCCCCCTCCTACCCCTACTCCCCCTTATCAACTATAGGTAACTTTCACTATAATTTGAATAAAATGTAAGTGATAGTACAAAGTTTCATGTAAATAAGTAGCATGGTGATATAAAAGCAACCATTTTCTTTATTCTGCCCCCCCCCCCTCCCCCCCCTTAGTAAGCCGTCCAGATATGTGTAACACTCTCTATAATTTTTCTTAAACTGTACGTTGTACATACATAAAGGTTCTGTTTTAATCGATTATAGGGTAGTTTAAGAAATAATATATTTCACTTTCATCTGCGCCTCCTTGCCCCCCCCTCCAGGTATATAATACACTCAATGTGATCGTCATAAAAAAGTAAAGTGATAGTTATAGAATATATCATTAAAATCGGTAAAATGGTAAAATAAAAAAAACCATTTTTATTCTGTAGTCTTCCTTTTTAACTCCCCACCCCACCACCTTTCCCTTTTCTTTGGTGTTACACAAAACTCACTGGTTCCAACACTGAAACTAAGAGTCCTCCATCCTAAAAATTATACTTAGTACAAATAATACTTTGTGCAAATAATACTTAGTTCACTATACTTTGTGCAAATTTAATTTTATTTTTCAGCAATAAAAAAATATATATAAGTACTCATAAGTTTTTTTTTTTTTTTTTTTAACAGAAAAATTTTTTTAATCATAGAAATATGCTTAATAAAGGACAGCCCCGCCCTTTATTTTATTTATTTTATTTTTTCAAGCTCTTCGAATATCGAAAAGTTATTCTGTAGAAACATAGTTTTTGTAACAAACTGATATCTTTTACAATCAAAACGAAAGGATATTTCTTGCTTTTAAATATTTATTAAACCAAAATCTAATAAAGAGAAAACAGATTAATGCACATACATTAACATATCTTTTATGAAGCAAACTTCTTTACAGCTCAGCCAATTTTTAAAAATATTAAACTAATACATTTTAATGCCGATAAAAGTGCCGTATATTAATTATTTATATTTTTTGGCTATTTGGTGTTAATTATTTGCTAGAAGTATTAAATGCATGTTTAGTTTATAATTTTAATACACTGAATTATGTCGAAAAGAGAATCAAAAAACTACATATCTCCATACATTTATGCTTTAAGATAAAAGTTATAGAGAAATTTTGATCAATGGAAAATTAAAAATAAAGAGTTCCCCTTCAGTGGTAGAAATTTTCTGCTCTCGAAGAAGATAACATAACTGCCAACATCCTAATTAATATTCTGTAGTATTGTTAGTACCCGCCTTATTTTCACACCAGACGATATTCGAGGTTTTTTTTTCCCCCCTTCTTTAATCATTTTTTACATTTTGAGAGAATTACTGTAAAAATAAAACAGTGCGAAAAAAGCCGCGAATACTAATAGTACTACGGAACATAATTAGGATATTGGCAACTATGTACCAGACAGGAGGTCCCGAGTTCAAACCCAAGTCACACTTCTCGATCTAAACCAGCTACTCAGAATTTTGCGCAGTTTTCCCCGAAACCAGAGTAAATATGGATTTTTTTATTTAATCTTAATTACATTTGGAGCGAATTACTCTAAAAATAAACCAGTGCGAAAAAAGCCGAGGATACTAATAGTGCTACGGAGAATAATTAGGATATTGGCAATTATGTGCTAGACGGGAGGTCCCGAGATCAAACCCAAGTCACACTTCTCGATCTAACCCAGCCATTCAAAATTTTTCGTGGTTTTCTCCGAAACTAGCGTGAATACAAATTTTTTTCTTTATTTAATCTTAATTACATTTGGAGCGAATTACTCTAAAAATAAACCAGTGCGAAAAAAAGACACGGATACTAATAGTACTACGGAGCATAATTAGGATATAGGCAACTATGTGATAGACGGGAGGTCCCGAGTTCAAACCCAAGTCACACTTCTCGATCTAACCCAGCCATTCACAATTTTTCGTGGTTTTCCCCGAAACCAGCGTGAATACGTTTTTTTTTTTTTTTTTTAATTTAATCTTAATTACATTTGGAGCGAATTACTCTAAAAATAAACCATTGCGAAAAAAGCGACGGATACAAATAGATACTACTGAATATTAAGATGTTGGCAACAATGTGACAGACGGGAGGTCCAAAGTTCAAACCCAAGTTATGATAACAAACACACATACAGACCAACCGCTAATGACCTGTTTTTAGAATTTGGAGGGACCTCAATTTTTTCAAATATCGCAAAAACTCTCAATTTCCGAAATTTGACCCTAAAACAATACTCTTCTCTACCATATTTCGGTAAGGGAAATTGAAAAGAAAAAAAAAAAATCTGTTCTTCTACAAATACTAGCTCAATTAAACATAAAAAATTTAAAGCAAAATTCAGAAAAAAAAAAAAAAAAAAGACATATGGGAGGAGGGGACAGTTGTCATAGTTACACAGCAAATAAAATGCAGATTTTTTTTTTTTTTTTTTTTTTTTTTTAAGCCCAAGTTCTAAAGATATATGCTTTTTGTTAAACTATATATACATATTAGCCGTGAATTGTATGCGCTTGGGAACCATTGTTATCTGTTCGACCCATATGCCAATCAACGAGTTTGTTATAAGGGGCATGAAAACAGGACAAGATACCTCTAATATAATAATGAACTATTCAAAGATGAAAGAATTTTCATTTAGAAAAAGAAGGGCATAGCAATTAGAAGACGTATTCCAATGACGGACCAGGTGCTCATATTTTTAAAGACATCTGTAACATAGACCTTTTTATGGTAAATATTGAAAAAAGAAAAGAAAGAAAAAAGAAAAAATCGAAATACATTCGTCATAATATTTTGTACAAAAGAAACTCAATATCTTTTGTATTTAAAATGTAATAAATATAAAAATGTTCTATCATTTATAAAAGATTTGCCAATGTGCAAATCCCTTATAATAATAATCGATATAATTTCTGATAAAAGGAGAAACAGTCATAAAAATATTTTATTATAATTATTATTCATTAATTTATTACAGATTTTGTGTTTAGAATTAACATGGATTACATAATATAAAAAGCCTATCTAATATGGATTTTTATTAATTTTTGTTTATTAGTGCGTATGAAACAAATTTGTAACTTTTATGGGTTTTCAAATTTTTGCTGTCTCTGAATTTCGTGCTAAATAATTTATTTGTACATTAATTTCTCATTTTGAATCTTTTATTTGTCTCATAATATATCAGGAACTCCAATATCTGTTTTTTTTTTTTTTTTTTTTTTTTTTTTTTTTTTTTTTTTTTAAAGGTATAAATATTATTTTTAATAATAACCATTCATTACGCATGCATGTTGCAATTTTTAGGATGATTGCATGTTAAGTAGTTTTACCCCTGACGAAAGGACATTAAACATGGAATTAATGATACAAATTTCAGATCATCATTACAGATATTTTTTAGATGCTCATTTTCGGTGACAGTGTACCATGGATTCATAGTACACATGTTTCAGAATACTAATTTTCCACTTACCATTTTTTTCGGTTACCATTTTTTCCGTTACCATTTTTTCCGTTTACCATTTTTTCCGTTTACCATTTTTACCGTTACCATTTTTTCCGTTACCATTTTTTCCGTTTACCATTTTTCCGTTACCATTTTTTCCGTTACCATTTTTACCGTTACCATTTTTTCCGGGATTCATTTTAAAACGAAGACAACAAAGGATAAAGATCTTTCTAGATTTTCTTTTTTCTTTAGAAATTTTCCAAGAAGGAACTAGCATCTGGATAAATCTAGGGATTCAATTTTTATATCTGTATGTAAAATAATAATAATAATAATTTTTAATGTGAATCGATGGAAAAATCCAGTTAAATTTTAAGACAATTAAATATTATGTAACTTATATTATTTATAGATTAATCTTTTTTATATAAAAACACGAAATGTTTCGTTAAAGAGAGATGTTAAAATATTTTAATATCCATATAGATGATATTTCTTATATTTTTTTAGTAGTAAAAATTATCCCATGCAAGAATTTCCAAAATTAGTATAAAATCAGTACAGTGAAAAGTACTTATTAAAATAAAATACAGTATATCTAGAGTGCTTTCGTATCTGACATAAATAATTAAAATTATTTAATTATTTATTCCACGTACAACAGTGAATTTGAGGGAAATGTTCCTCTTTTCTAAAATTTGAATATAATACAATTTCATATATCATGAAATTTTTAACTACATTTAACATTTTCATATTTTGTAATCCTCAAGATATGAAAATGTGGGATGTTGAAAAAAAATTAATTAAAAATAAGTAAACAAATTGGCATGAGCGGACTCAGTTCCCATCATATATATGTTCTCATACATTTCTAGTATATACTATTATATCTAGTATATTTAGGACATATTATAATCATGTTAAGAGAAATTAATTTGACCAAACAATTGATACAGTGACAGAATGAAATTGCAAATGAATAGGGATGTTGCAAATGAATAGGGTTGTGACCATTGTCATAAATAATATTTTAAAACTGGTCTGACCTCTCTGCGATAATTTGTTTTTGAGATATCGTGTACACAGTCTAACATACTAACACACTACCGAACTAAGAAACTAACAGACATCCTACAGACGGACACCATACACATTTTGATATTTTCGAATTCCTCATATCTGAAAATGTGTAAAAAAAAGAAAAAAAAAAGGGGGGGGGGGTCGAAAATTTTCACGATTACCTAAGTTTCCCATACTATGGAGAACTTAAAAATAATGAAAGCAATATTTTATTATACATAAAGGGGGGAATCGATTAAAGTTTGAAATTGATTAATTCTGGTTCTTCAAACAAGTACTCGGCTGATTGATTGCATTTTTAATTAGTTTTGATTTTTTTATATGATTTTATTTCAAGAATAAATAAATTTCTGTATATGTTTTATTATTATTGTTACTTAGTTCAATTTAAAGACATATATATAAATACTATATTGAATGAATATTCAGCTTGTAGGTAGTTTCCGTTATGATATTACTATGAAACTTGTCAACATTTTTGCTTGTAGAAAGTAGATAAGCAGGTTCTAGTCGAGAAATGCACTTTATTTAAAGAATAGTTCGTAGATAGAGTCCGTAAATATATTGTATGAAGTTTGTCGACGTATGTAGAAGTGTAATTTTTAAACACATAAGGAGGTTCTAGCCAACTAATTCACTTTAATGAATATTCAGTGGATCCCGGAAAAAAGGGCACCGGAAAAAAGGGCACGGAAGAAAGGGCACCGGATAAAAGGGCACCCGGAAAAAAGGGAACCGGCAAAAGGGAACCCGGAAAAAAGGGCACCGGATAAAAGGGCACTTTTCAATTCGCAAATCGCAAAATAATAAATATCAAATAATGAATTTAAAAAATGACTTTTAAACTACATTTTTAGAAATTTCAATTGATTTGGTACAACATTCATTTAATATATATCTCGGGGAAGAGGGGGAGGGGGGGCAGGAGCAGATCGAAAGAAAATAATTGTTTTTACAAAAACTCTTACCGATTTTAATGAAACTTTGTATAATCACGTACAACTTGTGAAAAAAATAACAGTAAGTGGAAGGCAAACTTGGGGGAGGAGGTAAAGAGGGGGGGGGCAGAGGAAAATAAAATTATCTTTTATAGCACCGTTTTACCGATTTAATGATATATTCTATAATTATCACTTACTTTTTATGAAGATCACAATGAGTGCATTATATTACTGGGGGGGGGGGGGGGGCAAGGGGGGGATATGCAAATAGATTTCATTCTTCTTTACACTACCCTTTTATCGATTCAAAAAACCGTATAATCACGTTATAATTTGTGAAAAAATTACAGTAAGTGACAGACATTTTTTTTTTTTTTTTTTTTTTTTTTTTGGGAGGGGGGGCAGGTGTTAAAGAGGGGGAGGGGCAGAGAAAAAACAAAATGATTTTTTTATATCACCATTTTACCGAATTAATGATACATTTTATAACTATCACTTAATTTTATGAAGATAACAGTGAGTGTTTTATATATCTGGGGGGGGGGCAAGGGGGAGAAGATAAAAATAAAATATATTCTTCTTTAAACTATCCTATTATCGATTTAAAAAAAATTTGTATAATCACGCATAATTTATGAAAAAATTACAATAAGTGTCAAACATACTTGGGGGGGGGGGTTAGGAAGGGGGCAGAGGAAAATAAATTGAATTTTTATATTACAATTTTAGCGATTTTAATAATATATTCTATAATTACCACTTAATTTTTATTAAGATTACAATGAATCTATTATATACTTGGGGGGGGGGGGGGGCAAGAGTGTTAGATGGAAATAAAATATATTTTCCTTTAAACTACCCTATTATAGATTTAAACAAAAACTTTGTATAATAACATACAATTTGTGAAAAAATCACTCTAAGTGTCAGACATACATCGGGGGGGGGGGGGGTTAAAGAGGGAGGGGGGGCAGAGGAAAGTAAAATGATTTTTTATATCACCATTTTATAGATTTAATGATATATTCTATAACTATCACTTACTTTTTATGAAGATCACAAATGAGTGTATTACACATCTGGGGGAGGTGGGGGCGCAGATAAAAGTAAAATATATTATTCTTTAAACTACCGTATAATCGATTAAAAATAAAAACTTCGTATATATACAACTTCCTGCTTATGAAAAATTACAGTGAGTCTACACATATCTGGACGAATTGCTACGGGGGGATGGGGGGGCAGAGTGAAGAAAATATTTGTTTTTATATCACCATGCTACATATTTATATTAAACTTTGTACGAGTATCACTTTCATTTCATCAAAATTATAGTGAAAGTTACCCTATAATTGATAAGGGGGGAGGGGGGGGGGTAGTGGAGGCAAATGAAAAATAAAATAATCTTTTTAAAAAAACACCTATTACCGTTTGTTTTATTGTTTTATTTACATTTTGTATAAATATCAGTTAGTATTAATGAAAAATTACAGGGAGGTTCTCAAAAATTCAATGTATGATTTAAATCTGTAAAAAAGTTGCTCAAAAATGAAATTGCTTCTTTTAATCTATCTCTTTTGTCCCCCCCCCCCCCTCACGTAGAAATAAAAAACTTACGCTTTCGTGATGATTAGCATGAGTTTTACAAGGAGAAATTAAAAAAGTGCCCTTTTTCCCGCAATCCGGAAAAAAGGGCACTTTTCTTAATTGTTACTTGTAAAATACTTGTTAAACGTGGACGATAGCAAAAATTTTTTGTTTCTACGAGGGGAGGGGGAGAGACAGATCAAAGAAAAATATTCTGTTTTAGAATAATCTTTTACCAATGTTTGATATTAAATTTTAATTAATGTCTGATATTACCAATGTATTGAATTTTTGGATTGCGGAATAAAGGGCACCGGAAAAAAGGGCACTTTTTTAAATTTCTCCTTGTAAAACTGATGCTAAACATCAACGAGAGTGTAAGTGTCTTATATCTACATCGGGGGAAGGACAAAAGAGACAGATAAAAGAAGAAAATTCATTTTTGAATAATTTTTTTACAGATTTAAATCATACATTGAATTTTTGCATACCTCAGTATAATTTTTCATTTATAGTAATTGATACTTACACAAAATGCAAATAAAACAATAAAACAAACGATAATAAGTGTTGTTTAAAAAGATTATTTTATTTTCCATCTGTCCCCCCTACACCCCCCCCTCCTTATCAACTGTAGTTAACTTTCACTATAATTTTAATAAAATGAAAGTGATAGTGGTACAAAGTTTCATATAATTAGATAGCATGGTTATATAAAAACAAACATTTTCTTCAGTCTGCCCCCCTCTTAGCAAATCGTCCCAGATATGTGTACACTCACTGTAATTAGCAGAAAATTGCGTAGATACAAAGTTTTTTTTTTAAATCGACAATGCGGTAGTTTAAAGAATAATATATTTTATTTCTATCTGCGTCCCCCTTGCCCCCCCCCAAATGTATAATACCCTCATTTTGATCTTCATAAAAGTGAGTGATAGTTATAGAATACGTCATTAAAATCGGTAAAATGGTGATATAAAAAAATATTTTATTTTCCTCTGTCCCCCCCACATATCTTTAACCCCCCCCCTCAAATATGTCTGACCTTACTGTGATTTTTTTCACAAATTGTATTCTATTATACAAAGTTTTTGTTTAAATCGATAATAGTGTAGTTTAAAGAAGAATATATTTTATTTCCATCGTTTCCCCCTTGCCCCCCCCCAGGTATATAATGCACTCATTGTAATCTTCATGAAAATTAAGTGGTAGTTATAGAATATATCATTAAAATCGCTAAAATGGTGATATAAAGAATCACTTATTTTTCCTCCTCCCCCCACCTTGTTTAACCCCCCCACACACACACACACACTAAGTATGTCTGACACTTACTGTAAATTTTTAATAAATTATACGTAATTGTACAAAAAAAAAAAAAAAAAAAAAAAAAAATCAATAATAGAATAATTTAAAGAAGAATATATTTTATTTTTATCTGTCCCCCTTGCTCCCCCCCCCAGGTATATAATACACTCACTGTGATCTTCATACAAAGTTAGTGATAGTTATAGAATATATCATTAAAGTAGATAAAACTGTGATATAAAAGATAATTTTATTTTCCTCTGCACCCCCCTCCTCTAAAGTTTTCCAGACACTTACAGTAATTTTTTCACAAATTGTACGTGATTATACAAAGCTTCATTAAAATCGGTAAGAGTTTATGTAAAAACAATTGTTTTCTTTCGATCTGCTCCTTAATTATAAAATTTTATTGCTATAATTATTTGTTGCACGGATTTTTTTTTTTTTTCCCTCAAAAGCGATTCTTATTTAGATTGAAGAAGAAAAAGATTCATTTTATATAAGTATGATTCCTATTTCATTATAAATAAATGTGACACGCCACCTATAGCTTTTGAATTTTTAAATTATCAAAATTTGGAACGAACATTAATTTTGGCAGACTATTACGAAGCATTTTACATTTTTTATATGAATATGGCAAAAACTGTCTGATTGCCAAGAACAAGAACCTAACGAAACACTTATATATGCATACAAATGATATTTTGGTAATATGAGGATAAAAAAAATTAGAATTTTGAACTTTAATAACTTCTGTAAAATAAATAAATAAAGGACAATGCTGAAATTTATCATACACAAATATATATAAATGTTATAGAATCTTATTTGCATCTCCTTTTTATTTTTATTTTATTTTATTTTTGTCTGTGCCAGGATGACTATTTCAATCTATGTGAGGTAATCTTGTATCTTATAAAATTACAGTCCGAATACTTCGAAATTTGAAATTAATGGTCGTATGGTTGTGCAGTAGCAATGACTATAGGGCTCTAGCAATGGGTAATGCGTAAAGGCCCGACACTCAGGTCGACCATGTTATTTTTGTCAGAGTCAAGAGCTTACAAATACATAGAAAAGAGAAGTCAGCATAGGCGCCGCCTTTTGATTTTCAGGACGGGGACGAAATTTATTACTTACAACCGACTGAATTCTGAGGGGGGGGGGGAAGAAAAAGTACTTGAAAATAATTATTAAATATAATATCACATTACTATAAATTAATTAATTAATAATGATAATGAAATTGTTAATTATATAGTCATTAATAAAATTTTATTCTTTTACAACTGCTTTAATAATTTGAAAGAATATCACTAATTTAAGAAAACCAGCTGAATATAATTAAACCTTAGTAGCATCTTTTCAACTTTTTTAATTTTTTTTTTTTTTTAAATCTTTCTTTGTTATTAATAAGCACAGTAATTTTTACAGAAAAAACAGGAATTCCTTAAGAAATTTAATTCTTTTTTTTTTTTTTTTTTTTTTTTTTTAAGAACTGTTTTCTACATTTTGTTCCTAAATTTTTGTTGTAACCATAAGAATGTGCGTTATAAATTAAAGGACACTGAGAAAAAAATATACTGCCTTCTTCTAGAATGGATAAATGGCCATTTTCTAAATTCCTAAACTAGAAATATAGATTTCTGAGCTATGCGCATAAGGCACGCCAATAAACTGAATAGACGAAATGATCGAGAATTTCTTGTTTACACATTTCTTGATGATGAAATAATATTCTGAATCTTTTGTATTGCGAGAAATTCTCGCTTGATTTTTCAGAATTGGGTCATTAACCCTGATTATAGTTGTTGAAACTCGCCTCTTGTAGTCTCATTTATTTGCAGAGATTTTTAAATAACTTTGCCATCGATAATATGTGCAAACGCTCTAGAATACTGATAGAGGCGTCTAGAACTCGCTTTCCAAGGGGTCTAGAATTTATAAGGATGACATGGAATTATTTTTTCTAGAGCCACAATTTAGATTCTAGATGTAAGTTACAGAATTTTTTCTCAGTGGATGGAAACGGACTTTAAAAATTTACTAAACTTATAACGATCAAATAAATTTTAAATTAAATTTTTTTTCTAATTTGTATTGGAAATGTCAAAGCACTTTGTTAGCGACAAAAATGTTAAATTGATATCTTCACTCATTTTGTTTTTCTTTTGAAAGATCCAGGGACTAATGTATACTAGTGCAGTAAAATGCATTGACATCTTGTTTAAAAATAAAATGAATAAAATGTTTGCAATCACCATAAAGTTTCAAGAAGTCGTAACAATCATTTCGCATCGAAATACTCTTTAACCCATATTGGACCGCCGTCCTATTTATAGGACAGTTGAATTAAATATCAATAATATAAAAGAAGCATTTAAAATCTGCAGAAAACTTGACATAAATTTTTAGAAATAGACTAAATTAATTAAATTACTGTGAAAAATGAAATTTGAAAAAAATATTAATGCTGCAGAATAATAAAGAACTTCTTCTACTAAATAGTGAGCATGTGCTAGTGAAAAATCCAAATGGTCGTCAAAGACGATGTCAACTGAAATCATGCAATAAAAAACCTGTTACAATTTGCAACATGTGCAATGTTGGATGTAGAGATTGTTTTTCGACTTCCATTCGCAAAAATCTTTACAATTTGCAAAATGCTCACTTTTGGACTGTGGAAAGACTGTTTTTTGGACTAACAAACAAAATAAAAAATTTTGTAAAATTATTATAATTTTTTAATTTTTCCCTTTTTATGTGTGTAAGTATACTACACACAACAACTGCTTGAATGACTGACCATGTTTTTAAAAAATTATATTTTTCTAATGATTCGTTTAATGAGTGGTCCAATATGGGTTAACTACATTTCTTGCGACCATGTTAGCCTCTGCGCAAGTGCGGATTCAACGAGTCCACTAATAAAATAGGGGAGACAAGCTTTTCGTTGAGAGAAAATCAGCGATAAGGGAATACCGAATGACTCGATGCTTACTAAATTCAAACATGTTGGTCAACTTGGAAACCCTCCAAGATTTTCGACTCGTCCTTACTGCTAGGCGTAGGAAACGTGGTTATACTATAATTGTACAAGACCATTTATCAAACGAAAAGATATAAAAGCAAGGCAGAGTGCAAGCAGAAACGCATTACATTTAGAACGTCGCGTTAAGTTCATTCAAAGACAGAGAGAGAGAAACATATCAACAAAATACTTGTATTTACTGATAAATAGATAGACGAATTTTGTGAAAATGAATCACAAAAAGGTGAAAACCCGCAATAGTTATTTCAGGTCGAAATAATTTAGTATGATCTTTCACCAGATGAAAAGTTAGGCATTAGCACAGCTTCTGCTTTCTTTAATGTTTTAAGAATGTTGAATAATCAAGCCTAATTATTTCGATTCGAAACAATCATTGTTTGTTTTTGGAATTCATGATGTTTGCGTACAAAATTTACTTCATTATTTTAATTTATTTCTAAAATTTACTCTTTCGTTTGAGTCTGTTTTAAAGTTATAAATCTTATCATTCAGAAAGATTTCTTTTAAACTCATCTATATTCGTTCATTATTTGGGCACACACCAATTGCGCTTATATTAATCCCCTATTGTTAAAAAATGAATCAATTGCGCTCGCGAGAAAAATTGCTGATAACGTACATTGTCATCCCCCCAACCCCTTGTATACCGGAAGGTAACGAATGATAATTTCTAGGAAGGAAAAAATTCTCTTCTTATTCTCGTAGTATCTCCTGGGTAACGCCAATAGGCTCCAATAAATTCAAACAAGAGTAGTTTTAAAAAATATTTATATTATATTATTTATTTAAAGAAATATTTATATTACAAAAATAAAACTTGTCTAATAAATAAAAGCAAATAAATACACAGATAAAAGCAAGTCTTGCTTTTGCCTCTAAGGCAGTAGCACGTGTTTTTTGCACCTGATGAAGAAAGGTGACGTCTTTTCGAAACCGGTTGTGCCTTTAAATTATTTGATTAATATATTAAAATTAGCGAAGAAAATGTTTATTTATCAATATTGTGAATTGTGGTGTGTATTTAATAAGAATATTCAACCTGTATAAATGCCAAAGTTGTAAAATTTCTTTTACAACTTTTGTCTTAAATTGGCATAGTCTGTACTTAAGCTACGGATTTCATTGAAAAAAAAAAAAAAAAAAAAAGACTGTGTTATATAAACTATCTAGTAAATATTTTCTAAAGCTAAAGTTTAATTTATGTTTAATTTAGAATGTTGCTTACCAAAAGTGAAATACACATATATTTTATTCTAGAATTTAGAAATATATTTACTTATTAATGCGTCGGCGGATTGGCAATTAGTGATAATAAATTCAGTTAAAATGTGTGAATAACTTTAATATAAAACGCCGTAAATAAAAATTAGCACATTTGTATTATTATTATTATTATTTATTTCATTTTCAGTGTATGTACAATTCAATATCTTCGAAATTGAACTCAGTTTTATTTAGATGAATTAAAATGGAGGTTTTTTGGTTTGTTACCAATATTTTATTTCATTTGTAATTCGGTTAACTGCAGTGCGGCTTTTCTTTTTTTTGTCGCTTAGAGTATTTATTAATTTTATAGATTGGTAACCTAAAGCGTCTTGTAGAAATGTGCCGTATGCACTTGTCCGTTAAAATTATATTAATTATGAGATCTGGTCCTCTAAAACAACGGTTTTTTACCTATTAAATATAATTTTTAACAACTTGTTCCTTTTCGACGGCCCCACCAGTGGTCAAGCGGTTCTGTGCTCACGCACAAAAAATGCCAGGTTCGATTGAAGGTCGCGCTCTTAGACCTATCCGTTCGGAGTTTTCCGTGTTTTTCCAAATCTTGTGTAATTGCGGGCTAACACCCCTTTGAAAAACCTTCCATGGAGACTATTCCATCTATAGGCCTATGGTCCACAGTGTAGTCAATTGACCTTAACCCTTACTGCCAACGTTCAAGCTTATTCGTCTCCTTCTTCGTGCAAGATTGAATTTACTCTTAATGTTGTGACAGTAATAAACAAGGATTTAAAAGAAATAGACAGACTAATACAAATATAGATACATTTACATTAAATATAAATACAAAAATAAGTTTATATTTTTAACATCATTTTTAGCTTGTTTCCTTTTAAATATTAGTACTTTTCGCCTCAGTAACCGATTAAAAAAAAATCATTGAACATGAATTCTTTTGTGCTATGGATAACAAATGTTATCCTATCTTTTCTTTCTCTATAGAGACAGGGACTGACCTTGACAAGGGGTTCACTTAATCGACTACACGAACCACACTACACGAACCTAAAAAGTAAATGCAGATGTTTCGGAAGTAAAAAATCAAGTTTACAGGATAACTGACCATCTTTGCGGTTGCGGAAACAGGTGCCCTTTTGTTAATTAATCCCCATCCAGTTTTCGTTTATTACCCTCTAATTCCCCTCTAAAAAATACACCAGTTTTCTGAGAAAAATATATCAATATTAATTTGTAATTGATTATAATGACGTTATTTTAATTCAAGTATACTTTAATTTCATCTTTTTCCATGCTTCTAATAGAAATTTTTTATTAAGAATTATGTTGCACTTTATTGTTATTATACTTTTTTTTCTTTTTTTTTCCGCGCTATATGCGTCAACTATAAAACTCATATATAATGAAAATAACTCTATGTGCAGCTCAAAAGAGAAAGAATTAGAAAAAGCACCTCACTGTTAAAAATATCAGCAGAAAACTCTATGTAATCTAGTATCTTAAGTCTTACGTAAAATTACAGAGAAAAATAAACGGAGATGTTAAAAAATTTATTTTACACATTCATTTTAATACCTAATATTAATTTAATTAATTATTGGTGAGAATGTATTTCGGACTTGTAATGCTGTTTCTAAAGTAGAAACAGTCATTTTTAATTTTAATTAAAAAATTAAATATTAAAATTACGTAAAAATGCAGAATAAAGATTGAGAATCTCGATTATTCACTTTTAACTAAGAATTACTGTAAATTTACAGCGACTCTGGATAAATAGTTACGTTAAATTTACAGAAATTTTTAACAGTGTGCTCGAAACATAAAAGCTGCTAAAATGGCATAATTTGGTGAGTGAGGGAGTGGGGGATCGATTACGTGTGTATTTGATATTGTAAAATTATTAAATAAGGATATCTAGAAAAGAATTAAAAAAAAAATAATAATAATTGTCCTTTACAAAGCTCTAAAATAATAAATATTGAAAGTTTTTTCTTTTCTTTTTGATAAATTATTAAATTTAATCTAACTAAAGCAAGAACGAAAAATCATACGGTATCCATTGACTATTAACATTTTTAAATGTACGTCCTTGTTGTAATCATATAATTTTCAATGTTCTTTACCTACGCTATCGCACAATGCGCTTTTTTCCGGGGTCCGATGAAAAATAAAATAATATTTTTAAACAACACTAATTATAGATTATTTAATTGACATTTTGTGCAACTATCACTTACTATTAATGAAAAATTACAGTACGGTTACATATGTCTGGGGGGGGGGAGGGGGGCACAGCACAGAAGGAAAGAAAATATATATTTATACCACTATATTTTGTATTTTAATAAAATTTATTATACATATCACTGAATAGTTAGGAAAATTTACGCTGATATCTTGGGGGTAATAGGGAGGGGGAGGGGGGGCAAAAGTGAAAAATGATTGCATAAATATCAAAATGTTACCAATTGTAATTCAAAATTCAAAAATTATCAATTACATTTAATGAAAAGTTTTAAAGAGTGTTATATATATCTAGGAGGGAGAGAGCGGGGAGGTGAGGAAAAAAAAGATTGTTTTTAAATCACTTTGCTTTACATTTATAGAACATATTGCATAAACATCTCTTATGGTTTGTCAAAAATTGAAGAGAGGGTTACATTACCAGGTGAGAGCTAGGGGCCACATGGGAAAAATATATTTTCATGCCATCTTGTTGCCGATTTAATGAAACTTTGTAGAAATATTACTTACCGTGTATGAAACGCTACAGTGAGGTTAAGTATCAATTTCTTTCTCTTTCTAAGTTCGTACGCAAAAATTCTATGTATGATTTAAATCTGAAAAAAGTTACTAAAAAATAAAATTTCTTCTTTTAATCTGTCTGTTTTGTTCCCCACCCTACCACCCACGTAGAAATAAAAAACTTACGCTCTCGTTGATGTTTAGCATGAGTTTTACATGGAGTAATTAAGAAAAATGCCCTTTTTCCCGGATCACTTTTCTTAATTGTTACTTGTAAAATACTTCTAAATACGAACGATAGCAAAATTTTTTTGTTTCTATGAGGGAAAGGGGAGGGGAAATGGGACAGATTAAACAAAATTTCTGTTTCAGAATAATGCTTTACCAATGTTTCATATTAACTTTTAATTAATGTCTGACGTGAACTATGCATTGAATTTTTGCATACTAACTTAGAAATTGAAAGATACTGCGATACGTAGCCCTCTCTAAAAATTTTCACAAACCACAATGGACATTTATGCAAAATTTCGTATAAATATGAAGCAGTGTGATTTAAAAACAATCGTATTTTTTTTTCTCTATTCCCTCCCCCTTATACCCCAGGTATAGGTAACACTCACCGTAATTTTCCATTAAAGGTAGGTGATAGTTGTTAAAATTTTAATTAAAATTGATAACACTGTGATATCTATACAATCCTTTTTCTCCTCTGCCCCATAGCCCCCAAGATATATATATATAACAGTCAGCGTAAATTTTCCTAAAAATTGAGTGGATAAATAAAAAATAAAATTTATTAAAGTGCAAAGCATAATGATGTAAAACACCATTTGTGTCTTTCTGTATCCAGCACCCCCCACCCCTCACCCATATGTAACACTCACTGTAATTTATAATTAACAGTAAGTGACATTTGCACAAAATGTCAATAAAAAAATTGATAATAAGTGTTGTTTAAACAGACATGGTTTTTCATGTACCTCCCCCCCCCTTGCCCCCTTTTTTAACTACAGGTAGCTTTCACTATAAGAAAAAAAAGTAAGTGATATTCGTACAGAGTTTCATATAAATAGCTAGCATAGTGATATAGAAACAACTACTTTTTTTACTCTGCCCCCCCCCCTCCTTAGCAACTCCCCCCCCCCCCCCCCAAGATACGTGTAACACTCACTGTAACTTTTCTTAAACAGTAAGTGGAATGTACACAAAAATTTATTTAAATATTTACTACGGTAGATAAAAAAAAAAAAAAAAAAAAAAATGTCCATGTGCAACCCTCCTCTCCCCCTCAGGTATATAATACACTCATTGCGATTTTCATAAAAAGTAAGTGATAGTTTTAGAATATATCATTAAAAACGGTAAAACGGGGATATAAAAAATAATTTTATTTTCCTCTGCGCCCCAATACTTCCCCCCACCCCAAATATGTCTGACACTTACTATAATGTTTTCACAATTTTTTCGTGATTATACAAAGTTTTTTTTTTTTTTTTTTTTTTTTTTTTAAATCGATAATAGGATAGTTTAAAAAAGAATATATTTTTCCATCTGTCCCCCCCCCCCTTGCCCCTCGGATATATAATACACTCATTGTGATTTTCATAAAAAGTAAGTGATAGTTATAGTATATATCATTAAAATCGGTAAAACGGTGTTATAAAATATCATTTTATTTTCCACTGCTCCACATATCTTTAACCCCCCCTCCCCCCAGGAAGTATGCCTGACACGCACTACTGTAATGTTTTCACAAACTTTACGTGATTATACAAACTTTCCCTAAAATCAGTAGGAATGTGATATAAAAATAATTGCTTTCTTTCGATCTGCTCCTAGCCCCCCCCCCCCTCCTATCCCTCCCACAGGCATATAGTAATTGAATGTTGTGCCAAATCAATCGAAGTTTCTAAAAATGTAATTTGAAAATCATTCTTTAAATTTTTTATTTCATATTCATTATTTTGCGATTTGCGAATTGGAAAAGTGCGATTTTTTTCCGATATCCTTAAAACTCATACAGATAGACTAACTGAATTCACAATCCCTCTTAAACAGTGTTGGAAAGTGTTAAAATTACTTAATGCTATAAGAAAATGCATCCATTAAATTCTATTTGAAGCCCTTGATGTATCTGAATACTTAAGTGTAGCCCTGTAAATCTGAAGGTTTTCCATATCATATTCCATGCAAAACATTATTTTAGCATAGATTACATTTTCTTTATGAATTTTGTTGTAGAATGTTATTTACATGGGAGTTATAAAAATGTCTCTTCGAAAGCAGAATGCATGGGCATTTTTGTACACGAACCAGTTGTACCTATTAATACTATTTTAAACAGGAAATATTCTATAGAGAACTTTAATAATATATATCATAATTTAAAAAAAAAAAAAAAAAAAAAAAAAAAAAAAAAAATCTGAATATATTTACGGACACTGGAGATAAGAAGACGGACGGACAAATAAACATATTGTTATGAGTTTTATGTTTTTTTTTTTTTTTTTGTAATCTCATTTTTACATGTTTTTAAAACACTCCATTCTCATGCAACTGTGGTGCATGAGGCAAATGACGTAGAATCAAGTGACTTTCCAAAAAAGAAAAAGAAAAATCCCGCAGCTGATATGGTATCTTTCGTAGTTAACGAATTAATAATAATAATAATAATAATGATGATGATGATGATGACGATCGCTAAATTATCTAGCGAATATATTTAAGTTCTTTCAAAAATCAGGGTTATTTTAACAGTTCAGTCAAGAACATGAAACAATATTTCGTGCAATATATATTATGAAACTAATACATCTTAAGTCTTTAATTGAAAATTTCGCAAATAAATAATTACAAAAAAGCACAGATTTAGTATGGGATCATCTTGGTGGCTTTGAATATTTTCGCCCATTTTTGCGATGAATTGAAATGATTATCACAATTTCGTAACTAAAGACCTCAGCAAAAACTTTCGAGCTATTTCGATGTCAAATTTCTATTTATTTTTTTTCTAAAGGGGGTCCGATACTAAGGCTGCTCCATGGAAAAAAAAAAAAAAAAAAAAAAAAAAAAAAAGAATGATACCCCTTCCCCCACAAAAACAAAAAATCTTATTATAATCTAAGTTTTAATTATTTAAAATTACGGTGAGACTATAAAAGAACTTCAAAAGTAACACTTAGATTATCGTGTAAAACAAAGAGTTTCAATCAAATAATTCAGTTGATTGATTTCAATATGAAGATTTTGTTTTACTGTAGAAAAGTATAGTACTACTTAATTAAATAAAAATTTTATGCTAATGTCAAATATCTCTATGAAAGTACTTATTTACTCGCGAATTCCTAATAGAAAATAAAATTTAAAAAAAAGAGAGAGAAAGAAAGAAAAAATGTGTTTCCATTTTCGTAACATAAGTTTTTTTTTTTTTTTCTAAATTTTATTATTATTATTATTCACACGAAATTAAGAGTGTTTTAGTCTATTTTAGAAATTTATGAAAAATAAGTAAATAAAACGAACGTGCATTTTATTTGTATAGATACGCATCATTTTTCTTCTTCTTCTTTTATATATATATAGATATATATAATTTTAAAATTAAAATAAGATTTTTGTTTAATATCGTTTGATCCAATTATCCGACTAAGCTAAAAAATACGGCGTTAGCTAGATTTTTCCCTGATTAATAAGTGTACCACTTTTCATAGCTGTCGTCTGAACGGTATAGATTTGTATAGCAAAATAAAATTACGGACAATCAAACCATAAGCTTTATATTTAAAAATATTTAAAAAGAATTATTACTTACATTTTAACAAAATGCATGAATAATACGACATGTATTTTTTGAACAAATGTGAAAAGTACATAAGAGAATACCTGTTATCCCTTTTTGTTAACAAAAATGTTTTGATAACACGATTTCTTGACTTTGGTATTTCTTAAAAGTAAAAAAATATTTATCACTTGTGAAAAAAGCTTCTTTTGTAATTGCAATTTTATCGTTTATACATACTAATCACAAATTCAAAATATATTCGAAATATATGCGCAAGTTCAGCAGTTTAAATTTTAAATGTAAATATATAAAAGATTTTCTAAAACATGTTTAAAGCCGAGCAACAGATATAAGATCACTAAAAATACATACACCAATAAAAATGAAATTTATCTGTTTAAATAATACACACACACACACACAAAAAAAAAAAAAAAAAAAAAAAAAAAAAAATCTAGTTGAACATTGAGAATAATATTTATTCACTTGAGAAAAAAGATAAACGAGAAAGTATAATGGGTTGAGGGAAAGATTCTTATATACATATATATATATATTTATATATATATATATATATATATATATATATATATATATATATATATATATATATATATATATATATGATAGATATCCTAATAATAATTATATATATATATACATACCTACAACGGTTAAATATTGGATATGATTAGTAACAGAACACGTGATAATATCCTGTTTTTTATTTTTCCTTTACATGCTTCTTTCCTCTATTCGGATTTATGTACATTTAAGACGTTAAAACGAAAAAAGAACGGGATGACATGTAGTGCACTAAGAATGTATTATGGAACGCTTTCCACCTTATCGGAATATTTCATTCCCCCCCCCCCCCCTCCATGATTTATCTCTCCCACCACCCCCAAAAAAAACTTAATGCAGAGAAAATTATTATCCATACCCATCACTGTGTTAATTCTTTCGTGCACTCGTGTACAAAAATCGCACCCTACACGCAATACATTCACAATAGCAATGTTCAAATATGCACAGCGAAACATGCATTTCCAGTAGTTATTCTTAATCAATTCTGTTATGTAACCGGATTTTTATACGTGCCCCTGTAACTGAACAATAAATGCTACAATCTGAAAATCTGGGCAAAATATTCTGTAGTCTACAATAATAATTTATGTAAATTTAATTACGTTTCAAGAATCACATCATAAAAAAAAAAGTGCATTAAGAGCGTTTTTCCGTTTTAGACAATATTACAATGGAATTTGTTCATGCATCTTTACGTACGAGCTATAAAGTTTAGGCTATTCTCTCTATATTTGAGGCAGTAGCACGCGTTTTTTACATCTGAAGAAGAAAAGCCACGTCCTTTCGAAACCGGTTGTGCTGTCTTTATGTCTGTGTGAATTTTTTAAGTTTAAATATTGATTATACATCAGTTTAATTTAGTATTGTGAATTTTCTTTATATTCCATAAAAAAGATGCTGAAATCAAATTTTGTGATGCATATCAATTTTATTATGTTTCAAGTAGTTTATCATTAAAATACACTGCAAAAATTTCTCCCGATAAAATTTAATGTTTCTGAATTCTTTTGAGTATACCTGTAAGCTAGTGTACCTGAAATAATGTGCCAGTGTACTCTGGACGTCCTATTAGATTTTCAAGTGTGCCTTGTACTTGTTGAAATCTAAAGAGATATGTGTCCAAAAACAAACATAAATATTATAGTTACACTAATATATCATTTTGTTACCGATATAATAAACCTCAGTAACATATAATGTTTTCTCCTAAACTTGCGTAAATACGAGCTAGGACCTCATAGAAATACCTCCATGGAAGGCCCTCCCCCTCAGGCATAGGACCCTAGGGCAGCCAATCGGTCTTAATTCCAAACACCAACATACACAGTAACATATAAGATACATTCATGCGATTTCCTACGCGACTAGACAAGCTAGCACACTGAAGTCAAATAGTTTTCAATTATGCTTAAAAGGAAAAAAAAAAAAAAAAAAAAAAAAAATAGAAAGGAAGAAAAAGGAAAAAAAAAAATGTTAAGTATGAAGATACTGCAATTATAATATTCAGCAATAAATTAGCGGATTTTAATGCAAAATAATTATACGATAAAAATCTTTTTATATACCATGTTTTTAAATTTTCTGTTGAATCATAGCTATAGAACTACATTAGCACTTTATCAATGTGCTTAAAATTTTTAAAGTGATAATGGCGTCAATTTTTGTGAGATGTGTAATTTAACTTTTTACAATTTTTTAACAATCATGCTTAATTAAATAATATTAAATAATCACGTTTAATCGGGCTTCGAAATATTGTGCTGTCATCGGGTTCTGAGCTGTTCTGAAAGTTACAAATGTCTAGAAAGTACGGAAGAAAGCTAAAAATCTATTGCAAGATTTGTACCGGACAAACAAGAATCGAAGTTAATAAAACAAAATGGTAATTAATATAATCTACGGGAATTTTGGACTCTCCTAATTTCCAGACGGTGTGAAATTACATAATTTACACATCCGAAAAGTGTAACTACTTTGAGAGCTAGAAATCTGGCACTCAGAAAAAAATTAAACTGTCAATTATGCCATTGAATATTGAATGTTTGACAATTTCATTTAAAAACAGTTTTTATAGAGGGTCTTGTTCTAATTATATATATTACACAGTCCCCGATTCGAAAGTGCATACGTATGGTTTTCATTTTAATTGTGTGTTTGCAGAATCCACGGTCTTTTCGAGACGATTTTAAATTCATGCCATTCTATCTATGCTATTTGTCTAATTTTTTACGATATTGCTAGAGTTTTATTTAAAAGTAACTTCACACATCTGGCTAGTGGATTATTGGAAAAAAAAATAAATAAAATGCACATGTGGATTTAATTTAGTAAAACTGTTATAAAAATTCTCAAGGTCTTTGCTTTCATTGTATGTACACAGTCCACGGTTTCCATGTGTACACATATAGTCCTCGTTTCCATGTTGTGTATACAGCGTCCACGGTTTGTATGTATATATGAATGGTCCTCGTTTACACTGTGTGTGTACAGAGTCCACGTTTCGTAGGTGTATATGCAAGGCCCTCGTTTCCGCTGTGTGTATACAGTGTCCACAGTTTGTATGTATATACACATGGTCCTCGTTTCCACTGTGCGTATACAGTGTCCACGCTTTGTATGTGTGTATGCATAGTCCTCGTTTCTACTGTGTGCATGCAGTGTCCACGGTTTGCAAGTGAATAACTATGGTCCTCGTTTCCACTGTGTGTATACACAGTTTTTATGTGTGTATGCATGATGCTGGTTTCTGGTTTCCCTTGTGTGTATATAGAGTGCGTAAATAATACATGTGCTATATAACTAGGCTGACCAGATTAAAGTACCTTTATAATAGAGAAGCATTAAAAATTGCTTCAATTATCAAATTATGGATGGATTTTTTCATTCTTAATAAATAAGGACTAAAAATAAAGTGTTATTGATTAATAATTTAGTTTCTACAATTTTTTTAAAACTTAGAAAAATGCCTTCAAAAAAAAAAAAAAAAAAAAAAGGGGGGGGGGCATCCCCATTTGTCACCCAAAAATGCGGACGTTTGGTCAGTATATATATAACTGGTTGAAGCATAAAAAAATAAAATAAAATAAATAAATAAATTAAATATAATAAAGAAAGAAAGAAAGAATTCAATTTTCGGTTGTAAAACTGGAATTTTATTATTCTGAAAAGCAACTTATAAAAAGTATTTTATAATCAAAATTTCAGTAAATGTTTTATGTATTTATTTCTATGCATATTTAAAGTGAGAAAACTTTGAAGTTATAACATTGCAGGTGGTTAACCTTTATCCATCATTAGAGTAGATACTTTAAAAATTTTTGCATAAAGTTTTTAAATAATAATAATTATAGTCATAATGTTTTACAAAAATAAATAAATAAATTATATATATATAATATATATATTTAAATTTAATTTTCTTACATTAAATTTACAACATATTACTATGTATACAAATAGGTAGATAAATATAATATTAGATACATAATAATATTCAGATAAATAATTACAACCTTAATGAAAATATAATTTTTTCTTCAGTTACTAGAATTGTCTATTTAAATATCCAATATGTAATTATCAATACTAATACTGTATTAATATAACAAACTTAACAAAAATATTGAAATAAATCTGTACACAGTGCAACTATACCACTCAACCGAGGACGCATACGGAGCATGTATTTATAACATGGAACCGAGGACTTCGTTTTCGCACCGATTTTCCACAGATACACACTTTAAAAAGTTACACACACACAACATGCTACGTATACGGGCAACCGAGGACCGATATAAATTTTCAAAAAACACAATTTATAATAGTATTTGACACAAAATAAAGCATATTTTGCAAAAATTTCAAACTGAGGACGTCCTCGGTTGCAGGTGTGTCCGCGGTTGGAAGGTGTGTAAACACGCGAATGTCCCCACTTTCCCTCATAGACCAACACACACACACACACACAGGCAAAATTTTCTGAAGTCATTTTCGGCTTTCATGGGGTGTGAAACGTGAAGATATCGCAAAATTTTTCGATTCCGACAAATTTACAGACAAAAGTCTGATTTTATTAATATAGATAGTACGCATATTTTATGAATTTTTCTCCTCATAATTTATTTTATTTTATTTATTTATTTATTTTAACGCTATGACATTAACTACTATCAAGAAAATTAAGACTTAGAGGGATAGTTAAGATGATGGCTATCCAAGGAAATTAATATATATATATATATATATATACTAGCAGGCTACGCCCGCTTCGCTGGTCACTATTTTTAAATGAATCAGAATAATTAATGAATTCTCAAAATTGCATTAATTTTTATCATGTGATAAAAAAAGAGAAAAAAAAATTTCTCATCGGGAAAAATGTCGCACCGGGTCCCCACTGCCTTCGGCAACGTAGACCCGTGCGCTGCGCGCACGTACTCCTTCACCATCCTTATGACTTCTCAAAATTCCATGTTATTACTCATAAACTTTCATTCTTAAGAAAAGGAATTTAAAAATATATCATTTAGCATCGGGTATAAACTCACACCGGGACCCCACTGCCTTCGGCAGCGCAGACACATGCGCGCTGCGCGCGCACATTTGAGGATATACGTGCGCTGTACACGCATATTCCTTCTCAACTCAAACTTTTATTATTAAGAAAATAAAATTAAAAAAAATCTTTTATCATCGGGTAAAAACTCGCACCGGGTCCCAAACCCATGCGCGCTGCGCGCCTATTCCTTCCCCACCCTTCCAGCCCCTCCTAATTAACTTACATATACCAGTTTTGAACGATCTTACTCAATTAGCTGAGATGCAAAAGAAAACCTGATCAGAACACCTTAGAATTGTAAATCAGGTGAAATCTCGAATTCCACTTTCGATAATATAAAAGAACTTTAAAATATCTTTCAAATGATGTATTAGAAATAATTTAATCATAATTAGAATTTGAAATATTGAAATTAAAAAAAATTACACCGCCATCTGGCGGTAGAAATTTCTGTAATCTATTGTTCCATTCCAGATCAACAAAGCTTTCAAATGACGTATCACTCATGAAATTATTTTAATTAGTAGATGAGATACAAAAGAAAACCTAATCAGGACACCTCAAAACGTGTAAATCGGGTGAAATCTCGAATTCCATATTCGATAATATAAAAGTACTTTAAAATGTGTATCAACTAAAATAAGCTTTCAAATGATGTATTACTTGCGAACTTTTTTTAATTAATAACTGAGATACAAAAAAAAAAAAAAACTGATTCAGGACACCTCAAAACATGTAAATCTGGTGAAAACTTTCGATAATTTTAAAGAACTTTAAAATATCTTTCGAATGATGTATTAAAATAATTTAATCATAATTAGAAATTGAAATATTGAAATTTTAAAATATTACAGCGCCATCTGGCGGTACAAATTTCTGTATTCCACTGTTCGATTCCAAATCAAAAAAGCTTTCTAATGATGTATTACTTATGAAATTATTTTAATTAGTAGCTGAGATGCAAAAGAAAACTAATTCAGGAGACCTGAAAACGTGTAAATCTGGTGAAAACTTTCGATAATTTAAAAGAACTTTAAAAAATCTTTCGAATGATGTATTAAAAATAATTTAATCATAATTAGAAATTGAAATATTGAAATTTGAAAATATTACAGCGCCATCTGGCGGTAGAAATTTCTGTAATCCACTGTTCGATTCCAAGTCAAAAAAGCTTTCTAATGATGTATTACTTATGAAATTATTTTAATTAGTAGCTGAGATACAAAAGAAAACCTAATCAGGACACCTCAAAACGTGTAAATCGGGTGAAATCTCGAATTCCATTTCGATAATGTAAAAGTACTTTAAAATGTGTATCAACTCAACAAAGCTTTCAAATGATGTATTACTTATGAAATTTTTTTAATTAATAACTGAGATATAAAAGAAAACTGATTCAGGAGACCTCAAATCGTGTAAATCTGGTGAAAACTTTCGATAATGAAAACCTAATCAGGACACCTCAAAACGTTGAAATCTCGAATTCCATTTTCGATAATGTAAAAGTACTTTAAAATCTGTATCAACTCAACAAAGCAAAGGCGTTCTGGATTTTCCGTTGTTTTCTCCGAAACAACCGTTCCTTTTCTACGATTTTGCCCCTTCCCCCCCCTTTCCGTCCCTTAATGAAAATTTAAAAAAATTTGAAAATTGCAATTTTTCCCCCCCACTACAAAACACGTGACATCTTGATAGGTTACAATCATTTCCTTTTTCATGGCAGACATTCGTCTGGCATTATGACGCAATGGCGGTGAATTCTCAGTCACTGAGATCGCTTTCAGATCACATATGAGTGGACATTTTAATTAATATCTCCAAAACTAATTAAGTTACAACTTTCATTTTTGCGGCGTTGTCTTTCTAGGGTCGTAAACATTAACCGTGCCGAATTTGGTCCCGCTCGGTGAAACGGCCTAGGATTCTATAGCGGACAGACAGACAGACAGACACACACACAGACTCTGCTCTTTTATATATATATATATATATATGTATATATATATATACATTGTATCTATATAATGAAGTCGTGTTAGTCAATCTTTACAGAAAACATCTACAGAATTGCTCTTACTTTGGGTTTTAAAATCATTATCAAAACTTTTGTTGTATTTTTAATCAAATTTAAACAGTTCTTCTAAAATTAATACTCTTTTTATCATTACGCGTCAGTTTAAATCCAGAAAACTGCAGTTAATTTTTGTCATTTTTTACTATATACTATATCAGCCAATTTTAAAATCGTACACTTTGTATAAATTCTTTTGTATTTATTAAATAAAATTTAGTAAAAAAAAAATCTTAGTTTGATAAATTAAAAAAAAACAATTAAAATTTATTTCAAAGTAAATTTCATTTTGTGACATGATCAAAATAAAGACCTTTTGAAAGCTAAAAAAAAAAAAAAAAAAGCATTCTGTTTGCCTAAACATCACTGCAAATGAAAAGGAAATAACTATATTTAAAAACTCTCATAATAAAAAGAATTATCTTGCCTTTCTACCGAAGACATATTTCTGGCGAAAGTGCGTTTGACTACATCAGGTTTTCGCCAATGCTCTAAGTGGGTGTTGGCTCGGTTGAGTGTTCCTAAATATGCGTCCCGGAACAAAACATCTCAAAAACAAGAGAGTCACTGGCGAGCGGCGGATATCCTTTTTTTTTTTTTTTTTTTTTCATCAGCATGGAAAGAGGAAAAAAAACACATTTTACTCGGGAGTGGCGAGATCCCAATTGTCTGGTGGGCATTCCAGCTTCCCCCTTATTCTATTTTTCTTCCCTCTCCTTTCACACTCACTGATCTCTATACTAATCTCTATACTAAAACAATGAATATTCTAAAGGAAAAGTATTTTCCAGACAAACAACGCCTATGCGTTATCCACTGATCTCTATAGGGTGACTGGATTGTCGATTGCACCGTTTGGCCAATAGACCAGGTGAAGTCCTGTCCACGCCCCTACTACACCCGAGGAAGCAAATCTAAGAGCTTTCTCAATGGGAATTTCTATAATGATATGACTTTATTTCCTTACTTTTTGAGGTTTAATTTTTTTATTTTTCATAGAGCAACAAATTTTTACAGATAGATGTAAATGTAGATTGATTATTCTTGAAATTTTCAGAGCATTAATATAATTAGAAGGCAAAATATATTGTTAATATTTAATATATCATGACAAGAAAACCGGGAAGGAGTTACACCTCCTTAACTTTAAAAATAAGTCCTTCCGGCTTAATCGGATGGGTAGGTTGATTTCTTTTTTCTTATCAAGTAGCCGTCATTCTGTTACAAAATAGCGGCTACAAATTATTAATGGACTTGAAAGAAATATTGATTTAGGCTATGCACATATGGAGTTTTAAGCAAATCGGTTCATAAATACCACTTTATGTGAATTTAAAATTTTCAAGTGGCCGGCGCTTGGAAACAAAATGGTGGGTTAAGTTGACAAATATATGAAATGGATTTGTGACATAAGTCTTCTGTACACATATGTTTGAAATAATGCAAAACCTCAAAAGTCATCGTGTTGAAAAATTAAGCAGCTGCCACTTGCATCAAAATGGCAGAAAGTTTCTCATCTAAGACATCATTGCAAATTTACTTTTTTATTTTGTTTTGTTTTATTTATTTATTTATTTTGAAAAATTCTTTCAAAGAGGCTTAGTAATTTTATAAAATGTTAGTTTTCTTCATTTCTAGTTTGTTTTAGCATTAAAATAGCCTTACTTTTCCCTTAAAAACGCATTAAAAATATCCAAGAAAGCAGGTAATAGATTTGGCACAAAATTTGGCAATTTTTCCCCCATGGCGACTTTTTTGGCGACTTTGGACAAAAAAATACTTATTATCGATATACCAGAGATAGACGCAATACCGTGATTTGTTCACGAGATACGTGAAATTTCTAGATTTTTGTTGTTTCAATAATAAATCCATTTTTCAACTTTGATTTGAATTGATTAAGTATTTCAAAAGTTACCGTGATGACAAATTTTCAAGTGGCCGCCACTTGAAAACAATACAGTGGAACAAGTTTCTCAGCAAACACATCCAAGATATTTGAAGCAAAGTATCACTGTCCAACTGTGGTTCAAATCAGTGCCATATTTCAAAAGTTATCATTATGGCAAATTTTCAAGTGGCAGTCTAAGTGGCTGCGATTTGGAAACAAAATGGCGAAACAACTTGCCCAGCGAAATCATCCAATATATTTGTATGATAAGTTCATTGTCCAGTTCTAGTTTAAATTAAATCAGTATTTCAAAAATTATCGTCATAAGAAATTTTCAGGTGGCACCACTTGGAAAAAAATCTGATGTGGGCACCACATGACTTCCTTATACACTTTTAGAAATATACATAATGTTAAAAAACATTGTCACTGGACCTGTAACAGTTGGCTAAAAATATTTTTAAAAAATGCATGCATACGTAAAAAATAAAATAAAATTGTGCCTTAAGGGGACTCATATCAAAGTTGTGCCTTGAGGGGACTCATGTCAAAGTTGTGCCTTGTGGGGGACTCATGTCAAAGTTGTGCCTTGGGGGGGCATGTCAAAGTTGGGCCTTGGGGGGACTCATGTCAAAGTTGTGCCTGGGGGGACTCATGTCAAAGTTGTGCCTGGGGGGACTCATGTCAAAGTTGTGACTTGGGGGGGGGGCTGTCAAAGTTGTGCCTTGGGGGGACTCATGTCAAAGTTGTGCCTTGGAGGGGACTCATGTCAAAGTTGTGCCTTGGGGAGGGGACTCATGTCAAAGTTGTGCCTTGGGGGGGACTCATGTCAAAGTTGTGCGTTGGGGGGACTCATGTCAAAGTTGTACCTTGGGGGGGACTCATGTCAAAGTTGTGCCTTGGGGGGGACTAATGTCAAAGTTGTGCCTTGGGGGAACTCATGTCAAAGTTGTACCTTGGGGGGACATGTCAAAGTTGGGCCTTTAGAGGACTTATGCCAAAGTTGGGGCTGGGGGGACTCATGTCAAAGTTGTGACTTGGGGGGGGGATGTCAAAGTTGGGCCTTGGGGGGGACTCATGTCAAAGTTGTGCCTTGGGGGGGGACTCATGTCAAAGTTGTGCCTTGGGGAGGGGACGCATGTCAAAGTTGGGCCTGGGGGGGACTCATGACAAAGTTGGGCCTTGGGGGGGACTCATGTCAAAGTTGTGCTTTGGGGGGGCACTCATGTCATAGTTGTACCTTGGGGGGACTCATGTCAATGTCATTTTGAAAAGATTTTGTGTAAATTCTAGCAAAAGCAGAATTTAGTTTAGGACGGAGGACAATTAGTTTTTTTTTTCTTCCCAATTATAACATCGCTTTCAAATTATTCAATTATATTTTCGATAAATTTTAGATTTCGATAAATTGCAAGATTTGTCCAAACCGTTTTTGAGTTATTACCGTTTTTTGATACATTCTGGCCATAATGAACCTAATTTTCCTAAATATCTCCAAAACGGAAAATCATACAAAGTCCAAAAAGGGAGGTGCACAACTAGATGTTTTAACAAATCTATGTACCAATTCGCAACTTTCTACGTCCAACCGTTTTTGAGATATGCGACATACCCACACACAGACACACACACACACATACAGACGTCACGAAAAATCGTGTAAAATCCCTTATATCTCTAAAACGAGAGCTCGTGTTAAGATGACACTTGCAGGTGTGCAACTAGACATCATGAAAGTCACACGTATAAATTAGCAACATTCAGCGATCATTCGTTTTCGAGCAATGTGAAATACAAAATCCATTTCGCAAATCGGGATTACTATACTTCCTTATACTTTGTATAAGGAAGTAAAAAGCGGTGTGAGATGCCTAGCGAACTTATATGAGATAGTTGAATGATAAATCCACTATCCAAATTTGATGCGAATTGATTCAGTATTACTAAAGTTACCATAATGACAAATTTTCAAGTGGCCGCCACTTGAAAATAAAATTGCGGATCAAGTCACCAAGTAAACTTATCTTAGATATTTGAACTATAAGTTCACTATCCAACTTTTATTTAAATTAGTTTAGTATTTTAAAAGTTATCGTGATGGCATATTTTCAAGTGGAAGTTTAATTTCAAGAGGCTGCAACTTAGAAACAAGATGCCGGGACAAGTTGTCCAGTGAACACGTTCAGGATAATTATATGATAATATTACTGTCCAAATTTGGTTCGATATATTATTATTTCAGAAGTTAAGTGATTTTAAATTTTCAAGTGGGAGCAGCCTGATTTCAAGTGGTCTTTCTTAACTTAAGATATACGCCACTTTGTTGAATATGGTGGATACATTTTATTAATAAACTTGACTGAAGCACTTATATGGTTTATATATACATCAAAATTCAAAGAAATTTAGATACAATGTAAATTTGAAATTTTCAAGTGTTCTCTACTTGAAAACAAAATGGCGGAACAACAGTGGTTAACAACCTCATTCAAGATATTTATAAGATAAGTACACTGTCCAAATTTGGTTCGATTTTGAGTATTTTTTCGGAAGTTATTGTGATTTTATGTGTTCAAGAGGTAGTCGGATTTCAAGTGGTACCGCTTAACTTAAAATTACCGCTACTTTGTTAAAAATGACAGATAATGTTCATTAATAAACTTCATTGAGACCCTTATATGGTTTATATTAACATCAAAATTCAAGAAAATCCCGCCTTAAATACGCTTTTTTACAATGTGGATTTGAAATTTTCAAGTGGCCCTGTGTGAGTGTTCACACATATGTTCTTTAAAAGTTTACTTATTTATTCAAATTTAATATATAACAAAAAGGAGGGATTAATATAGATTATATAAAATAAATCTTTTTAAATTTATGTAATTCAATTAATTAATTATATAGAATTTCCCGTTTTATTTACAAATCAAAATTTGTGTTCTTTGTCCTTTATTGTTACAAACACATTACTCTGAGAATAAAATAAAGCAAATTTTATATCGGGGTTTTTGAAAAGTAATTTTGTTTATACATTTCCCCGAATGGATTAAATCAATTTAGCTATAATTATTTATTTTTGAGAGGGTAATTTAAAATTCGTTATCAGCATATTCCTAGCATAAATAGCTATTAAGAAAATAAAAAAACAATCATTTCAGTTTATATTTATTACCCTCATATTTATATTAAAAGCTATTATTATTAGTAGCAGGTCATTATAGTTCTAAAAATAGATTTATAATGGATTTTCACCGACCAACTGGCGTCTAGCAAAGGGGTTGTTTTTCGTACGTTAAAGATGACTCATACCTGGCGATGCTTTTTATGCCAAATCGATGTAACGACATTTTTATATTCAAAATTTAGTATTAATATATTGTAAAGACAAAGAAATAGCTTGGCATTCTTTTGGCTGTCTTTTTTTTTCTAAAATTTGGCTCTTTTTCTTCAGACATGTCGGATCGGTTCTAGTGTAAGGAACTCAGAACGGCTCCAAATCATCGTTTAGTAAAGACTGAATTACGTTCGCTCTCTCCCCCATCTTATGCGACAATCTCAATATTTAACCATGGAATTATGTACTGCAATTATTAAACGTTTTACAACGCTCTGTACCAAATTGTTGGAAATATTAATCCTTGACTTTTTTCTGGAAAATTTATTCAATAAAAGCATCTTGATGACAGCAATTGGACTTCTTCTTAAAATATTACTAATTTACATTTCCTTACAGATATCTCCACTAAACAACGATCACTGCTGCGTCAATAAACTACGTAACAGGCCCCCACTTGAAAACAAAAAGTTGGAGCAACATGGTTAACGAACTCATCCAAGATAAGCTCGCTGTCCAAATTTGATTCGATTTGGAGTATTATTTCGAGAGTTATCGTGATGACAAAATTTTCATTATAGATAGATACACTGTAAAAGAAAAATGTAAAATCACGGTATTTGACCGTATAACTTAAGGGGAAATGACCGTTTTGGTATCTAAACGGTCATAATCCGTAAATTAATGTTTTGAAAGTACAATTTAGGAACTGACCATATAATTGTACGGGAAATGAGCATTTTGCTAGCTAAACGGTCGTAGTCCGTAAACTGATGTTATGAAAGTATAATTGTGGAACACTGGATTTTTTTTTTACGGGCAAAAGCCGTTAATCTACCAAAATAGCTCAAATATGCCATAAAACTGTATTTTTATGGTCAAATCTTTTCAAATGTAAAGTGTTAGCTTTTCTGTGAAAAAGCTTTTCATAAAAAAACACTCCATATTTGTAATGAAAAATATAATTGTATTTTTATCGATTGAGAGATTTTATTTACACATTCGTACAAATAGCGATTGATATAGAAGAGCTATTATTTTCCTATTTTAATTCAAAGAGTTTTTGTTTTGCCAATATATACATATTTTCTACAGAGTATTGTCATAGAAAAGGAATAGCAAAGAAAAGTTCTTATTTTCATAACAAACATGCCCGATTGTTTCCGACTGTTTGATTTCTATCACTTCAATACAGATATTGAAAATCAAGTTTAACAGTATGCTTTTTGAATTGCCAGTTGAATTACCAAGGTAAGTTAGTTAAAACTTTGTTAAGTCTTAAATTATTTAAATATGTTTTTTTTAATATGTATCTTATTTATGTTTTTAAGGTTTCTAACGCTTGCGAAAAGCATGTACTAAGAAACCTGCACATATTTGTCGGATTACAAATCATAAATTTAGGTGTTTTCTTACTAAATAATTCATATGTATGCTAAATATAGTTTAATTTGTGCTAAATTTCGCTTCTACTTTCAGGGCCCGAGTCCCAAATTTTTGTGCCCGTGGCACTTTCTACATTTCATTCCCTCTTTGAAAATCCAATCCTCCCCCCTCCTCCAGAAAGGAGAAAGGTTGCTATTACACTATGATCTATAGCAGGCGTTAAAACGAGACTAATTGGGAAAATTATTTTGGCAAAAAAATCAATATGTTTCTGACTTTAATAAAATTACTTCACTCAGTCAAACGATATTTTATTTTAAAATTTTCTTCATATATATATATATAAATAAAATACAGTTAGAAAACACGAAAAAGAAAAAAAAAAAAAAAAAAAAAAAAACTGGGGTGTTTAGATATTTTTAACTATAAGTAAAATTTTGTGATCCCCCCCCCCCCCACTCTCCCAGAAATTGAGCCAGGCCGAGTCTACTTCGAGTAATACATTAAAAAAAAAAAAAAAAAAAAAATTAAACCCAACATAACTTATAAAGTTCATCTTAATGTTTATAAATACTGCGTTATACACGTGTAAGTATACGCTCTCTAGTACCCGTTGCTGTAGCCGAAAATGTAGTTTTAAAAGTTAAAATACCCAACGATGTGTTTATGTAACTTATAGTATGTGTTTCGTCTGCTTGTTTTAGTTTGTTATCTGATAAGGAAAAAAAATCCTTTTCAGATTTTTTTTTAACTTTTCCTCGCTTAATTATGCCCACCAGCGGCCGAACGGTTCTGCGCTGAAAGCTGGTAGATGGGAGGTGCCGGGTTCGATCGCAGTTCGCACTAATCAACCTAGCCGTTCGGAGTTTTCCATGGTTTTCTCCGAAACTCGCGTAAATACGAGCTATGACCCCTTAGAAAGACCCCCCATTGACAGTATTCCCCCTCTATGCCTAGGACACATACGGAGTCAATCGGACTTCTACAACCAACCAAATAACCTCGCTTAATTATAAATACTTAATAACTTTTCATTCATTTTAATTATATATTTTAAAAAGTGTTTTTCTGCTTAAAAAAAAAAAAAAAAAAAAAAAAAAAAAATCTGTAAAAAAAATATATATTTTTTTTTTCTATTCTCAACTTATTCTTCTGTAAATGCCTTAATTACAGTAACTCTTCCTCGTTTCGATTTTTCATAAGGTAGGATATATACGCTGTGGTGGTTAGACTTTAATGCTTTTTAATTAGAAATTAAGCCTTGATGCTGGCAGTATTTGAAGAAGTATTGTTTCTATATATAATGATCAATAAATAGTGTCATTTAACTGTGATTTTCTTTTTTAATTAGAGTTATAATTTGTTAAGATTCCTGTACATTTAATAATATTAACCCGATCAGGTTATAGTGCATGGGTCATTGGACACCCGAGCTATTTTTCTTATGTTTCATCCGTCAGAATCCACGTATAAAAGAAATACCTATCTACCGTGTCCATGACTTTTTCCGTAAAAATACCATTCTTAAACTTTATTATGCAATTTGAATTTTTCAAATATCTCAATTTGTTCAAAAGTTATAAATTTTTAGTAGATGCCTGAATTTTATAGAAATGAGTGTATTTCTGATGAAATATGAAATATTTGTTAAAATTTCTTTTGCAATATTCATTGTCTGCCCTTAAATTAGAAGTATTCAAGAATTTTATCACATTTTCTTTCATTACAATTTACGTGTTCTAACATTGCACGGGTCTTCAGCAACCTATGATAAACTGACATGGTGCCGAAAAATACGATAACCTGATCGGGTTAATTTCTATTCTCAACTTGTTCTTCTGTAAATGCCTTAATTACAGTAACTCCTCCTCGTTTCAATTTTTCATAAGCTTACTACTGAAGGAAACAAACTGAAGAGCAATAAGTTCATATTAGTGGTTTAGGATTGTGCAAAATTTAATCTCATGAATTTTTAATAAATTTGTTTGAATTTAAACGAAGTTTCAAAGTGTGGTGTTTAATAAATTAATAGTTATGATTTTTTTTTTTTTTTTTAATTGAGACACAACTGAAATTGTGTTTGTATTTTTATTTAGTATTTGCAATATTTATTAGAATGTAAGTAGTAGAGTAGCATCGTTTATTAATAAATAGTATGTCTTATATAATGTTTATATAATTTTAATAGGGCATGCTTGTGTATTAAACAAGAAAAAAGATAGAAATCACCCAAAAGAACCAGAAGATCGAATATAAATGCAAAAGTACAAAAATTTAATGTCAAATGAAGCTATTATAAATCAATGTGGAGTTTATAATTTAATCTCTAATTATGCATGTGTAGTAAATAATTGAAAATAGTATGCTTAATAAATAAATATGTTGTAAATATTTTCTGTTCTTATATTGAATGAGTTCTTGATAAAATATTTAAAAGTATTTTTTCTTCTTCTTAATGTATATATATATTGTTTAGAAACTTTTTTAATTTTAAGATTCTTTCCCTATGCTTTTGTATTCCCCAAAACAAAAGTTTTTCTACGAATAATTTCACTCACAAAAGTTTTAGGTGTGTAGAAAGAAAATTTTAAAAATTTCACGTTGAATTAAAAATGGGGGAGGGGGAATCTTTTTGCAAAGAGTCTTATATCCCATTAGAAATATTAAAATTTTATTTTTTAAATATATTTTGTTTCTGTTTTATTCTGAATATTTTCATGTTTAGTTTACAGTCTTTCATATTTTCTCATACTTAAATAATATAATGGCATTGATTTCATATCTAAATTTCCAGATTTCGCAAGCTTTTTTATAAATCCTAGTTCAAGATTCAGTCAAACAAAATTTTAAAAGTAAAAATATTACATATTCTTTAATAAATAAAAAATTTCAAAACACCATTTATGAGTTTTTTGTATTTATATAAATTATCTCTGAAGTAAAAAAAGTTACACAAATAAAAGAATAACTTTATAAAGTACTATAGTAAAAGTTAGAAAAAATATCTTGAATACAGTAGTATCTCATGTTAACTATAGAAATTTGCAACTATCTTTGTAGACTACAAACTACTAAACAATTGTTTAGTAGTTAATGTATAGTTCAAATGTATAAAACATATAAACGTTTTATACATTTGAAATATGAAGATTTTTTTTTTTTTATCAATGCTATATTAAGCATAAATAAGTTTTATTTTCGTGATCAAATTCAGTCTTAATTTAATGAAAAAATGTCATACATCTAAACGTAACTCTAGGTTCTGAATACAAATGTTATGAACTATAGCTGCCACACAATTGCCACCTTTTATATAGTTCTTCTTGCCACTAAAATTTTGACTTATTTAATAAATGAGAAATTTCTGTGAAATTTTAGTGGTAAATGAAAGTTTAAAAATGCCAGAAAAAAATATTTCTAAATATCAGTTCTCTAAAAATTTGATTAGTGGTCATATTATTGGTGATTACTCATATTGCTACATTTGAGAGGCTGCGTTCATGAAGAGACAAACTACTGTTAATCCATGGCAGCAGGTTCTTGGAACATTTTTTAATTGCATATTTTTTTCAATTTCATGTGCAGTTTTTTTCCCCTCAGAACAGAAAAACTGCAACCAAAATTGAAAAATAGTGCAATCAAACAATTTATCAAGCATACGAACTCGTAGGATTAACAGCTTGTGAGTTTCTTTAATGATATGAGCATAGCCACTTAGATTCCCCCTCATCAGTTAGCTCTATGATTCCTTTCATAAATTCTAATCCTATGGTTGTGGAATGCTATCGCAATCTCAAAAACTATCTCCTCAATGAATGTATATTGTTAACTATATTTTCTGTGACATCTTAAAGGATGTTTTATATATATATATATTTCTAAAACATACACTTAATTTTGTATTTGA
This sequence comes from Salticus scenicus, assembly GCA_963930645.1. NCBI lineage: Eukaryota > Metazoa > Arthropoda > Arachnida > Araneae > Salticidae > Salticus > Salticus scenicus. The sequence continues at coordinate 206,806,234 of OZ005661.1, forward strand.
TGTATTAAAATTACCGATGTTAACGATCTGAGAGTAAAAGATTTTAACAATTCAAATAAAAATGTACATTTTGGAAATATTTTGCAATGATGAGACTATAAGAGACAGGTTTTAAGAAGAGTATGCAAATATTCATTTTTTGAATAGTATAGACATAATTTGAAATACAAAAACATTTACGTTCAGGTTTACCATTATAGTAAAGGAAATCGGAAAGCTGATAAGAGGCTTCAGTAATATTGACCTCTATTGGAAATCTATCTGTAATATTCATACAAATTATACTAGCAGGCTTTGCCCGCTTCGCTGGCCACTAAATTTAAAGGAAACTCGTTTCTATATAGCTTTATAAAAATAAAATAAAATAAATTACTGAAATTGTTCAAAAGCTCGCTCCAGGTCCCTGCTGCATTCAGCAGCGATTTGGTCATCCACTGCAACTCGGGCGCTTGTCCCTATTACCTGCGACAATAGTTTAACAATGAGCTTCCATTTAGGTACTTATTATATAACAGTTTCGAAATAGATAGTATCGAAAAAATTGGAGTTTCCCTTTTATATTTGAATCCCAGTTACATGTGCACAACACTATACGTGTTGTTCACATGTAACTCGGACTGGACTCAAACGTAACTGGTTTTAGACAACATAATGTTTGCTTTTCCGTTATTTCATATGTTTATTTTGTTTATCCAATCAACCATTAAATGACAGCAATTTCACGCCAAATAATACAATATGCTGTAACCGGCTACGTCTGTCGCATGAGACAATTAATTTTTTGTGTTTATATATAATTCATGGGTTGTAAACCTGATAGTACAGCCATAATATAGTTCTCTTTGGCGGCTTTTGAATTTTTGTCACCATTTTAGACTTAATCCATTGTAACAATAATACTTAATCCCTTGTAACAATATGCTATGAGCGCTATTTCTGCCGTATTTTAGACAACTAAACTTTTTATGGTTATATATATTTCCCATTAAACATATTTTTATTTATTTATTTAAATATTAATTTGAATTTTTCAAATATTTCTGTTCGACAGCGTGAGAGTGCAGTAACACACAGAGGTTCATTTGTTTGAATAATAAATTAGCATAGTAATTATTATATAAAAAAATAAATAAATAGGTAAACATTATCGTGTTACACAACTTTATTATGTCGCTCCATTGGCGGCTTTTGAATTTTTGTCGCCATATTAGCGATGGATTTTTTTTTTTTTTTTTGTATGAAAAGGGGAAGACTATTTTGCTAATAATTTTATCAGACTCTTTTTTGTTTATACATAAGAACCCTTTATATTCTGCTTATATTTTTAATGCTTTTTAGGTTTAAAATAGTGCTTGTTAAAATAAATTTCCTATCTTTAAAACTGCATTTGTTCTGTAAATTTTGTGTAAAAATAAATCATTTATGTTTTTATATATTTGATGCGCTACTTAAATTAAAATGGCTGTTGCTATATTAAACTTCTTGTCGAAAAACATTCGGTGTACTTCAACACCAAAATTTAAAAAATCGCCCAGCAGGATCGGTTACTGAAGCTGATAAAATAAAAATATGGTTCATAGAGTTTAAATAATCTATTTAAAACATTTTTTTAAACCCAAATTATTAATCTATCGTATCACATACATAGATATAGTAATAATATATAGATTGATCATTGGGGACAAAAAAGTGATTCCTTTTCACTCGGGAAAAGACGGCGATTTTACCAAAATATGGCAGTCTTTCCCCGAGTGAATACACACGGGAATATGCACGAATGTTTTAGCAAATAAAATTTATGAATAATATATTTACTAAAGGTGAATGAAAAGCCCCAGATATAGTTTCAAATTCATTCTTTTTTTTTTTTTCCTTCAATACCACTTAATGGCTGATTTCAAAGCTTTTTTTTCGGCATCAAAAATCTTTGCACGATAATATGGGGATGATAGATCTATATATATTATTATATCTATGATCACATAAATCTTTTCGAAAATAGAATAAAACTTAATTTGAAAAAAAAAAAAAAAAAAAAAAAAACAACTTTTGTTTATTAACCAAAATAATTGATGAAATTTGAAATGAAAGTTGGTCTTGTGGGGTACAGGCTGTATATTATATTTTTGTGTTCCTGAGAGAAAATTTAAAAGAATTTGAAAACTGCAATTTTTAATCCCTTTTAAAAATCATGTGACATAATGTGAAGCAGATTTTTCATTTTTTTCTCCTAACGGTTTCCATACAATCTTCTGCTGTTGCCACCTAAAATTCATACTTTAGTTAATTTTAAAAAATCTAATTGTCCGATTGATAAGCTGTTTAATGCATCGGATTAAAAAAAAAATTTCCCTTTCATTTGCTATCTTATTTGTAACGATGCGACCGATATTTCTAATTTATTTTCTAATCTTTCTTGATTTATTTTTCTCATTTTAAATAATTGTACGTTTTTTTTTTTTTTTTTTTTTTTTTTTTTTAATTATTATTATTTTGTCGAAAAAAAATGGCAACAATTGAATTATGGATAAAATTTTAAAATATAAATGTTTTTTTTATCATAAATTAGAAGGTTTTTATTTTCATATTTTAATTAATTAAGAAAAAACTAATCATCCGATTGATAAGCTGTTTAATGCATCGGATTTACAAAAATTTTCCCTTTCATTTGGGGTCTTATTTATAACGATGCGAGTGATATTTCTAATTTATTTTCTAATCTTTCTGATTTATTTTCCTCATTTTAAATAAATGTACGTTTATTTTTTAATTATTCTTATTATTTTGTCGAAAAAAAAAATTGGCAACAATTAAATTATGGATAAAATGTAAAACTTTAAATGGCTTTTTTTTTTTTTTATCAGAAATTAGAAGGTTATGATTTTCACATTTTAATTAATTAAGAAAAAACTAATCAAAAATTCAAAAATCTGACTTCGATGTGCAATGACCCTTCGGGATGTACCTTTGTGTTAAATCTCGTGACTGTCCGAGCTACCGTTTTTGAGATCAGTGAAATATACATACAAATATTGCTCACTTAATAGTATAAGATATATATATATATATATATATATATTGTAGGAGGAGGGGAGGGGGTAGAAAATTTTGCATATAATCATATACTTGTAAAACAGAGAATTGTATATTTTTTTCTACGTAAACCTTTTTTTTTTTTTTTAAAGGAGATGTGGTACTTTTTACAGCAGTACTGCTGTAGGTGTCATATAAAATCTTATATTTCCATTTAACATTTATAAATGGAACTATATTAGGCTTGTTCAATGAAATACATATTGAGGCAAAAGTTCTTATTGTTTTTTATCTTTTTTTTTTCCCATAAGATTCGAAATATTTAAACTGCGCTTTCTCAGTTCGCCTTTTTTTTTTTTTTTTTTTCATAAATTCATGATCTTGAAATGCTAAAATTTCTATAGATACTAAAAAAAAAAAAAAAAAAAAAAGAATTAATTTTTTTTAATATATATTTAATAGAACCTATTAAAAGAATTAAGGATGGGTTTTGCAATATCTTTAAAATTAAAAATATTAAAAATTAAAATATAACCAAAACCTGTTTTTTTTTCTTTTTCTTTCCCTGAAGTTTTTATATAGACATTCACTTTCTATTTTTTATCACGAAGACTAATCAATAAATTTCAAAACCCATTCTTAACTCTTTTAAGTACGTTCTGTTAAACGTTAAAAGAATTAAGTCTCTTCTTAAATATATGAAGCAGTTTTAGCATTTTGAAACTCATAAATTTGTGAGAAAACGAAAACTGACAAAACGCAATTTAAAAAATTCACAGCTGTAAAAAATATATCAAAAACCATAAGAATTGTTACCCATTTCATTGAATAAACAGACGTAATATAGTTCCCTTAATAAATAATAAGCTTTTATATCAAACATAGTTTAGTGCTGCCGTAAAAGATACAAATTTCCCTTAATTTGACGAGCATTAGTACTTCTTTTTTTTACATACTGAACAGCCTTCTAATTTTACGGGCAATACTATTTTAACACACAAGGTTTTATTTTAATTTTACGGGCAACACTACTATTTTAACATACCAAGATGCCTTCTAATTTTACGGGCAGTGCTACTATTTTAATATACCGAGCTCCCTTTTAATTTTATGGGCAATACTACTTTTTTTACAGGTTGGCTGTATGTTTCATCGCAACGTAAAATTACTGGCGATACGTCATTCATCGTCTAAATGTTTCTTTACGGGCTTTGGCTGGAATCTCTGCTGCCGGGCTTTGCCCGTAATTTTACTGCAGCATTTTTCACAGTGCAGAAAACATGTTAGCTATTCAAAAAATTTATTCTTTGACCACTAAATTGCATTTACTGCCACAAAATATTGTTTTATTTTTTATCACCTGAAAATTTATGCAATATATTTAAGTGTATAATAGTATGCACTGCTTATGTATACAGGGTATTTCAATTTGTTCACACTGTATAAGATTTCTACACAAATCTGGAAAAAAAAAAAAATCCTTCTCCTGAATTTTTCCTGTCTTATTTTAGAGAAACAAATAGATGACCCTAAGAAGTTTAGAAGTTAATTGAACATATCTAAGGCTTATTAATTTTATTAACTTACCATAGTTTGCAAAAATCATATAACTCATTTTTGTTCTTAATTATAAAACACTTCAATTTCAAAAAAGATTTTTCACTAAACTATATAACTAGATAGTTCAAAATTGAAATTTGGAAATAAAACTAATAATAATAATTCTTCATAATAATTATGATTTACCATCCCCCCTCAAAAATAAAATACCCCCCCCTTATTTCATCCCCCCTCAAAAATAAAATTAACAGTATGTATAAATAATGTCATAATTTCACATATTTTTAATTTATTCTTGTATAGTTTTTTTTTTTTTTTATATTCAAGAAGAATAAAAGGTATTTATTTTAAATATTCGAATAAATGTTTTGATTTTCAATAAATGTTTGAAGTCGGAACAAAATCTGAATTTGGTACAGAGGAAAGGGCAAATCTTAATACTTTGAGATTTGAGGCCTATTAAAAATCTGGGGTCTCGGGCATAAGCCTTGTGTGCCTATGCAATAGTAGAGCATAATAACAAAGAAAATTAATAACAACCTTAGTAAGTCTTAATGTGAGCAGCATTATACTAAAATTATATTGCTATATTTTATTTAAAAGGAAATGATTGATATTCAAAGCTAACACTTCTACAGTGCTTATGTTATTTACATAGCTGCTAACCCTCCCGATTTTTCTATAAAACTAATACAATTATTTTGTTATAATTATTCTTATATTATATTTTTAACGCTCTTTAAACCACTTTGCAATGCAAATAGCTAAAAACCCAAAATATGAACTGCTTTTTCGGAATTTTTCGCATTTACATGCTTGTATGTGCAGTTCAATGCGCTACAAGTCGGCATAGTTCGTTTTTAACTTTCTAATCTTCTAATATGAAGTATTCAAGCATAAGTAATATAAAAATCAACATTAGCCTAAGCGAAAACAACACAGAGTGAATCAAAATTCAAAATAGTGAATGATGATATAATTTCGCCAACTCAGTTAAAACAGAGTAAAAACAACATAAAAAGAAGCGATATAGTTGCCAATTTGGACCGAACTACACCCTAAAGTTCCTCCATGTAGGCTTCACTTCGGTAGCACGGGATCCGCCATCCAGATTAGTACAGAGATCAGTGGGCAAACTGCCTTTATCTTTCATGGTAATTATTATTCCCAAAATGAGGATACGGCAATGGGCAGTTCTCTCTCTCCTTTGCTTTGCGACATTTATATGCACTATTTTGAAGAAAAACTCTTCGATGTATTAGGTCGTTGCAAAAGTTCTTGCGGTTTTTTATTGCTTCTTTTCATAAAAATACATCAAATCAAATTGCAGGAACTTTTGCAACGACCTAATATATAAAATTCCTAACTGGTTTAGACATGTTGATGACACTTTCGTTCTTGTTTGCCCTGATGCCGATTTGTCAAGTTTACTTTCTTTAGTCAATTCGATTGATCCATGCATACAATTCACTTTCGAGATTGAAAATATTGCTCTCTGCCTTTCCTTGACGTTTTCGTTTCTAAAGACAGGGATAGTTTCTCAATATCTTTACAAAACCATTCTCTGTCTCTCTTCCGCCGCATGCTCTCCCGTCGCTTAACAGAAAATGTCTGCTTTCTATACTTATACTCGTACTTTTCTTGCCTTACACATTTGTTCTGATCCGTCTAGTCTTGCGAAAGAAATTAATTATTTAAAATCTCTTGCTCTTTCTCGTGATTATAACCCCTCTATTATCAATAAAGCTTTATATAAATTCAAGAAACCTAAATGTTCTGCTCCGAAATTCAACGAACACAGTCTTATCCCAGTTCTTTTACCTTTTTATTCTCCACTTTCTTTTAAAATCTCCAAAATTCTTTCACCGTTTGGTTTTAAAGTCATTTACAAACAAATAAAAATAAATAAATAAATAAATAAATAAAAGAAATACATAAATAAATTATCTTCTCTTAAAACTCCCATTCCTACTGAAAACCGTTCTGGCATTTATTTAATTCCGTGTTCGTCGCGCGATTTAGGTTATGTTGGTCAAACTAGGAGGATTTAAAATATAAAATAAATGAGCAACGTTGGAATGTTCGTAACGAAGAGATTTCCAAATCTTCTATTGTTTCCCACTGCTGGGCTCATAGTTATCGTTTTAATTTTTCTAAAAGTATTATAATTTTATCTTCTGTCTGTTCTTCTCATTTGAATATACATGAAGCTTTTTACATATTTAAAAATTCGAAAAATCTTGTTAATGATATTTTTTCCACTCTATTCTTCTCTGATGCTTAGAAATTACTCAAATAACTTGAATTTTCGTTCAATTTTGATATTTTTTAGATTTTTAAATTTTGTTGTGTTTTTTAATCTTATTTATTTATATATTTTCTTCTTTCATTTCATAATTCAGCTCACACCAATATTTCTATTTCTATTCGGCTTTATATACTTTTGCTCTTCACTGAAAACGGTTTTGTGCGTTGCCGCTTTGACTGAAGCACTCGTGCCTACCTTGTTCGCCTGAAGAAGGGACGTGTGCTCTTTTGATCCGAAACAGATGTTGCGAGATTATTGCATTTTATGGTGTTTATTCAAAGTTTTGTACGTAATACTTCTTATCTTACCTATTAACCTCCAATCTGTATTTATAGTATGAAATTTCAGGGTTAGAGAAAGTCGTGTGAGTGACACACAAGATTTTTTTTTTTTACTTTCCGAACACTATAGTGAGGAAAGTATTGTAATCATGTCAAAAATCCGAATTCGAGATTTTGATGTTTCTATATGTTTTGAGGTCCCCTGAGTCCGTTTTCACTATTTTTACGATGATGTATGTATGTGTGTATGTATGTGTGTGTGTGTGTGTGTATGTATGTGTGTATGTGTGTATGTTTGTGAGTGAACACGCTAGCGTCTAAACGCTTTGTCCGATTAACTTGAAAGTTGGTACGCATATTGTAAGTCACCATAGTACGAACCCTATAGATTTTGGTGAATCTAGCACTTATAGTTTTTTTACAGGGACACAAAGAAAAATTCTTTATCATTGTGGCCTATGGGAGCAAAATCTTAAAAGTGCGATAGCATCTAAACGCCTTATTCAATTGAGCAAAAAATTTATACACATATTATAGTTCACAAATTTTCAATCTGTATAGATTTTGGAGAATCTAGCACTTATAGTTTTTTTACAGGGACACAAAGAAAAATTCTTTATCATTATTGCCTATGGGAGCAAAATCTTAAAAGTGCGATAGCATCTAAACCCTTATTCAATTGAGCAAAAAATTTATACACATGTTATAGGTCACATTTTCACCAACTGTATAGATTTTGGTAAATCTAGCACTTACAGTTTTTTTACAGGGACACAAAGAAAAATTCTTTATCATTATGGCCTATGAGACCAAATTTTTAAAAGTGCCATAGCATCTAAACGCCTTATTCAATTGAGCTGAAAATTTGTATGAATATTATAAATGACTGTTGCACTAACTATAAACATTTTGGTGAATCTAGCATTTATAGATTTTTACAGGGACACAACGAAAAATTCTTTATCATTATGATCTAAGGGCTCAAAGTTCAGTTGCGTTAAATAAAATCTCGTGTGATATATGGAGAAAAATACTCAAACACTCTATTATGGTTTTCTCTCTTTTGTTTGTTTAGCAATTACTCTTTCTTTATTTTATCTACAAAACTGTTAGTTACTCAATGTTCGGAAAGTCGAGTGGAGTCACTCCAGATTTTTTTTTTAATATCTCTTACTCACATCATATATATGGAAGAAAAAGTATTGTTTTTGGGTCAAATTTTTTAAATTGAGTTTATTTTTTATTTTTTGCACGTTTTGAAGTCCTCTCACAAGGACAGCTCACGACATGGAAAATTCAGATCGGGACGAAATTGCGCAGGTTTGTAGTATACTATGAAGGTAACAACATATTAAAGCAGTAGGATCCACTATTCACAGAATTTCGAGAAAAAAGCATTTAAAGTTTCAGTAATCTTTAAATACAAGTTATTTCACAAGCGAGGCAGCGCCCCAGTGGCTGAGCGTAAAGCACTGGTCTCCCACCCAGACAACATGGGTTCGAGACTACCTACGGACTTTTTTTTTTCTTTAATTTTTTATGTAATCTAAATTTTTTATTTATTTTTACTTTATTTTATAAATGAATTCAAAATTTGAAAAAATTATAAAAGATTATTTAATATTCTTGAATTTAAAAAAAATATTTTTTTAATATTTATAACTTAAAAATACAATAAATTTTTATAACTTAAAAAATAAATTTTAATTTTACAAAACACTAAATAACAAATATAAAGAAAAACAGATAAAATTTTTTAATAACTAAAAAGTAAGCAAGCTGTAAAACAAAGTGTAAAAGATAGTTAGCAGGTGTACTTAAATCTTGGTTTGAGCTTCCTGTTTTCCTTTTAATGTCTATAAATTACGTAAACCCTTTCAGCTTGTTAATAATAGAGAGCAGGTGAAGTGAAATATTTTATTTCGTCCACAGAAGGATTAAAAATTTTTTTTTTAAATAAAAAAAAATTTCGTTGTCGAAGAAGAAATTATGTTGATTAACATTTAAAATCTACATTTAAGGATAACATTTCTTTGCCAGTAATAATTTAATAGTGTCGTAATCCTATACTTTAATTTTTCAAGAAGTTGTATTGATAGGAGAAGTAATTAGTATTTAATTTGGATAATAATTATATATGCGATTAAAATCATCATTTCTCTGTAATTTTCTTATTTTTTATTTTTTGTAATTTAAAAACGAAATTTAATATTGTTTTGGATATACATAAAATAAAATAAAATACTTAGAAAAATAATTAAAAGCATTTTCTTTTGTTTTGCCGTATTTTATGGTTAAAACAAAAGTAAAATATATTTATTTTATATTCAAGAAAATTAAAATATTTTATTAAAATTTTCAAATGAATTATAAAATAAAGTAAAAAAAAATAAATAAATAAATAAATAAAAAGTTTAAATTACATAAAAAAATTAAAGAAGAAGAAAAAAAAAGTCCGTCGGTAGTCTCGAATCCATGTTGTCTGGGTGGGAGACCAGTGCTTTACGCTCACGCCACTGGGGCGCTGCCTCGCTTGTGAAATAACTTGTATTTAAAGATTACTGAAACTTTAAATGCTTTTTTCTCGACATTTTTTGGATAGTGGGTCCTACTGCTTTAATATGTTGTTACCTTCATAGTATACTACAATCCTGCACAATTTCGTCCCGATCTGAATTTTCCATGTCGTGACCTCTCCTTGTCAGTCCAAAATTCATGTTTTCATTGGGTGAGTGCGAAAGATCAACACGTTTTTGGATATGCAAATTTGCAATGGAATTGACGTCCGATATGAAATTGTAACGACGTAAATCGTCGGCCAATGAAACGTTTGGATGCCTCACATATAAATGCATCGTGTCTCACAATGTTAATCATCTTAAAAAAAAAAAAAAAAAAAAAAAAAAAAAAAACAGAGGGTGTTACACGGAAAGCAAGAAGGAGCATATAAGAGATTGTTTGTTATACGAGTTCGATAAAAGAGCACGGCAGCCGCAGCATCTTGCAATGATTGTCAAGTTTATGTGGAGGATGCAATAGATGAAAGCACTTGTCGTCGATGGTTTCGTAAATTTAGAGAAGAAGACAAAAGCTGTCAAGGTCAGGCTAAGAGTGGACGGCGATCACACGTTAGAGACGACGATATTGACCAAGCCATAAGGAACAACCCGAACCCAAACGTGCCAGAAATAGCGGAGATCTTCAACGTACACTGGACAACGGTCGAAAGACGGCTGGTTAAGTTGGGTTTTACGAGAAAACTGGATCGTTGGGTTCAACATGACCTGACAGCTAATCAACGGGATGACCGAATCACCACCTGTGTTTCCTTGCTTTCCCGGTACAAAAATGATCCATTCTTGACACGAATTGTGACGGGAGATGAGAGGTGGGTTATGTACAGTAACGTAAAGCGTCGCAGGACTGTGTGTCACCCTTCTGATTCGCTACGAAATCTGAACTTCATCCCAAGATTGTGTTACTGAGTGTGTGGTGAGTTGTGCAAGGAATAATTCACAGGAAGGCCCTGCCACTACACCAAAGAATCAATGCTGTCTTCTACTGTCTACAGTTAGACAGGCTGCATTCAAATTTGGTAGCAAAGCGGACAGTGGGTCTATTCTAGCCTGTTCGCTGTTATATTCCTTCGGAATTCAACGATCTTCGGAATATAACGATAATTTGGTATTCTGGGCTGTTGCGATCGAAATTTTAGCGATATTTATCTTCGTTGTTTTTCGAGAGCTATAAGGCTGTCATTGAGTGGCTCTTGTACTCGTTATTACAATATGGCACGTCTTTTTGGTATAATAAAGGTGTTTAAACATTCTCTCTTTTTTTTTTTTTTTTTTTTTTGTTGTTGTTGTTGTTGTTGTTTTTAAAGAAATAGTTATGATTTTTGAAATAAAAATACTTGGTTAAAGAAATGTTATCAAAGCTCAAAATACATAGAATGTAAACAAAAATTAATCACTTTGTCCCACGCATATCCAAATTTAAATTAAATAAAGTGAAAAGGGAATAATATTATTTTAAAATTATGAAAGTTTCAACTGTATTTGAGAACATAGTTATTTATTTATTAATATTATTATATGTATGTGGGAAGTTCCTTGCACAGCCAACAGATGGCGATGTCTCCGATGCTTATCTTTGAACGAGATGACGAACGGGAGTCAGTAGAGATTTGGCTGTAGTGGAGATCGGTTGAGACCGTCAGCGCGAAGGCTGGCATGCTCATTTTCTCCTAATTAGAGCTTGTTGTGCTCTTAATAAGTGTGTAGAGCCATGGAAGGCTCATTACTTCATTTTCACTATTTGATAGCACGCGTAGGTGTTTTTGTGTATATAAGTACGAGTAGGTGCTTAAATGTTGTTTTGTTACGGTTATACTGATGAAGAAAGTTTGTTATGTGCTAAGCCTCGAAACCAGCTGTTGGATAGTTATGCAAATTCTGCTATTATCATTTTTTCTTTGTGTATCCTGTGTTGCATGTGTGTTACGTAATAAATGTTTAGTCTTCTAAGTCGCAACTCATCATTGCCCCACCTCTAAACACCCAGCCAAGATTCTACAAGTGGGGACTCTGCCGCGATATTATGGATACACCAACAAGTTACAAAAGGTAACTTTTATATATTTATCGTTCTGTTTGGTAGTAGACAGTAATGATTAATGCGTAAATTGAGAAAAAGGAATTTAATACAGTTTTGAATTAGAAATTAATGGTGAAATATTTTTTTGAGAACAGTTTTGTTTTCACTGTGTGATGAAATAAAATACATTACTTGAGAAGAATGAATAAAAATAGAAATTATGATTGAAAAAATATTCTGAATAATCATTTAGTATTTTGCTTATTGTTGTTTTCAATATTATTTTAACAATATTATAACAATATTAATTTAAAACGAAAGTGATAACAATTATTAAATAGAGAACAATAATGATAATGGTGATATTATATGAAATATGTGTAATAATTAAGAAATATATAAGATGATCTAAATATTCTGTTGTATAATACAAATTGTTCTGCATGTGGTTATTTAAAAATCATGATAATTTTGATTTGAGAACAAAAAGCATAGAATCATTTTTAAGAAAAATGTTCTCATATTGTTTTGTTTCTATTTAAGTATGATATTAATTTGGTAGAAATATTGAAATATTTTCTGGTATAAGTAATTATTTAGAGTTATAATGGCCCAAAACGTGTTACAAGGTATTATAAAAGCCGATTTAAGAACAATTGCTGAAGAATTAGGCCTAACTGTTCCGGCGGAAGCTAAGGTACTTGAAATCAAAACTTTGATTGCGAGTTCTGATATTTATAAAAATGATTTAGAATTTGTAAGAGGTGTTATTAAAATGTTAGTAGAAGAACAAAAGTTGAAATCTGTAGAAGAACAAACCAAAATTGAGATAGAAAGAATTAAATTATCCCAGTTAGAAAAAGAAATAGAGTTACAGAATTTAAAGTTACAGGCTGCAGCAAATAATTCTAGTAATAATGTTGAACAATCAAATTCAGAAACTACTTCACAATCATTAGAAAATTTAATTAGAAGTATTCGAACATTAACCATTTCAGTACCTGAGAAACCGGAAGCTTTGCACTTATTTTTTCAATCCCTTGAAAAAGCATTCGTTTCTAAAAATGTACCGTCTAAATTTAAATCGGAAATATTGATTAATTTATTGGGAGATAAATGCAATCAGGTTCTTGCGTACTGATGGGAAAAATCAGCCATTTTGTTAAAAACAAAATAATAAAGGTACAAAAGGGCATTATTTAAAAGGAAAAAGAATATAAAAATACAAAAGCTATTTTACTGAAGACTACAAAGCTGTTTTATTGCCTTTTAAAAGCCTAAGACAGAAATACAACGTCATATTTATGACCTGCACGTGGAACTCTGAAAGGGGACCACACGCTAAGCCCCTTCAGGCGACCGCCAAGAATAAGCCCCTGCGAAATCGTAAGGAAGGCAATAAAAATTATAGAAGCAAACTGATTGGTAAAAAATGGGTCCAATAAGAAGCAGTGCCAATAAAAAAAGAAAATGCAAGGAGGGAACCGCCCAAAAAATTATAATGAGGAAAATGAGAAGAAGTTTTAAAATTTAGATTTTTCTCCTAGCTGTTGCATTCGTGATGAGATGACGATAAAATGTTTTGGCTGTAGCTCTGTCAATTTGTGTAAGTGATGAAATCATGTGAAGATTCTGACGGCCTCACG